>CM062816.1:835308032-835730532 GCA_031772625.1 Pinus tabuliformis
CACATCATTGAAGGCATTTCTTCTCTATCTCCCTAGTCAAAATGAGAATGAAATTCATATGGTTGAATAGCTTGTTCTGAGATCTTTCCAATGATGTATGGGATTCATTCGAATTCCACCGGAATCAAGAGGAAAATTGAAGTTGAAGTGAAGAGGTCCAAGCAAGTTTCTAGTTGGTTAAAGTTCCATAGTCATATCTAGGTCTCAACAATGTATTCAATGTTTTCAAAGATATTTGTGATGCACTAGGGAGTCTGAGTGTCCACAGATTTCCTGCAACTCCCAAAAATATACACAAAGAAACTTGATTTGATACCAATGTGATACGTAAATTTTCGTGGATATTCTAATAGATAGTTTGTCACAACATAGCTGATAAAATTATACTTAAAAATCTTAAATCTATACTATGAGGGTTTATTTTTCTTTCAATTTCCCAAAATCTAAATCACTTTTTATTGCATATGCATGCCAAAAATAATTATGCAAAAAATAGAGAACAGTGAAACAAAGAATCACAAACCAAAAATGACACAAGATATATCTTTGGAAACTCTTTCAAGAGAAAACCAAACTAAAAGGTGAGGTTTCTCTGCTTTCTTTCACGAAATAGAAAATTGATGCAAGTACAAAGAAGTCCTATGTCTCTTGGGCTATTATAATGCACAAATCATCTCTGTGTGCTCTCTCCCTATACATATCAGCTATTTTTCTCATCTATGGAACAAAATGCACTAAAAATAATGGAAACCCTTTTCCTCCTTGTGGCCCAGTTATAACAATGCATGATAGCCTACTAGTGGTTAGGTTAGACTCCTCCAACTCTTAACTAGAGTTATAATTTACTCTTCTAGATTCTTCTTCATTATAATAATGTGGCTATCCCCTTTTCTGCGAGTAATGGGGGCCGATGTGGCATCCTATCGAATTATGGTGGTCAAATAGGAAGGTCAACTTCTGAGTGGCATAAATTTTTCATACGAACTTCAATTGAGGTGATTCTTATACCTTTAGAAAGGTATTTGTGTGTAGAATAGGAAAAAAAAAAGTGCATGCTAAAGAGGCAAGGTTTTACCCCAGAAAATTCCATTTAATTCCTCAAACATCTCTTGAAAGGTTTCATACGCTAATTTGCCAAATTAGGTCCCAATAGTTAAAATGGTTTTGAGATGATTCCTCCACTTTTTCCACTCTAAAAGAATCGAGATGGTTGAAAAAAAAATATAATGATCTAATTCATATCATTCTTTTTGGAGTTATAAGTCTGTCTTCATTTTGTGTATACGTAGTGTTTTTCAAAAGTTGCAATTTTCATAAATAATTCTTTTTTTTGTTACAGTAAATGATATTCCTCCCTTCTTGGTAAGCATGGGTGGCTTTGGAAAGGATTAATATCAGGTTGTCACTAAGGAAAATTTGTGTACATTTTATCCTTGAAGTGTACAAAGCGCTACAAAAATGTGTACAATGGTAGAAATTTGAATGACATGTAGAACTTTAAATGTGGATAGATTTCACATTCTAATTGTAGTAGTGCTTTTGTAGTATTGGTGTACCTAAAGACACCTTCTTAGCAGTTGATTGCTCCTTGCAAAGGAATTCAGACAAAGTTGGTGGTGTTAGTGACCAAACTTAGATAAACAAATCATTGAAAATAGTGAAAACAATGCATATAAAAACATGAACTAAAACAAAGAGAAAAATATACAAATAATGCTCAATGGAGCAAACAAGTCAAAAAAATAATAGAAAAATCTCCCTTTATTGAAAACTAGTAGTAGAAGTTGAATACAATAGATGAATACTAAACACTTGAAGATAATTATTTGAGCTATGGTGCGCAAAAATCCTCAGTAAGGAGGTTCCTTTCCTCAATCTCTTTGCAAGCTTATCCTCTCTCTCAAAGAAGTATGAAGACTCTCTCAATGGTGGAATCTTCTCCTCTCACTAAGATGATGGATTGCTTAGAAGAAATATAGCCAACATGCTAGTGCTCTTACTTCCTTTGCTTCAACAATGAAATGTTGGATTGCTCTAATAGCCATTTCGCTATTATAACATTGTCTCATATTTTGGTTCTCCCATGGCCTGCTTATATAGAATTTTTGAATCCATCTTCCCTCTCTTAATTCATGAATGATAATGACTTATGAGTGGGAAAAGCTGATTCCATTAAGGGTTGCATATCTTTAGGGAGACTCGAATTTGTCTGTCCTAGACTAATATCCTATCAGGGAATTGCCTCAAAGTGTGTGAAGTGGTCCCAAAATTGTTGATTCGTTCATTTTCTTGACCATGCGGATTTTGAAGGAAATACCATGCGGTGCACAACTATCGAAGAAACAACTGCTCATACTTTTAAACTCCATAAAATTTGGACCTTAGTAGATTTTTTTTTTTTAACTTCATAATGTCTTCAGCTAGAAAATATTCACTTGTGCATTATGCTAGACAAATTTAAGCATCTTTTGGATTGTGCAAAGATGTCTATAATTTTCTGGTGTTAATAGTTGCCCCCTGATGTATGAGGTTAGGAGCAAACGTATAGCCAAAATACATCATGTTTTTATGTTCTGATGGAGAATTTGATCAAATTCTTGAGACAGAGGATAACTTGTTACAAAGATGAGTAGGGAGATCCCTTGACTGAGTATAAAGGATAACCATGCTTTGAAGAAAACCTAAAAAGTAAAAAGTGTATATATGAGGCGGGCATGTCCCATGCTCGTTATGATGACTAGTGATGAATTATTACAATCAGACAGGAAACGATTTTGTCTAGTCAACATTGTGGTGGTTGACATGTTGATGATAACTTCTGACACCCTCAAGGGCATTTTCTTTGACAAATAGACTGAATCTGGTTCCCCTATGCATAAGAAAGGTGAAGCATTGTTGAATGAGGTGTTGAGGTATATATGGGTCTTCCAATTTCGATACCTCCCCTGTATCATGATGTAAGAATTGCTAAATGAGGTTCTTAGTGATACGTGGGCCTTTGACTATATGAAAGAACTACAACGATCATTAAGTACAATACCACCTTGACATGAAAACTTGTATTGGTGTCGAATGTGAGGGGGACCAATGACATCAGTGGGTAATAGTGATTCCCATTGTGCCACCCAAGGATATCCCTTAAAGGGGGGAGTATCCAAGCTACTACCTCAATCTTGGAATATAAGTGTTGAAGTCGACAGGAAATAAGCGTCAACCACCTGAAATGATGATTCAAGGAATCAATATAAGGTGAAAAAAGACTATAATAGTGAGTATGTTCTTACTGGTGTAAAGAGAATAAATGAATGCGGATGAAGTGCGAACTTCGACCAAGGGTGACTAGAAACTGTCGCCAGATAAAAAACATGAAAATATGGGTGGGAAGATTTTTCCTAAAAAATATTTGTACACTTTCCAAAAGAATATGAAGGTGGTTTGGATGTACAGACACGGAGATGGGTGCCCCATGAACATTGGTGACCTGTATGGAGATATTGTTTTTGTTGAGGGCGGGGGCATCATTCATTGGTCTCCATGTTGGGTTGGTGAGGCAGATGAAGTGAAGCAGATGGTCTAATGTAATATGGGTGAATGGTAGGAAAAATGTAAAACACGGTGGTGCATCCGTTTTGATTCATCTCAACATTTAAGCGATGGCCTAGGAATGGGGTTGATAAGAAATGAGTGAAGAAGAATGAGGCTGATCTTCAAGGCATGCAATCTGAAGTGGTTTTCGGGCCTGGGTATATGGTCATGGATCCCAATAGTATGTGGGGGTCTATATCATGAGGTGATCCATGAGTGGGGAGGCTCTATCGACTGGTGTGGATGTTTACCATATGTAAGGCGAGGTGATGGTAAATGTGGTCGAGATGATGGACCCTATGGTGCATTTAAGAGAAATGATGTCAAGATATGAAAAGCTTTGTGGGAATCCTATCAGGACGAGTGATGAATGATACATGCTCTGTTACTAGCCACTACGGTGTTGACTATGGTAGGACGTTTGTTGATGTACTTGAAATGGTACTTTGAGCATGTGGCGGGTCCAAAAAATGAGTTTTGGGTTGAAATGGAATGAAGGGTACCATGGTGAAGATGATGTGATTCTGATCTTTATGTCTCTGATGGTTTTAAAAACGTAGATCCTGAGCTCCTGTACTAGGCTCAAGAAGATGTTGAAAAGGGTGATATATAGGGCAAAGTGGGCCCAATGCCACCTCATTTTCACTTACTATTTTGGGAGGCCAAAGCTGATCTAGGAGTTGTTTCTTTCCATTGCGGTCAGCGATGTACCAAGGTATTGCGTAGGGATAGACATGTTAGAACATTGAACCCTTTCTTTGTCAATTTTGTAGACTAGGCTAGTTAGGTTGTACATGGGTGTCCTATACGACCTTTTTAGGGTAAAAAATCTTGGACCGCGCAGGCGAATGAGTGATAGTCACATTGTATCCATGTGTTTCCTAGGGAATCATGTGGAGACTCCATGGGAAAGGGGTTGACAGCCGCACAGTCGGTGTGAGTGATCGCCCCGAAGCCATGATGTCATTGTTTTGGTGACGTCGCGGCTTGGCCAACCTAGGCTGCACAACTCACGTGCCTATATCAATAACAAACACGTGGATGACGTGTCTGCTCAGCGAGCAGATGCGCGGGCCCGATTATGGTGAGGCACACACGTGCACCATGCATCTGTTTGAGAAATAGATGCGAGTACTGCGCGCATGTGATGTCCATAAATGCACAATGCTTAAAAAAATGGTTTTTTATAGCCTAGGAGGCTGGTTGTTTAAAATTTGATATCCTTGATGGAAGGATGGGCATTCTCTGGCAAGAGTGGGATTGAAAACCTTTATGGGTATCAGTTGCAGAGGATCCTGTATCTAGCAGGACATTAGCTAGATGGGGATTACTGAAGTTCCTTCAGAACCCCCTCTTGAGATTGCATGATGAGTTCTTGCATTTTTTGGTTCATTTTTTGGATGTAGATCGCCATATCTTCATCTTCAGAGGGTCCGATATGCCAATCAGTGAGACATTCAATATATACTTTTTGATAGGTTTGCTACTTGAATGAGAGGTTTTACCACATCCCCTACCGCTTGGGCAGGTGGATATTCAAAATGGGTAGAGGCCCATTGCAGGACCAACCCTATTGAGGATTGGTGCATTAGGGAATCATCTATCTTGGAACTCACCGAGTGAGTAGCGCTATCAATGATCATTAGATTTTCATGTTCGTTGACCCCACACTGGGTATCGGGGCCCGCAGTCATAGTGCTGCAAATTCTATAGGTGGGGTAATTTTTCAGCTAGGGCGAATTTGTGTATAGGAGGGTGGTCTCCCAGTGGACAGAGGTGCTATAGGAATCAACTTAGAGCTTCTTTCTTGGTAACATATTGTGTAGCATCCTATATGAGAGGGTTGTGATGCTATGATTGTTTATAGTAGTGCCCCCAGGTCCTATTAGGGATCCTAGGATGAGACGGTGGGTTCTCGTGATGCCACAGGCTAGTGGAGGTGCAATGGGGCATTATTGGAACGTCGAGGTGGAGGGTTGGTTTTTGTCAAACCCTTAGATGATTCTTGATTTCCCGTATCGTGGAGTGAACTTTACAGGTGATTTAGATATGGGGCTCCCCCTGGTGACGCTTGGGGGCCAATAGGTATGTGACTTGTTTTATTTATGATTTTCAATTTTTTGACATGTATGCTTTATGATGCATTTTTTATATGATGTTGATATCATGTCTTTGTTCTTGCAGATGTGGGGCCGCATGGATGACCACTTTCTTACTTGGTAGGCAATGATCCACGACAGATGAGGATGGATGGTGATCTTGCTATACCTCAACGACGGTGAGATGTTTGAGAGGAGGAGGGTCTTGAGAGGCCAGTGCAGTGCTGATGATTTGAGATTGGTGGTCCCTCTGGGAGGGGACCAACTCATATGCTGCCAGGGAGACGAAGAGACTATGAGATCATGTCAAGGCAACAAAGGTTCATTCAACAACTTTGGTAGTGCAACTCCAAGGCTATAAGGATGCCTGGGGCTAAGTTGAGGCCTTGACCAAGGTGATGCTCGAGGATGGCTGGGTAGGATTAGGGGAGGTGGTGGTCTAGATGATGATGGCACGTGATTTGGCACAACGACCAGTTCTTCGATGCATCACGATGACGATGGACACAACCGGTCTGATTTTGGCACCTGATGTGGAGATTGGACCTCAAGAGAGGGGGGGATGGCCCTGACCCTAGATGTATATTGTCAAATGCATGTACCAAGGAAAGCACATATTATGAGGATGCTCCCTTGTTTTTTAGGACTTATTTTATCCGACCATGAGCCAATGGATGTACAACTATTTTTGTACTCATACATTTTTTGATATGTATATACGAGTTGAGTTTTTTTTATGGCTCTAATTATGTGTCTTATGCTTCTATACATTTGATGTATTTCTACATTTTCTTTGAGATGGATATTATGCTTATGGTTTATGTCTCTTGATGGTTATATATATATATATATGATGCATGCTAGTCTAGGACTTGATTATATATGTGATTAGTTGTATGATTTTGATCCCTTGGTATATGTGTAAATGTGATATGATCAAAATTTCAAGTTAACCTTTATGCATGCAGATACTTCCGAAAAAGGCGTGGATCAGGAACTTGAAAGGTTTTGTTCTACTATGATACAACCAGTTGGGAATCAAGGAATACATGCATGTGACATATACCTATATGGGAGGCATCGACCAAGAGAAATATGATGGTGTCGTATTCAACTTTATTTTTGGTGGCTGGCCTGATACAAAGTCCATTAAAGAGACAAGGTGTCCGATCATGAGATTTTATGGCCTAGGTTGCCCAACCAGGTTTTGCGACCATCGAGAAGAACCATCAACAAATCTGAAATGATAGAATGGTGGATGATCCATCTATGACACATGATGCAAGAGTGATTTTAGAGTGGGTACACGATGAGGTGATCATAAAAAAATAAGTCATGGTGCATACATGTACATTCTAGGGTTACTCGAGCATTCTTATGGGTGAAAGTTTTTAAGGCATAAACCATTGACATGAATTTTTAGGCGAGTCCCATCGGGTTCTGATAAGATGTATGCCCCCTTGAGGAGGCAATGTTTGATAATGTATGGGCCCTTCCATAATGTCTCGAAATTCTCGGGTCATACCACCTCTTGGGAAACATTGTAACGAAGGACTAACTCTCCCTCGATAAATGTCTCAGGGGTGATATTGTGATCAAATAAGGCTTTCACCCTCTTTTTTTGTGCTTCGTTATTCTAAAGAGATTCTCATCAACTTTCATCGACAAGCTCTAGTTGTACCAACCTTTGTTCCAAAGGTTTGGTGTCACCGAGAAGTTCGATGGTTGAGTGCAAGGTAGGGATCTCACACTCAATGGGGAGTACAAATTCAACCCCATATACTAGTTGGAAGGGTGTGAACACTGTGGATGCTTTGACTGTTGTGCAGTATGCCCATAGGGCTGAAAAAACCATGTGGTTCCAATTGGTTTTGTGATTGTTCACCATATGTTGTAACATTGTTTTGAGAACTTTGTTGACAAATTCTACCTGACCGTTGGATTGAGGGTAGTATGGGGAAACAATTTTGTGAGAGAAACCAAGGCGTTGGGATAAATATTGAAAGATTTCATTCTCGAAATGTTTACCATTGTCAAAAACCAACTCCTTGGGAACACCAAACCGTGTTATGACATGGTTAAATAAAAATCGTGAAGTGGTTTCCATGGCGTTATTATATGTGGGCATTTCTTCTGCCCATTTGGTGAAATAGACAATGACAACCACAATGTACTTATGGTTGTCGAATGATGGGGGTTTACAAGTCATGAAGTCTATGCCCCATTTGTAAAAGGGGTCGACAATGATGACTGGATGTAGGGGAGCAGGTGGGGCTCACGCCTTATGAGAATATCATTGGAACTACTCACATTTTTTGACTAGCTATATGCAATCATGGAAAAGGGTGGGCCATAAATAAAAAACACGAAGGAATTTCTAAGTGGTGGTCATCCCCGAGAGGTGGTCGTTGCAAGCCCCACTATGGAAATCATTTAAGGCTTGCTCGAATTTTTCGTGAGTGAGGCACCTATGAAAGATAATGTTGATGCCCCATCGATATAGGACATGCCCCAGAATAAGGTAACGTGGGTCCTGGGGCGTATGTGCCTCCAATCGTTGTGGGTAAGTTGGGGTTTGATATTTTGAGTTTGAAAGAAGAGGAGGTTATCACTGTACAAGATGTCATCTGTTGATACTAGAAAAATATGTTAAGCGGGGAGAGCATCGTGAACGAGAGATCCTTGGATCTATGTTGGGAGATCAATGATGAATTCAACAAGGATGAGCATATTTTTTATTTTAGGACAATTAAACTGTAAATCAAATTGTTGCAATATAAAAATCCATCGAGCATATTTTTGGTTCATCATACGACGAGTGAGAAGATATCGCATGGGGTTAATAGATGCTATTACAGTAATGGTATGAAGGATGATATAATGCCGAAGATTTTCTGCTGAATCTACTAGGGCTAAGGAAGTTTTTTTCTTATGGTTCATACTTCAATGTGGCCCTGGATAGGTTCTTGATGACATAATAAATTACGTATCCTTGTTATCTGGTCCGTCCTGGACTAATACCCCATTGATAGCTACATATGGTGCTCATAGATATAGGGCATAGTATTTATTGTGGTCAGGTGGGATAATCAAAGGAGTTTGATATAATGCATTATTTAAAGCTTAAATTTATTTTTGAGCTTGATCATCCTAGTGGAAGGGAATATCTTGACGAAGGATGCACAAAAAGCCTTGAGCGCAAGCAACGTAATCAGGGACAAAGCATCGTAAGAAATTGGCCTTACCTTGCAAGCTTTGTAACTGTTTCAATGTTCTTGGAGGTGGTACTTCCTTAATGGCCTATACTTTGAGAGAGTCGACTCTAATAGCTTATTGGGAAACTATAAATCCTAGTAGTCTTCCGGCATTGCCACAAAATACACACTTGAGAGGGTTAAAGCGTAGGTTATATTGTCAACATCTTTGAAATACCACATAGAGATCCTCCAAATGGTTAGCACGCTTATTGGATCGTACTGTAAGGTCGTCCAAATAGGCAAGGATAAGATGAGCCAAATCATGGAAGATGTAATTCATGGGCCGCTGGAAGGTGGTGCCAATGTTTTTAAGACTGAAAGGCATAAATTGGTATGCAAATATACCCTAAGGATTTTTGAATGCAGTTTTGTACTGATCCGTATGACAAATCTGGATTTGGTTTTACCCAGAGAACCCATCCATGAAGGATAGGTCCTCGTGATTGGCGCAAGCATCGATGACTTGGTCGATGAATGGTGTAAGGTAATTGTCTTTGTGACAGGTTTTGTTCAGATCTCGGAAATTAGTACAAACGTGGATGGTGCCCTATTTTTTCATGACAGGTACAAGGTTATAAACCCAAGACGTGCAAGCGATAGGATACATGAACCCAACTTTGTGGAGTTTATCAATTTCCTGTTTGATTGATTCTGCCTTAGAAGGATGTAACTAACGTTGTTTCTGTCTAACTGGATGGGCATTAGGCCACGTGCTAATATGGTGTTCCACAATGGTGGGACTAATGCCTAGAATCTCAGAGTAATCCCATGCAAAAATATCCTTGAATTCTTGAAAAAATGATATGTATGCAGTTATTTCCTCAGGAGAGCATGCTACCCCCAAGGAGATCTCTTTGACTTTTCCAAGTTTGTTTGAAATATTCACCTTGATGATAGGTGAAATATTTGACATGTTCCCTTCCTCAAATTCATGGGTGTTGGGATGGGATTTTTGAAGCAATCAACCTTTCCTGGTGGTAGGAAAGCTTTTGACTATATGACACAAATATCGTGGGTAAGTGCACTAGTAGGTACAAACGCTTTTTCGGATAAAAAAAATGAACGATGGTGCATGGAATCCCATGGATATTCAGGTTCCATCATGGATTCTATAATATATTCATCTGAGTGAAAAATATTATCTAGTGTTGACTTGGGGGTTGTGCCAGGCCTTGAGCTTGAGGTTCAGACCTAGTTGTGCTAGTTGACAAGCAAAAATATGATTCATTGGTTAATGTTGTAGAACTAATCGAGGTTGACAACATGCAGATAGGATGGGTTTGTACTGTCGGTAGTTTTACCACTGGTGTGGTGGGTTTTTCAGTCTCGACACAAAAAAATGATAAGCAGAGAACACGAATCAACGTTCCTATGGATGAGGAAATGAATTGTATATGGTGTTGTGTGTCATCAAAATTAGGTGGTGGTAGAATTTCAGTTATAGTGGGTTGATAATCCGTGGGAGGAAGTTCTTGCAGTATTTTTGGTGTACAAGGGGCAAAAGTATCTTCCTCAATAGGAGGTTGACGTTGATTCCTAAGTTGCCAAAATGTTTGTAACATATGACATATATGGACACTATGAGAGGTACTAGTGCAAATATTGCACACATGACTAGTACTAACCGAATAGATATTGTGGGTGGCGACATTTCTCATAGTATGAGATGATGATGCCTAGTTGACATCATGAGATGGGACATCTTAGGGTGGTATCCATATCTAGATCTTAGTATTGGCATGACATGACTTCCTAGTGTGGGTTTGCCTTAGCGCCGCTCTCGCTGCGTGAAAACGTGGAAGGTACTAACAATTCCTCATATGATGTGATTGAGAGCAAATGCGACAATAACAACATGTGATTTGAGTGGTGTGGGTAATTTTATTTTTTAAATTAATTAGAAAAAATAAATTAATAAAATAAAATAAAAATTATAATCTTTATCTATAATATATTATAATACACACACAAATACACTAACATTAAATATTTACAACTCTTTTTTTTAAGAATGTGATGATAGAAGGAGACAAACATACCTAAAAATTGTGTCTTGCTATTCTTCTCCATTATTAAATACCCTTATTTACTAATTGACTTCTTTTATTGACAAATTTCCCTGAATTTAGGCTTGTGATTCATATTGATTTAAAAACAAAAAAAATTAGGTAGAAATCACATGGGAGAAATTTTGTCATTCATCTTGTCCTAACAAACCATACTAGATGATTCGAAACGCATGGTAAAAATTCTCTTATACTGAAGTTTTTTTATTCTTAAATTAATAAAAATATTAAAAAATAAAAATAAAAAATAACCTAACGAATAGACTAGATTTAACGCGATATCAACGTGAAATTAGTTGCAAAATGTTACCACAGCTCGCCCACAAATATTACCGTAGAAACTGAAAAATGTTAAACCATGAAATCTAATTCCTACAAAGAATACCAACCTCAAATTAATTACAAAAATTTCGATGTGAATATATTTACATGCCTTCGCTCCTGTGGTTAAAGCCGTGGAGAGTCGTGGAGTGTGTTGTGTAGTTAAGCGGCGAGTTTTAATGTACCTGGGATTATAGAGACGGTTATGGTCTACTTATATTATATGAACAAAAGAAGAGATCCAATCAATGGTTGATAATAATAAGCATTCCTCCACGAAAAAGAAGTATTCCTCCACCACAAACTTTCAAATACGTATTAATGAGGTTAAAAACTTAAAAATATTGATTTTTGGATGAGGTTAGAAAATAGTTAAAAATAATGACTTTGGGGTCAATGTGGTGTGGTATTTTTACTTTTTAGTTTACTCTTAGTATGTATTTAGTGGTGTGGGTAATTTTATTCAACTTTTGAGGTTCATTAAATTGATTTTATGGTTTAAGTATATGAATAACAAATAAATCGAGGAGTCTTTATGTTTAGTTTAAGAAATTTTGTTGATGAGAAATATGGTTCATGATATTTATAGGGGGTATTTTTGAATTAATGGAAGAGGAAATCTTTGAAAACCATTTTAAGGTATAAAGCATAAGATAATTAATAAGGGGTTCACACCAAGACATGACAAGAAAGGGCAAATCTTTTTGAACTTGTCGTCGACAAACTAATTAATGAAATTTGATTTTCTGAGTTCTAAGTTAATGATTTGATCCTCCTCTTGAATTTCAATGGATTAGTTTTTTAAATTAGGTATGGTTTTTCCTCGAAAGTCCTCAACAATATCTTAGGTGATAACATAGGTATTAGGGAGCATAAGAAGCCCCCCAAAAGGATGCATTGGCACAACATAAAAAAAATAAGGGGAAAATCTACAATAGGCTAAAGCAAGATTTGGCCTTGTTTCTAAGTTGGGACTACAGTAAACAAAACAATATCCACATTAGGGTTGGCGAAGAGGTAGTTAAGAGGAAAACGGGTTAAAAACTTTGGTTTTTTGTATGTATGGTAGGAGTCATATTGATATGGAGGAATAAAGAATTTGAAGATACAAGAGTTAATTATTTTTTATTGGATGCTAATCATAGGTAATTATCTATTTATTTTTATGAAAAGTGATTACCTTGCATGCTAAGCAGGAAACACTAGAAATTAGCAAAGAGTTAAGATAGTTAGGAAGTTTTTGTTTATATAAAAACTAAGAGAATTGAACTTGAGAGGTTCAACTATTTGTGAGGCCGACTATAGATAACCTAGATCAATTGTTGCATGGAGTATCAAAACATGGATGTTAGAACCTTGAGGGTCATGATATGTCTACATGTACCCACATTCTAATGGCCCCCAATTTTGAGGGGGAAGTTATGGATGCCTAGGGTATGAGAGACTTGGCTAGAAGGATGATCATGCCCCTAGAATGAGACCACCATTGAAGGATGATGCTGGAGATGAGTGGTTATAGATAGATTGGAAGTATGGCCCCCATTTTGTACTTAGAGTATGATAAGCATGCATCGGTTCTAGAGTGATGAATTCCTACTTGGTAATTCTAGCTTCTAGGGATATGAGAAAATGAAATATATTAAAATGATTGCTCTAAGAGTTCAACTGATAATTACATTCTAAAAGGAAAGGTAAGGGTTATGCACATGATAAACATTGTCCAATTGCATAACAAGAAGTTGGGAATTAAGAAAAGCATGGGGTTTATTGACATGAGGATTAAGGACACCAAAAAACAAGCAAATCATAGCTTCATATTTGGCCTAAAATAGTGTATCCAATATAAACACCATTTTAGTTTAAAAGATTATGCAAAGGGGAAAATTGACCCATGCTATTAGGGAAAGATTCCACATATAATAGCTCACTCTATTTGCATAATTGATGTAGAAAAAAGACAAGGGGTCCATCTACATGATGAAAGAAGGGGTCCATCTAAATGACGAAAGAAGACATCTTGTGAAATGCAAATATAATGAAAGGGATGTGAAGAGCATATCTATATACAAGATAACAGATTCCTCTCAAAGACATATTACGAGTAAAAATGATTTAAATAGATCATGTTACAAGGGTTAGGGAGAAGTTATACATATAATGTTGTAAGTAAATATGTCCCCTTTCCTAGACATTGTTTGTCAATATAAGGACCTTGCTTTTCCAACCCCCAATACGTCATGAGCTTCATCATACACAAATATTGGATTCCCCTCATAGAAGACATGAGGGCGAACCTTATGGTCATATTGAGCCTTAGATTTTTTTTTTTCCATTTCAATGGTTTGTAATGTAATGTAATGATCTTTGTCGGTGCATTCCAATGTAACAAACCTTTGTTCTAATAAGATAGTATCAAGGAGGAGTTCAATTACTAGATTTGACACTCAATCGATAAAATTTCCTCTTGTGCATGAACAATATGAAAATGAGTGACTCATATATCAATTTAAATAGTTGTCCAATAGGTTTATAAGGTAGGGAAGAGAGTATGATGCCATTTCTTTCAGGACATCAAACTTGGTGATAAAATGGTTTAAAATGAATAAGTGGTAGTGGTCACGATATTTTTGAATATCAACATTGCTTCAAACCATTTCATGAAATATTTAGTGATTCCAATAATGTATTAATGGCCACTGAAGAAAGGAAGGTTACATTCCCTAAAATTATTAGTCCATTTGAAAAAAAGGTCTCGTAGTGATGATCAAAGGCATAATGGAGCTAGGGAGCATATGCACTAGGGGAAATAACTAATAATTTATGCAATGCTTAATTACCTTGATAGTATCAATAAATAGGGTAGGCAAAAAATAACCAACATGGATAATTTTTTGGGTGGTAGTCAAAGGTGGAAATCATAAACATGTGACTGTGGCATGCATTTAATACCTTATTTATCTCATCATGAGTTAGGAAATTTCATAGTAAAGTATCAACCACCATTGATAAAAAAATATCTCCTATGAGGAAATACTAGGGAGCTTAATGAAAAATACATTATGTTCCATCATGGGAGAGATGAGGACTAAACTTCTATGTTTCTAAATAAACTGTAATGTCACCATACCAAGGATTTTCAATAGGCATGTTGAACAAATGTTTTCTAGGAAGGTCATCATTCAAGTCATGGTCTACCATACTTGGGAGGTCAAAAATGAAGGCAATAAGGGCCAATGATTTCTTATTCTTGTGTGTAATGAATACTAATTCAATCTCTTAAAGGATAGCGATCCAACAAGAAAAATTACCATTTACAAATCACCAACACAAGAGGAATAAAATAGGATTAGAATTCATTGTGACCTTTGTCTTGCACATTAAGATATAATGATAATTCTTTTGAATAAAAATAATAACTACAAAGAGTAAATTCTCTTCATAGTTATAGCAAAAATAGTGTCTCACCAAGTGTTTAGTAATGTAATATATGATGGGCTCACATCCATCCTTCTTGTCCTTAACTAGGACTTTAGCGATAGAAAAGGAAGAAGTAGAAATATAAGGGATGATTTTTTTTTTTTTTGAAGTGAATGCTCTTTGTTGGTGCATTCCAATGTAATAAGACTTTGGAGAGATGAACCATAATAGGATATATGAGGACTAAACTTTCATGTTTTCAAATAAACTAGAATGTCACCATACCAAGTATTGTCATTGGAGATGTTGAAAAAATGTTTTTTAGGAAATTTATCATCCAAGGGACAATTTACCACACTATTTGAGAGGTTAGAAATGAATTCAATAAGGGCTAATGATTTCTTATTCTTGCGTGTAATGAATACTAAGTCAAGGATAGTGATCCAACAAGAAAATTTACCATTGATAACCCGCCAACACAAGAGGAATAACATAGGGTTAGAATTGATCATGACATTTGTCTTGTGCATTAAGATATGATGATATTTATTTTGAAGAAAAGGAAGAAGTAGGAATGCAAGGGATGCAAACTAAGTGAAGAGGGATAATCCAAGGTGCTAAAATAAGGGAAAGATTCAACCTTTCAAAGGGATAATGGTCTTGGTCATCCCATTCAAAGGGTATGTTATATCATCGTATTGGTAAAAAACCATGATTATAAGTGTTGTAATCACTAACAAGCCAATACAAGAAGTTAGATTTACCTTGAAAGATTAGCAATTGGTGTAGGGTACAAGGTGGTCATAGTTCAACAATGGAATAAATTTTCAAAGGGTCAATAGTGATGCCTAATTTGGAAATTATTGATATGAATAAGTGACCAAAGAGCATTTAGAAGCCACACTTGATAGGGTTTAAGTGAATGTTATACTTTTTATACCGAAGGAAGATAGTACGAAGGCATTCAAAATATTATCATATTTTCTTTGAATTATAAATGAGTCATCGAGATAGGCTAAAATGATGTGAACCTAGTTATGGAAGCAATCAGACATGGTGTGCTAAAATGTGGCTCTAATGTTTTCTAACCCAAAATGAATGACACTATATGCAAAAGTTCCCTAAGGGGTAGTAAATGTGGTCTTGTATTTGTCCTATAAGTGAATCTAAACCTAATTATAGCATGAGAACATGCCTATGAAGAAACAACTTCATGTCCAACACAAGTGTTGATAATTTGGTCAATAAATCTTGTTAGGCACTTGCCTCTAAGAAAAGTTTGATTTATATCATGGAAATAATTACATAGATTAATGATGGCTTATTTCTTAGTGATGGGACTAGCTTAAAGGTCCATGAAGTGTATACAATTAGATAGATGATTTTTTTTCTAATAAGCTAATAAATTATTTCTTTGATAGTATGAGCCTTAGCAGGATGAATAGTATGTTGTTCTTACAAAATAGGGACATCATAAAACCACATATGAATATGATCTTCAACCATGGCAAGGACAAGTTTGGCCATATTTGAACAAGACCTAGTAAAGGCATCGTTGGAGTTCTTGGAAAAGATCCTTATAGGTAGAAACCTTTTTAAGAGAATAGTTTTCTCCAAGAATAATGTTCTCTATGACTCTAAGCATAATAGATATATACCTCTTGATGGTGTAAAAAATTTTGGTCATGTCACCTTCCTCAAATGTGTTAGGTTAGGGATTTCATTATTGAACCAATCAACCTTTATAGAGGAGAGAGTCATTCATTTTTATAGCATACTAGGTAGATGGATTCATTGGAGTAAACACATCCCAAGGTAAAATATAGGAATGATGATGCATATCATCCCATGTATGATCACAAGTTATAATATATTATATGATATCTACATCTAAGTGAAACACATAGGTGCTAAAGCCCATATGCTTAGATAACACTATTGTGGATTTACAAAATAGCATGTTAGGGGCATTGGAGCCTCAATCAATACCATAGGAATGAAAATTTTAGTTCATATTTAATAATTCTATAGATGAAGAAATGGAACAAGTAGACAGTATTTATATCAATGGTTAAGCCAAAGGGACAACGAGAATTAAAGGGTTTCTCCAATGAACATGTTAGGGCCCTAGAGTAACACTACATTGTGTTGTAGTGTCGAGCCTATGAACATCTAAGTGTGGTCTTAGTTTGTTTTTATTTTAATGACTTTCTCTTTAAATTTGCATGTAGAGATACTTATCATTGTTTCAAATATCGCTAAGTGTATTTCTGCGGTTTCTAGGCTTAATGTTCTAATTACTTCATTTTGGACTAAGACTCCAACAAGAAAATATAAATGACCTAATAGTGTAGCAAATAAGACCGTATATTAATATTTTTCGTTTGAATATGTGGTTATGAAATGACTCTATAGTTCTGTCTTAAATCTAAATGTTGTTTCAGAGGTTGATTTTAAGTTCAAGGCTCATGTACTTTATTTTCCCCTATGTCACAAGAAGCAAAGTAGCATGAAGAACTATTGCAACCATTGAATTAGTATATAAATCCTTTGAGTATGTATCCATTTCTATGTTGAATGCAAATAAACAAATTAGAATCTAATTTATATTTATTATGCCTTCGAAAATTTGCACATCATCGACATTCAATATTCATCATGAGTTTTCAAGAACAATACCAATATCACACATGAATCATATTCAAATTGAGCACTGATTTATGTTAAAATGCAAATAACAACGAAAACTTTAAAACAGGAACTGATACGATTACCCGTTTTTTTGAGGTAGTAAAAAAATCAACCGATTTTGAAAAGTGTTGATGTAGAATGCATATTTATTTTTAGCATAGTTTTTGACACTCTAAATTTTTTTATGTACGTTATTTTTTAGAATGTTAGTGATTTGCAGGCCGATTTTAAAAAGTGTTGATTTTGCATCAGGCCCTTTTTTTAAAATGCTTATTTTTTGACTTTAAATTTTCTAATGTATTAAATGTGAACAATTATTTACTAAATTTAACAATTTTTTAAGTAGTCTTCTTCTTCATATTTTCTTGTTTTTCTTTTTATTTTTTTGTACTAAGGTCTTTATTGTTTTACATAGTTAAAGAAAAAGGTCGATATTTTAAAGTTTTGATATTCTGCATATCTATATATCGTTAATTAATTTTTCAATGCGCATCAAATAATTGTCTCTAAAAAAACAATAATTTTTAACAATTGACATAAAAGTAAACATTTTGAACATAAATATAACAAAACAATTACACATTTCGATTATTTTTTGCTAGAAATGACATGTGAAAATCACAATTTTTGTAGAAAAAATTTAACAAAAAACTGAATACTTATTATTCTCATTAAATGTCAAAGTCAAAACATTACAAGTATAACTAATTAATAGTTACAAAAAATGAGCTTGATTTCCACGCATAACTTAAATTTAATCAATAATATCACGTAATCCAAAGTCGTCATCCTCTAGAGTTTCATCATTGTCTTCTTCTACAATATTTTTTGCTTCAGTTTGCTCATTTTCCTCTTTTGATGGATTTTTGATTTCTGTGAATCTCTCAATGTATGCCTTTCCAATCATTCCATCTAATGGTGGTTGAGGTTCCTTTTCCTTTTTTTCCACACGTGATTCATTAAAATACCCTTTCCTCAACTCGATTCCTTGCATTGCATCTAGAAGAAATTGAAGAGCATTAATTCTTTGCTGAATAAATTTGCACTGTACTGGATCTTTTTCAATGGCAATGCAATTTTTTTTTTTTTTTTTTGTAGACAACATGCTATTGTTGTACCTAATTATCAAGCAAAAAATAAATAATGAAGTAAATTAGTATAATCACATATAAATCAAAAAATAAGATATTGAAATTCAATTCTATATAATAAAGCTTACTTGGGCCCAAGAATAAATCCAGAACCCAATCTCCTTCATTTGAACATAAGTCTATAAGATAGTTAATCAATGATTGTGGTTTTTGATAAATGTTAACTATTTCTCATTTTGCTTCTTTATCTTCAATTTTACAACAACATCATAAACAAGTACTTGGCTATGACTCTTTCCATCTACCCGATTAAGAAGCATAGATTTATAACTATCATCTTTTGTCCAACTTTCAAAATGGATGAACCCACAATCACTTATAATTGGTTGATCTTCACGGTTAATAAGATTTGACTTTTTCCTGTAACATGAAATAATAAAAGTTCAATTAATTTGTACATAAATGAATTTTTTTAAATTAATCAAACATACAATTTCAACGTCTTACCATGTTAGTTGCATCCTTGAGTTTGATTTCTCCTTGAAGCTTGTCAATAACATTGCCAATTGTGTGTCTGAATGAAATTTCACAAATCTCCATAATAGTGATGATGTGACTTCTACAAATCCCACAACCACTTTACTAAGAGCATGATAAGTATAAGAGTCACTATCATAGTCAAGGTTTGGGATATTGAAACCATGGGGAATATCTGCAGTAACTAGGGAATAATCCCTTTTAGGTATGAATTTAGCAATGTCTTCACAATCACCTTGTATTATTTGATATTGAATAGTGTCAAGCCCATTTCAAATGAAATGAGTAAGAGTTGGATCAAGTTCAACATTACTAAGGCGTTGCTTTTTCAATCTTTCGATCTTAATTTTTTCAATAAAGCTTCTGAAACTATCTGGTGCTCCATTTGCATCCTTCTTCATCTTTAATAAAATAAACATATGTATAAATTATAAAATAAAAATAATATAATGAATAAAAATTTATAAATCAACATGCCTTTTTAAATGCAAGATAAAAATCTTTTAGTGTTGATGTAGAACTTGAATCTGGGTAGTTGCATAGAACATCATCACAACTATATTCATTCAACACTTAACCATGTTTTCTTGTATTTTCATGTAAACCTTGTGACAGAATAGATAAAGTAAAAAAAAATTAATATAATGATATGTATAACAAATACTACCAACAACAATATGTTATATTTAAAAGAAAATTATAATCTAGAAATAAGTAAAGTAATTCAACAAATTTACTTTTGAAATTCCCCACACATTTCGTCCAATGATAATTCCCCTGACTTCACACGAGATAATATTGTTTTGACAAGCTTTTCATCCTTCACTCCTTGCAATTCTCTCCAAGGTGTCATAGCCATATCTTTTGGAAGTCGCTTCATTTCAATAACTAATTTACTACTGCTACATATAAATGGTTTAGACATTTTGACCTTCTGGTTTTTAATGCCAATGTTCTCCCATATGCTAAAAATCTCATTAATCAATTACCATATCTCTTCAGTTCTAAATGAAAACTGGAAAATGTTATAAATACTTTTGAATATATCAGAATGTACTTTGCCACCTTTTAAATTGATTTTTTCCTCAATTTGATAGCCTATTTCTATACAACATTCCTTCTGAAATTCTAGACGAACCTTTGTCTTATCACCACCACATTTTTCTTCAAAATCATTAAGAATAAATCTAACCCTTTGGATGAAAGTCATAAACATCCTATAATCATTATTTGTATTATGATCCCATGCCAATAACTTTGCTTCTGTATTTGATAAACCAACATAAATGATACATTACATTGTTTCAAAATGTGGGTTACTGAGATATTCCTCCATCAATTTCCTTTAAGCTTCTACAAAATGGTTCCCCCCAAGAACATAATAATTATATTCAAAACATTTTGACTTATAAAATGCTTCTTTGTTAGGAACTTGAATTGGATCAACAAGAAGCACATAATCAACCACATGAGCATATGGATTGTACCTCATCAATGTCTTCAAGTTGTGAACATGCAGGTGGTGTAGCTTCCTAATTTGATATTTAAATTGTCCTTCACTTGGCTTATAGATTTGTCTAACATTAAGATGAAATGTATGACCACCCTCAATTAAGTTTGTCTTTTTCATGTGATGCGAATGACATTTTGTTTTGTTTTAATAATTCCATCTTATAAATAGGTTCATGGTATAATGATTTCCATGATTTCTTTTGAATTTTCACTAGGATCTTTGTTGTTGGCCTTGACTATTTGAGAATGATCAACTTTTTTTTTCTTTCTCCTATTTTCTTCTAGATAAGTAACATCCTCATCATCAAATAGAACAGAGACATTGTTGGGAATTTTTACATTTGGTCTTTTATGGCTCTTCTCCTTTCTAATATCAGTTCTAATCTCATCCTCAGTAATGACAACATATTCTTCAGCTTCAGTTTCAACTTTTTCCTCTTCAAAAGTAACATGTCTACCTTTTCTATATTTATCCACTATAGGCATTCTTTGTTGATCCCTTGGATGTAGTTTTATAGCATCATGAATTACTTTTTTTTTTCTTGTTTTCCATATCTTCTTCTGGCCCTGAGTAGAAACTGCTGACAACATTCATAATATCTTGCTCTATAAATTAAATGCCTTCCAACATAATTGAAATATTTTCAATAAAATTTTATCAAACAAAATATCATATGTCAATAAAAACTAAGTTATAAAAGATATAATGATACACTTACAATAACGCAAAACACATAAACATAAATAACAATACTTATGATATTTTGTGCAATCTTATTTATGAAATGTTTACACATCTTTGTAGATTCATCTGTCATTTCATACATTGACAATGTAAATAGATATCTAATCTTGTCATGTGACTTGGGCGGTTTTGTAAGTACATAAGCAACTTCAGTATCCGGTATCGAACACATGTCTAGTAATTTTCCCAACACTTGATAACTTCCACTATCATTAGGGATATCAACATATAGATATATCTACGGATGTTGTTCACCTTCTCTATCTTCCACAAACCATATATGTTCTGTATGCTTTAATTCTTGTGATTTCTTCCAATAAGAAATAAAATTCTTATCCTTTGAGGCACTTGATTGATTTCAGTTATTAGCTCAGGTTTGGTTCATTAAACAATATTTTTTTAGGATCCACCTCTAGTTTTAGCAGTCTTTGGTCCAGAAAGATTCACATAAATCTTCCTTGCTGCCATTTTCCTGCAAAAAAATATACACATATATATAAATCAGTAAATTACAAAAAAAACAATAGCTTAAGTAAACAAACAAAATGAAGCAAAATATAAAAACTAAAAAAGACTAGAAACATGCACATCATCTCCCATGACAAGTTGGATGTTAGGTTCATACAGGGAACAAAAAAATAATTATTCCTTAGAGAATATATATATATATATATATATATATATTTCATTCGTCCTCAATCCCTTGATAGGCCAGGGGCCGATTCTGAGAATCAACCCCCTACATGCCAAGGGTTTAATTCTCAGGATCGGCTCCCTACCTGCTAGGGGGCCGATGTGCCTTAGTGCCATGTCGTGCCTATGCTTGTGGGCGGGCGCATCCGGCCGTGGGCGTGCCCACCTAGGGCAAAAAGGCCCTCTGGCTTGCCGGGGGGTTGATTCCTAGAATCGCCCCCGGTGGGTTAGGGGGTCGATTCTCAGAATCACCCCCAACATTCTCAAAATCACCCACGTGGCATGTCGGGGGGATTCTGAGAATCATCCCCCTAGTAGGCCAGGGGGTCGTTTTGTGTTTTGCCCAAGGCATCCACGCCCACGGCCGGGCTTGCCTGCCTGCGGTACGATGACGTGATGCACGTCGTCGTGCCCCAGGGGGCACGCCCATGGCCGAGAACTCCTGCGGCGGCACCCACCTCGCGGCCTAGCCCACCCAGGGTGAGGGTTGATTCTTGGCCTATGGGAAAGCACGCCTGCCCGGGGCATAACGACCCCCTCGTAGGCCAAGGGTTCGATTCCGAGAATCGGACCCCTGGCCTACAAGGGGGACGCTCTACCCCGGGCAGGCACGCCCACAATCGGGAAGCCCATGATTGGGCCCACCACACCCACAACCGGGAAGCCCATGATCAGGCCCACCATGCCCACTGTTGACGTAGTGGCCTCCTGCCTGCTAGGGGGTTGTCGGGTAAGCCTAACTCATGTCAAATTTTAATTTCTAAAAGAAATCTAAATTTCACTAATAAAAAGTTAAATATTATTTTACTGTAATGTGTTTTTTGTCTAGTATTTTGCGCAAAGATAACAACCCAACTGACACATAACTACTAGTAAACCTATGGGACGTTAAGACCCGGACTTAGAAAAAGAGAAACTAACCTTTCAAATTCAATAATCTTCTGTTGAATTTGTTGTCGATAATAATGTAGTTGCTCCACAAAATCGCTCTAAGTCTTTTAACAAACCTCGAAAAGCCTTGATGTGATATGAGGAATAACGATAATGAAATTTATGATATAGTGGACATTACATAATTGTTTTACCACATGGTGAATGTGGTACTAATTTATTTTTTATAAAAAATTAACATATAAATCATGTTATGGCGATATAGTAATTTATGATATAGCGAAAATTACGGAATCATTTTACCGCATGGTGAATGTGGTATTTAATTTTTTTTCTTATAAAAACTTAGCACATAAATCGTGTTATAGTGATATAGTAATTTATTTTAAATGTGTGATAGAAGATATAATAAAAATTAAAAAATATATTCAATTGTATAGTAATGTTATATAGTTTAAGTAAAAAATTAATTTAGGTAAAACATTTAGTTTAAAACTTTAATTTAAAGATTTAGTTTAAAAGATTAATTTCATGAGAAAATTTTAGTTAAAAATTTTCAATAAATTGTAGAAGAAAATTTTGGAGGGAAAATTTTCAATGAAAAATTTTAGAGGGAAACTTTGGAGGGAAATTTTCATTCTTTAAGCTATATATTATCATTAGGAGAGAGTGCATTTGTATCATTCAACCTCTTTTGTTTGAAAGACATGGATTCTTTTGATTGTGAATTTTTTCTTTGTGAAGCATCAACATCTTCGTCGTGTAACAACTCTATTCATATTGATGAATATAACAAAAATTCTTTCACTCTGAATAGAGAGTCACATCTTCCACTTAGTCCTAATCCTAAGGACTGTGACAGCAACACTCATGAAGGGAAGGATGAAGAATCTCAACTAAATAAAGATTCATAGTTTCCACGTAGTCCTAATCCTATGGACTATGAGAGCAGCAGTGATGAAGAGCATGATGAAGAATTTCAAATAAATAAAAGAGTCATGGTTTCCACTTAGTCCTAATCCTATGGACTATGAGAGAAACAATGATGAATAACATGATGAAGAATTTCAAATAAATAGAGAGTCATGATTTCCACTTAGTCCTAATCCTATGGACTATGACAACAGCAGTGATGAAGGCCAGGATGAAGAATTTCCAATAAATCGAGAGTCACAGTTTCCACTTAGTCCTAATCCTATGGACTATGAGAGCATCAATGATGAAGGTCATGATGAAGAATTGACAATAAATTGAGAGTCACAGTTTCCACTTAGTCATAATCTTATGGACTATGAGAGCAGTAGTGATGAAGGCCAAGATGAAGAATTTCCAATAAATCGAGAGTCATAGTTTCCACTTAGTCCTAATCCTATGGAATATGAGAGCAGCAGTGATGAAGGCCAGGATGAAGAATTTCCAATAAACGAGAGTCACATTTTCCACTTAGTCCTAATCCTAAGGACTATGAGAGCAGTAGTGACGAAGGGCAGGATGATGAATTTCCAGTAAATAGAGAGTCACATTTTCCACCTAGTCCTAATCCTAAGGACTATGAGAGCAATAGTGACAAAGGGCAGGATGAAGCACTTAGTCCTAATCCTAAGGACTATGATAGCAACAATGACGAAGGGAAGGATGAAAAATTTTCAGTAAGTAAAGAATCACACTTTCCACGTAGTCTTAATCCTATGGACTATGAGAGCAACACGGGCAATGCACATGATGAAGAATATCCAATAAACATCGAGTCAAATTTTCCATTTAGTCCTAATTCTAAGGACTATGAGGGTAGCACTAATAAAGGGAAAGATGAAGAATATCCTCCAAGTCAATATTTCAAAATCACAAACGATGATAGTGAGGATAATATTCCTCCTAATGATGATGAAAATGCTTATACATATGATGATTCAATGATGGAGACGTTGCCAGCAAATATTGTATCGAGGAGTAGGAGCAGACCTTTTCGTATCAATCACAGATGTTCTAGTTATACAATGGGTAGAGAAGAATATCTCATGAGAATAAGTTCTAGCAGTGCTCTCATCTCAAGTGAATGTTTTCAAAAGGGTTTCTTGAAACGTATGGATTTCAAGTTTGCATTGGAGAAAAGGAAGATATATTTGCCAATGAATAAAAGCATGCAAAATTCATATTTAGTGGGGTGCATGCAATCTACATTGTCAGGTTATGATTATCATATTGGGTCTTTATTTATCTATAGAAAGGCTTTCAAAATGTTTCACTCAATGGGTAATTTTTGTCTATCAAGAATCCAAGAATAAATTTTGGAAAAGGATCCCATATTTTATTTAGAAGTATGTCATAAACAATAGTTTGGGCCATTATCAAATACTACAATGTCATGGATGAAAGACTTATTTTCAAGCATGGAGAGTGTTTGCCAAATAGATAGACAATATGTTAGGCCCCTATACTACTACTGTAACCCTTATTGTTATTAGTACAAACCACTTATTATATTGATGTACCCATGTAGTGCCCATATTGTTACTATTGTGCCCCATAGAAGCCCACTATTGTTATTATTTTGCCCTTACATTATTATTGTTATGTCGGCTCTGATTATGTTATGACCCCTTAGACTCCTATATATAGAAAGGAGGTCTTTTCATTTGTATCATCAAAGAATTGTTCATTTATGTAATGTAAAGGAGGTTTCCCCCTCAAAGAGGTTGAATTTTAAGGCGTTGATCTATCTTTTCTATCTTTTCTTGAGCTGGTTTCATAACATTTGGTATCAGAGCTTTGGATTCTAGGGTTTTGCTGCTCCAAATAGGTCATCGTGGCATTTTCGCTATAACTTTTTTTCTGCGATGTTTCAGAATCTAAAAAACAAATCCATTTGAGAAGACATCGTGCTGAATCTTGGGTCCAATTTAAGAGCTTTTTGCACTATATTTGCGGAGATATGATATGAGGAAGTTGGTCTTTTTGCAAACTCCTGAATTACATTCCAAACAGGTGACTTGGGGAAAATCATCATAACTTTCTCTCTGAGCATCGGATTGAAATTTTGTAAGAAGGTACAGAAATAGGACGGACCGTAGTTTCTTGTATATAGTTTTTAGAGACAAAGGTTGAAACATGGACACATGGCATGTCGTACAAGTTCGCTCTACTGAACTAGTCTATAATCAGGTCACTGTGGGAGATTTTGCATAACTCGTCCTTCGAGAATCTAGTTTGGATTAGACTAGTGGAATTGGAAAGAGGACGCAGAGGGCTACTACATGTCTCAATTTCAGAACTTAAAGATCCTAAAGTACAGAGTTACAATCGTTTCAAGATTGAGCTCCTAAAATCAAGAAAAAGCAAGATGAGGAAGTTTGATGGCAAGGATCCGATAAATTGGATACTTTAGATGGAGCAATATTTTGATCTACATGGTGTACCACTGTTACAAAAGGTATGTATTGCATCTTCATATTTAGAACCAGATCAATTTTTATGGTATGAAGGGCTTTTTTCTCATAAACAACTTGTTACGTGGTCAATTTTCACGGAGGAAATGATAACACATTATGAGGATACAAAGAGCAACACCTTCTTTAGAGCAACACCACAACAATTGGAAAGAGTAAAAGGGATTTGTGACATAGTGGAAAGCAAAATTATGGAAACCAGGAAGCATACCCCTCACAACTATGAAGATGGAAGTGTTTTTTCTCCCAGCCTTCCACAACCTACAAGGGTTACACCACAACAATTGGAAGAAAAAAGAGAAAAAGGGCTTTGTTACAATTGTGATAGAAAATGCACTAAAGGTCATAAGTGTGTTGAGAAGAAATTATTTTGCATAGAATATGAAGAGGAGGAAGAAAAGGATCAAGAAACATCAAAAGAAGAGGATATACGCCAGGACCCCACCCCAGAGAAAGAAGAAATGAATCAGACCATATCTTGTAAAGCATTGGCAAGAATTACCACTCCTCAAACTCTCAAGATAGAAGGACATATCAAGAAGAAAAAGGTGCAAGAAGTGAAATATCACATCGAGAAAGAAGAAATGAATCCAACCATATCTTGTAATTCATTGGTCGAAATTACCACTCCTCAAACTATCAAGATAGAAGGACATATCAAGAAGAAAAATGTTCAAGAAGTGAAAGATCACATCGAGCATCAAGAAATGAATCAGACCATATATTGTAAAGGATTGGAAGAAATTACCACTCCTCAAACTCTAGAGATAGAAGGACATATCAAGAAGAAAAAGGTTCAAGCAGAGAAAGATCACATCGAGCATCAACAACAATTTTTCCAAATTTTAAAGGATAACGCCACTTCGGCGCAAAATCAAACGAAACAACAGTTAGATCAACATCGTAGTGAAAAATGTTTTGATGTAGGTGATTGGGTATTTTTACTGCTACATCTCAAGAAAGCTATTTATGAGAAGGAAATTGGCAATACTACATGCACTTAAAAATTGGCGACCTTACCGAATGGGAAGACTCTTCAAGGATGAGGATGTGGAATCATTGTTTTGTGCTATTTCTATTATCCAACTAGATTGGATAAACAAAGCAAGAGATGAATGGAAGAAATATGAAGAAGTATGGCCACTTATTCAAAAGTTGCAAAATATCCCAATTCAAACAATATTGCCAGAAATTTAAGAGGAAGGAAAAATCATATTGGAACCCGGAGCAGTCATAGAAACAAGAACCCGACAGCTACGAAATCGATCAATTTTAGAGTATCTCATGAAGTGGAAGAACTTACCCACTGAAGATTCCACATGGGAGGACAAGAATTTTATACAGAAGCATCAAGAACTACTCAAGCATTGAGGACAACACCTTTTGAAGGAGAGGGGCATGTTAGGACTACTAGTGTAACCCTTATTGTTATTAGTAAAACCCACTTATTATATTGATGTACCCATGTAGTGCCCATATTTTTACTATTGTGCCCCATAGAAGCCCACTATTGTTATTATTTTTCCCTTACATTATTATTGTTATGTCGGCTCTGATTATGTTATGACCCCTTAGACTCCTATATATAGAAAGGATGTCTTTTCATTTGTATCATCAAAGAATTGTTCATTTATGTAATGTAAAGGAGGTTGCCCCCTCGAAGAGGCTGAATTTTAAGGCGTTGATCTATCTTTTCTATCTTTTCTTGAGCTGGTTTCATAACACAATACATATTCCAGATAATTTCTCAAGACGAGAAATCTACAACTTATACAAAGAATATGCAGAAGATGTTGAAGGAAATGGTCTATTTATTACATATCAATATTTTGTGAAGATATGGAAGAAATAATTTGACAATGTATGTATTGCTAACAAGACAAGGATGAGGGTTTGCAGTACATGTGCTTATCTTAAATAAAAATGGGATAAATGTGAAGGGGTGGAAAGAGGAAAACATTCATAACAATAATTTTTAAAATTGTATAGTCATCAACTATGAAAATGTATTTATTAATGACTTTCTTTTATGTTATGTAGATTCCATTGTCAAAGTGCTTCAAGAGCATTGTGAACAACAAACAAGTGAAAGGAAAAAGTTATTCAATCATCGAAAGAAGTGTTATGATAATCCAAATAAATATTTGGGTTTGATAATTGATGGTATGGACCAGAAGAAAACACTTCTACCACATTTTGTTCGCACACCCAAAAATTTACAGGAGGAAAATTTTATTCAGTATCACTTGGTCGGTTGTATGGTCTTCAATGGGAAAATGTTGCCAACGGTATACTTAACAACTCCAAATATTCATAATGATGCAGGTATGACAATAACCATAATTCATTATGTGCTTTCTCATTGGTTTGGTAATCTTCCTAAAGTTTTGTATCTACAAATGGAGAACACTTGTCGTGAAAAAAAAATCAAATTATTTTTGGATATCTAAACATGCTTGTTGAATTGAGATATTTTCAGAAGGTAAAGGTTGGTTTCCTTCTTGTTGGGCATGCTCATAACCATATTGATCAGATGTTCAATCGCTTTTTAGTCATATTGAGGAGGAAGGATGTTAGGAGCTTGCCACCATTAATTAATGTATTAAGAAATCATACATGTCAAAGCCTAGTTTTGATGTGTTGGAAGAAACTGTTGACATGTGACGGTTTATTTTGGGATTGCATGGTGAAGAGAAATGCATTGAAAAACTTAATGACATTAGCTTCCAACATCAATTCTGTATCAAAAATTGATGGGAAGACACTAATATGGGGCAATAAGTATTCAACTGCTGCAAAATGGACACCGTCATCAGGTTTGACATTTTTGAAGTTCATTCCAGATCATCCAATATTTGCATCAATATATTATTATTACAATCAATTGCTGAATTTCATAATGCACGCAGGTAGAATAGAGATATAAATTATTCTAATTGCCTGAAAGAAATTAAAAAATGTATTAGATATACATATGAGTACTTTGACATTGTTGATTCATTTTGGTGGGAGTCTTTTTTCAATATTCAAAGTGATATCATTTGAAGAACAACAAATGAAGATATACCTTTGAAAACTCCATTTATTTGGCCACAAAATGTGTCAAATGAACATGAGGAAAGAAACATTATTGAATAGCAACAATATCAAGGTATTATTAATTCTTCGCATGTAGAGGAAAGAGAAATGTATATTGGTTTTAGAAGATATCGTGCACAAAGCAAAGTCATGGAATACCTTTACAAGGGTTCATTACAAGATATTAACGAGGATTGCATGATCACAGTGTTAGCAGATGGAGATGCCAATGGCTATCCATTTTGTGTTTCTAAGGTTATAAAGGTCATTACAGAAAATGAAGATGTTGTAGGCATTGAAGTACATTGGTATGCCACAAATACACACCCATTCAATGGTGTGTACAAGCCAGAGATGGTAGTCGATAAAAGCCAGAGATTCCGAAGAGGTTGTTACTAGAAAAAACAATGTTGAGATGGGAGTCTGCTGAAACCAGTCGTAGATCTAGAAGAATTTTGAAACTTGAAATGGTGGGCATGCATATGGACTCAGATGGGGCACTAGTTGATGAAAGAGAAGAATATAGAACATCTTCATCTGCATCCAGTGATTCATCTAAATATGTGAATTCTGATGGTGTTCAAGAAAATATGGGTGATTCTGAATAATTGTCTAAGATATTTTATATAACTGATGTTTGCATCGTATCTTGAAATAAAAAATTTGATTTCCATATGATGTTAAATGAAGTTATGAGTCATTTTTATGTTTGTTGGATTATATGTTCTAATTATGATGAGTTTTGTTGTTTAGAATATCCACAACGCAACAATAACTTAGAGATATAGTTTATGTTTCATTCAATCTACAAGTATTGACATTTTGATTAATTTAGTCATGTAATTTGTTCACAATGTCATGGTTTAAATGTGTTGAAAACTTATAGTTTTTTAATTCTATGGTTGAAAGTTTTCCAAATTTTTTTTATCTATAATGTTATGTGTTAGAGTCGGTCTGGTCAGTCCTCCGTCAGAGATCAAAACTCTTTATGCATTTCATTTTTAGGTGTCCCGCTCCATTCACTCAGCTGCATTCCACTAGGGGCATGCCATAATCTGACGGAGAAGGTCATGCTAGTCATTTCCCATCATGTCTGGTTCCTGCTGGCTTGGGTCTTTTGTAAATAATCACTAAAGTCCATGACAGTCAAGGTCTGGTCCTTTAATGGACAAAAGTCATTTTTGGTCATTAGGTCTAGGGATTGATCAATTTGATCTTTAAATATGTCCAGTAAAGCCATGCAGGCCAGAGTGATGCTCTTGCAAAGTAATGATCCGCAGAGTTTCATCATCATATTGATAAACTTCGACTGTTCTTCAAAACTCTGTTTTGAAGAAAAGTCAAACAGTGCTATTGGTGACAAAATTTCAAAAGGGGTATACAGTTGATTTCTTCAGGTGCAGTCATGATTTCCGTGGCCAAATGCTCTGTCATGCAATCCCCACAAAAAGTGTCGAAAATTTCATCGTTTGAGCCCAAAATTCAGAGAAAAAGTGAAAATCAGGGTTATATTAAAGTCAGTGAAAAAGGTGCCAAACAGGACATTAGAAAGTGGGTTTTTAAAAAAATCAAATTTAAAACATGACCTCCAAGCCTATATACACAAATTCCATCATGAATCCAAGTCATTGTGCAACCAAGTGCTTGGGAGAACATTTCAAACTGTTTGAGTGAGAAATCGTGCGATTTGGAGCAGTTTGAGGAGGTTTCAGGGTGCACGGCGCACACAGAGCCCGCCTGCAGTGTTAAATTACAACTAGCACGACACACACCCGGAGCGCGGTGCACTGGGCTTTGTGCGCGGCGCACAGAGACAAAGCGCCCAGAAATTGCCAAACTCACCCAATTTTTTTGTGAAGACACTCTAATTGCAAGGTAGGCTACCTAAACTCACTTGTGCATCAAATTTGGTAAAGATATGATGGTTTCATGCCCATGATTGAATGCAAAAATTTCTTAAAGCAACCACAAAAAGACACCAAGAAATCATCTTGCTAGGGTTGTGTAATAGTGTTATTGTTGCCAAGGTATTTTCCCTTCCCTACCCCTGTTCCTTATTCCCCTATTGCATTCTTCCTACTATCACTACCCTAACACTACCAAACTCATATTCCCTTACCCCTCCTCCCATTACTCAATACAAACCCTAAAACCCTACCTTGCCAAAAACCCAAACCCTACCCTATCAAAAATACCCAAACCCCCTACATGTCCCTAAACAAAATTCTCCCTATAACCCATGTTCCCATTATATTATTCCCCTCCTAATATTCCCTTGTTTCATTTTCCCCTTGGTGGCAGATTATCAAAACAACCTAGATTTCACCATCATCAAAGGGGCAGCCTAAATACAGTTTATAAATAGCAGTCATGGCATCCGAGGTTTCATCAGAGTATGAGGTGGAGACCCACAGTGATACAACTTCAGGAGAACATGCCCCCAGGAGACATCACCGGAGTGGCAAACATGTTAGAGATGAGCCAAACACCCTCACTGAGTTGTAGGCATGCCCTCTTGCTATGTCATGTTTCTAGCACCTAGCATGTTTTGAATTTTGTCAAAGGGTGGCAAATGTCAGAGTTCATCATGAGTTGGCCCGTCTTTTTGCGCTTCACCTACATGGAGGTCAGTCTATCTTGGCCAGGGTCACCTTCACATTGACACCCGAAACTGTATCAGTGGCAACAGGCATACCAAATGTTGGAGAACAGTGGCATAAGAAGAAGAAGGTGGAGAGGCATCATTATGAGCCTTACATTAAGGCCAATTGTTTAAGTTAGCTCACGATAGTTTCCCATTCAGATTTTTGAGAGATGAGTATGCTCTGCTCATGAAATTGATCATGAAGTACTTCAGTTGTGAGGGGAGGTTTTCTCGCCTTTATGCCTATCACATTAGGTTGCTCATGCACTTTACCAGGGTGTGGATGATGAACCTCCCATTTTTCATTTGCGGGAACATAGAGAGGATGAAAAATTTCATGCAACATAAGACCCCTCAACAGCAGCTCAACAATGTTTATCACTTTGCTCTTATCCGGATTTTGGTGGATCATCAGTTGGGATTGCAGGGTATTGCTTGGGAGGACTTCATCTCCCGTGACTTCTTCAGTGCTCCACAGGTAGTATCAGAGGTAGAGCATGAGATAGGTGGTCCATCACATCAGTATGAGCGCCATGAGATTGCTACTATGCTAGTATTCATCACCTATCAGAAAGGCAGGAGACCCTTATTTGCAGTAGCAAAGCGAGTGTTATCTCCACTTGGGGTGGAAGGGGCCTCGCTTCCGACATCAACATCACATGAGCAGGGCAGAGGTAAGGATCCAGTGAAAGAGGAAGGGCCATCAGGTGAACGAGAGACCGAATTCGTTCTCCTCCATGATGATGAGACTGATACAGAACCAACAATGCAGAGCTTACATAGATCATCCAGGAGCAGCAATCAGTGATTGAGGCCTTATCCCTTGACTTGGAGAGGGCCAAGTGGAACATGAAGTACCTGGAGCAGAGAAACAAGCAGCTTGAGGACCAGTGGGTGATTACGGAGCTGCAAAACATTTGTGAGCATCGCCAAGCTGCTCAAAGGAGAAGAGTTGAGCTCACATCATTGGAGCAAGAAATCAATGAGGATCGGGAGGCCAACCTCGAGAGGGTCAAAATGCACTTGGAGAGGCTGCTGGAAAAGGCTGACAAGGACCTTTCTCTACTGAGACACATGGCTTTTCATTACAGGGCACGAAACATGAGCGCCAAGGCCCAAATAAAGAGTTTGAAGGTGAAATTGAGGAAAGCAACAAGAAAGGAAAAAGAGGCAAAAGAGAAAGATCGGCTTAGAATCTTGGCCAAGGCTTTCTTGGCCCATCATAACACCCCATAGAGAACCTCCAACCCAAATTTCAAGAAATTTGGGGAACTTTTGGTCACATGACAAATTTTTGGGCAAAACACAGGGTTTTTCTCCCTATGCGCCGTGCCACTAGCGCGACGATAAAAATTGGGAGCTTCAAATGAAGAAGGGTTTGCATTTTGGATTCAACAGGGAAAATCACGACTACTGGTGCGTGGACAAGAAATTTGGGCAAGATCTGAGTCTCCAGGAGGTCAAAAACACCCAAAAATGGCCTCTCTGCCCCTTTTTTGACACACAGGAAGCAGTCTTGGGAGAATGAAGATTTGGAGGGGCAAATGAGCACCAAATTCAGAAATTCCAATTGGGTTAGAAAGTAGACAGGACAGGATTTCCAACAAGCACACTTGGGCACATTTTGGACACCTGCAAGTGCCTCAAATCAGGCTCCAAAGTAGCACGGCGCATAGAGAAAATGGCGTGGCGCACACAAGAAAAATTGCCAAATTTTCTTCCGTTTCGCGAAATTTCGATTCGCGACTTCTCCAAGTGGACCCGCTCATCTACATTTCAGTTTTTTAGCACCTAAGGTGTCATTTAAAGTATTTTCTCTCCATATTGGCTTCTATCCAAGTGGCGAAGGAAGGAAAACGGTCACCCAAGCCATTTGTCATGTTTGTAACGATGCACTTGTAGCTGATGGTTGGCTCTTCACCTCCATTTTGTAATGATTCGAGTAACTCCCCAACCCTTGGGCGTTCTATCTCTTCATTGCACATTCTATATATTGTATGCAAGCTATTTGCAAAGGGTTGGTTAGCTTGTAACTTCTGGGAGACTGTGGGAAAGAAACTTTGTTTCTTCACTGTGTATTTTTGACAGAGAATTAATGAAAGGCAACGAATCTGTTTCATGAGATTCTTGTGGTTGTGAGTGTAGCAAATGTGTCTCTTATGTTTTCATATGTATTTTGTTATGTTTCATAATTCAATTCATGTTCATTCTAGTGAAATTTTCTGAGTGAGATTAGGTAGAATTCATTTTTATTGCTCTGCCTATGGGAAAATTTCATGTTCAGTGTTCTTCTTCTGTTGAAAACGATTCAGGTTCCTATGCCCTTTTCATACTCCTCAGCAATCTCTCCGTTCCGCGTTATTCCAAACTAAATTGCTACACTTTCCGCTTGCCTTACCTCACGAAGTAATCTGTGCCTTTGTATTAAATTCTATGTTCTTTGCTGACTGTTGGTCCCATACCATCCCAGAAGCTCGGTCATTCAAAAAAAATTGTTTCTTGTATCCATATTCACTTACTAGCCTAAGATCAATATTTCATTGTAAGTCATCTCAGATCGTTTTTTGCTTATCTATTCACTGAGCATGACTCGGAGAGAGCCCTCTCCTGTTTTGGTAGGGCTAGCTACCAGACTGAGCGTGGTTTGTGGTTACCCTGAATTTTGCCTTCCTTCAACCTAGGGCAGATTTAGGTGCTAACATTATGATTGAAAACAATTAGAATTTTAATGACCTTTAGTGTCATGCTATTATTGTTGAAAATAATACTGAGAGGGGGGGGGGTGAATCAGTATTATCAAGTTCTTTTAACAAATCTTCCTTATTTACACTTTGAATTATTTTTGCATATCAGTACCATAAAATAATGAGCATGAACAAGAAAAACAGATAGTCACACCAAAGAACACCAAATATAAGGTGGAAACCCAATGTGGGTGAAAACCACTTGCTGCAATATGTCTCTATCTTCTTTCAAATTAGAAACTCCTGTTACAATGATTTTGTATTGGTGCAGTCCTTTACCAGTACGCAGGCTGCAACCTGCAGAGAGCTACAACTCTCTCTCGTTTTCCAGTCTCTCCTAGAAGGGAGCTACAACCCCCTACTTCTTTTCTTTCAAGGACCACTTTTCATAAATTTTCAAACTGGATCCAACAACAACATTGAAGCTCATAATCAAACAACCTTCTGAATCACCCAATCACCAGATCCATACATATACAATGATATTATGAGAGTTATCAACCAGATCTAGTACATAAAGATAAGTCATTAATCATGCTGTTATCTGAACTCAATACCAGTAACCAAACATCAGTTATGCACCCAAAACCCTGCAGAATAGTCAAAGGCAGTTAAAACAAAATTTAAGCAGGGATCGCAACTTCACTGGTATAGATCTGCGGATATCTGTACTACCTCCGCACCTGCGCCTTCTGTGGCGCCGCGACCACCACACCTGCGCCTTCTGTGGCGCCTCCGCACTGCGCCTTCTGTGGCGCCTCCGCACTGCGCCTTCTGTGGCACCTCTGCACTGCGCCTTCTGTGGCGCCTCCGCACTGCGCCTTCTGTGGCGCCTCTGTGGCATCTCCGCACTGCGTCTTCTGTGGCGCCTCCGCACTGCGCCTTCTGTGGCGCCTCCGCACTGTGCCTTCTGTGGCGTCTCCGCACTGCGCCTTCTGTGGCGCCTCCGCACTGCGCCTTCTGTGGCGCCTCTGCACTGTGCCTTCTGTGGCGCCTCTGTGGCGTCTCCGCACTGTGCCTTTTGTGGCACCTCCGCACTGCACCTTCTGTGGCGCCTCCGCATTGCGCCTTCTGTGGCGCCTCCGCACTGCGCCTTCTGTGGCGTCTCTGCACTGCGCCTTCTGTGGCGCCTCCGCACTGCGCCTTCTGTGGCGCCTCTATGGCATCTCCGCACTGCGCCTTCTGTGGCGCCTCTGTGGCGTCTCCGCACTGCGCCTTTTGTGGCGCCTCCACACTACGCCTTCTGTGGCGTCTCCGCACTGCACCTTCTGTGGCGCCTCCGCACTGCGCCTTCTGTGGCGCCTCCGCACTGCGCCTTCTGTGGCGCCTCCGCACTTCCACAGCTGCAGCGCTCGAGAGATCACCCTTCACAGATTCGCTTTCAACTTCCCTTTCATAGATCAAACTTTTAAAACAATAACCCAATATTTCAGATCTTAAGATATTCGATTTGCAAGAATGAATTAGCAAAGTGATCTCCTTTGCTTTATATAGGCAAGCTGCTTCCTAAAATCATGGATCAATACCATAGATAACCAATACAAGGGGCCCAAAAACATGGGGTTCAATAATACCAAGGACTAACCACCATGGACCAAAGGTAAGTTCTCCAACATATACACACTTTTGATGAGGTACCATGGTCCAAAACCATAGGTTCAAATACCAAGGACTAACTACCATGGACCAAAGGTAAGTTCTCCAACATGAAAGTGCGTGAACTTTTTCTCTACATGAAATAAACTTTTCTCTGCATAAAAGTGCGTGAACTTTTCTCTACATGAAATAAACTTTTCTCTGCATATAAGTGCGTGAACTTTTCTCTACATAGAATAAGCTTTTCTCTGCATATAAGTGCGTGAACTTTTCTGCACTATAATTTATCATCTGAGATGAGTGGGTTGCCATCAAGTACAACATATGTATCATAAAGCTATACCAGAATCATAATGCCAACAATTATATGTTTAACAACATGGATGAAAACTAATGGAATTTTAATGTGTTTCGGATCCCATTATTTTATATTTATCATCATTACTAAAAAATCTTGAAATTATACCTGGGAAAGAAAAAATTTATTCTACCAAAAACATTAGTGTGTTTTTTTCATTTATTTTACAGAAAAAAGATTGATTTTACTGCCATTTTTAAATATGATGAAAATTAACCCTAAAAAAAACATCATTCCATAATACAAACTTTTCATTTTTAGCATTGTTTTTCATGTTTTTTTGGGTTTTTTTTTTGCTAGAGTTCCCGTTTTGAGTTTATAGTTCTCATTTCATAGTTTACGTTGTTCAATATTCTTTTGAGAATCAGGGTTAAGGGAAAAATATCAACTATTAACATAATTCTACTGGGTTGAATTTCCACTAATCATAAGTTAGAGCATTCATTAACCTTGTGTTTGACATGAAGAGCTGAAAATGTTGGTGAGGGTGAAAAATGGAGAACAAGTCAAAACGTATTTAAAGGAGCAATTAAGAATTCCTTTAAACCTATCAGAATCTAATGGGTTGTTGAGCATTAAGAATTCAATTACTAAAAAACACAATATTCTTGAAATTTTCCAGTTCTTTTAAAACCTATCAAATAAGTCAAGATACCTTTCAAACAAATTTTATAAATTTTATAAAAAATAAAGTAACCCATCATATTGATTCCAAAATTCACTTTAGTTTAACAATTCCATACCATCATCACACCAGATCAAGTTTACAACACGAAATGGCATGAAAATTGCATGAAATTGTATTTATGTGTAGAAACGTTTCAAAAATGAGGTGCTTACTTGAAATTACATGAAAAGAATACATACAACCCAAGATTCATTGCATAATTCCTATCTAAATAACTTAAAAACCTCCTATATATTCTAGAAAAAGAATTTGACAAAGTTTCCCTATAACCCATAATTTTCCCCTATAAAATACAAAACAAGGCCTATATAGAGGCACTCAAGGACCAAGACCTCACCCTAAACTACTAGTGATATTCTATAAACCACCAATATTCTTTACAAAACTACTATTTGTATTGTAACTAACCTTTTCTAGAAGTTTCTTGAAGGATCTATCAGTTGTAGGGTGGGTCCCTTTAGATTTGGCTATAATAGATCTTCATTCTCTCTCTTAGTTGTGCATTGGGCCCCCTCTCTCTTTGTTGGGCATTTCCTAAGCTGGACGTTAATCTGGTCACGCTACTAATGGTGCCAACACTAGTGCCAAGGCAAGTGCTAATGTCAGTGTCGAATGTTGAAGTCACGCTTGGTATGATGAAGGCTTTGAGCTGGAGATCCTTGTGGTACTGGAGTAAATCCTTGTTGTATATCCCATTAATATAGGTCCACCAGAGTCCTCCACTATCTACCATATGGAATGTCACATGACCAAGCCTCTGTGATAACCCCTTCCAAGCTGGTAATGTCTTCATAATCAATTTTTCCTTGCTCTTTGAAAATATTATTGAGCTAGAATATAACTTCATAATTATTATTATATAGTTTCATAATATCCATCTCGTGGAGAGTGCAGTCCCTTCATTCAAGAACCTTGTGGTCTTCCTTAATTGTAGTCAGGGTTTTCTTGAAGTACTCTTTGGGGAGTAAGTTCCCATCCTCATCAAAGAAGGTTGGAAAATTCTTTCGCTCGAAGATCTCACATTTCCTTCTAAAACTATATATTATTTCTTTTGTCAATGCCTTCGCCTCTTCTATAGCCATCATCACTAATCCATTTTCCCATATTATTTGGTTGTCGCTCATCACCCATTCAAACCTGTTGATATTTAACTTTGTCACTTCTTCCTCAGGAACCTGGTTAAGAAAGTCTATAATTATTTCAGCCTTGGAGGGAGAATCTCCAATAGTTTTCTCAATGGCTATTATTTTTCTTTGTTCTCTCCTCTCAGTCATTTCTTGAATAACTTCCAAATGATTCCAATGTTTATCCATCGTCTTTATTATTCTCCCCCATACTATTTTCCTAATTTCCTTGAGAGAAGTCTTGTTAGAGTTCGTCTTTCTGAAAATTTCTAACCCAGTTTCAATTCTCCAAATGTGTTCTCTTGCTCAGAGGAGTTATGTCTTGGCGATTTATAACTCTTCTCTCTAATTTTGGAGTGGAAACTATCACTCTTCATTAATCTATGGCACCATTAAAGAGTTCACACAATCAACTAAAACACGAATGAATTTTCTCAGTTTAACGTTGACATGAGTGGCTCCCGAGTGTTGATGTCCACGTCGTAACAACATGCTTATTTGTTATTTCATTTTATATCTACATAGCTCCCTGTGGATGAAGAGGCCATTTGACATGGTAGTATTTCAAAGATGATTAATTTATTAACATGTGAAATAAGGACAAAAGAGAGATTCTGGCAATCAAAATCGGCAAATTATGGGACGCCATGTGTCGCAAAACGAGAGTGACAAGTTGGTGGGAGAACCTTTCAAAAATTTGAGCCTGGAAATGACTAAACGAGCATGAAAGGCAAGCTTAGGGTTTCTCAGTTAAAGGAACTCAAATTTAGTAAATAAGGAGGATGTTCCGGCTTAAGAATGCATATATAAGGCTAATTTCATGAATTTGTAGGGTTTTGCTTGTCCAAATAGGGGATTTCTTTAAAGGAGCACATGCTTCTTGAAAGGTGGGGTTAGGGCTTAAATTTGAACTAGATTCTCGTAAATTATGAAGTACAGAGACTTTGAAAAGAATAATTTATGAAAAGAAACAACTTGCAGGTTTAATTTGCAAGATTTTCACTTGAATTTCACCAATTTTGGTAATTAAAGGCTACAAGTGTGCAAGGGTCAGGCTAGATGAAAACAGTGGAAAATAATAAACCCCCCCCCCCCCCCTGTACGCATTTTATACCATTCAATGTGTGATATATGTGAGGATTGGTTTTGCGGGAAAGTTTTGATGATGCCATGTTGACGTCAATGAGACATGGGGCCAACCATGTGGCAAGATGACCATGCATGGTGACTGGGCTTATTGAGGGGTGACTCGATAGATGACTTAAAACCAAGACGTAAAAATTATGGCATGGTGAGGTGGGTAACTCACATGCATGGGGGATTTATAGGCATCCTACATGGGGAGGCCACATGGCACTTTCTTGCAAGGGCCAGAATATTCCATTTTAAAGTTGGGGAATGATGTGTAGTGCACGGTGAGATGACATGTAGTAACCTTTTCATCCTTTCCCCATGTTATTGTTCATGCACATTCATGGGGAAAAGCGTTCCAGACCATCAGAAAGTTGGTTTCTCCCGTTGTCCAATATGGCTAGCATGTAGGTTCTCATGCTAGCGTTCATGGTGTGGCGCATCTGCATCATCATGTCAATGGTTATGGAGGAGTAGTGTGATTTCTTGCCCAACAACGCCAACAGTGCATTGTGGTTGTGATGTGATATGGAGTGTTAGAAACCATTGAAGATCGCACTTATCCGGTGTTCTCATGCCCTTCTTTTGTTGACCAAATTGTTGGAATCTTTTAGAATTTTCTTTGCGAAATGCCAGCTAGAGAAATTTTTTAAGCCTTTCGAGAGTCCTTGAAAGTACCTAGCAGAAACTTAAAAGTGGCCTGATCTGGTGCTAACATCGGCTCCATGGAAGACAACAAGCCCCTGTGGTATATCAAGAACTTGTAGTTCTAGTTCCTTCTTCCATTGGGTTGTGAGTCTTATTGAACATGCGTCTATCTCTTCTTATGACTTCAATGAAAACTGAAAATTGTGATACTACAAAAGAAAACTCCAAGAAATAAATTTTGAAAATAAAACAAAATTATTATTCTTTTTTTCCATGAAAATGCATTCAAGTGAATAATTTCTTCATAAACTTTTGATTGACAGGGTTTCGAAAGAAGTATCCTTCAAGGGTTTCCAAATTATAAGTTTTATTATCCAGAACCTCATGTACTTGGAATGGGCCCATCTAGAGATTATCGAACTTTTTATGCTTGGATTTATTAGCTCATATTGAGTCCCACTTCAATAGAAAATCCCCAACTTGCATGTCACATTCCTTTTCTCTTTTATCAAAGACAATTTTCATCTTCTGTTTTTAGGCTTCATTTTTGCTAAGGCTCTCATCTCTTTGTCATTGAACCTCTATCATTTGGAAAATTCTCCTCTGCACTGGGCTAATATTACCCCTCTTCCTATAGGAGTTTCATCATTGGTAGGGTAATATTGATAGGACAACTTAAATCTATTCCATACACCAATTCATATGGTGAAATGTTGATAGCTCGTTTGGTATTGATTTTATGCACCCACAATGCATATTTGGGATTTCCATCCCAACTCTTTTTATTTTGGTTCAACATTCTTTTGATGATTCTCATCAAGTTTTTGTTTGATGATTCCATTCAATTCATTTCCTTTATGATAGTATGATGTGGAATGCACCAACTCTATGTTGTAATCTTGACAAAACTACATCATCTTAAAAGACATGAATTCCAAGGTATTATATGTGATTAGCCTCCTAGGAAATCCAAATTGAGAGAAAATGTTGTCTTCCAAGAAAGAAATGATGACTTTCTTGTTAACCTTGCGAGCCAAAATAGCTACCCACTTAGTGAAATAGTCAGTGGTCGTCTTAATGTATTTGTAATGCCCACTTGAATTTGGATGTATCTCTCCAATGAAATCGAATCCCCACTATTGGAATGGAGATCGAATTTTGATTGATTTCAATGGTAGAGATTTTAGTTTCTATTTTCCTACAAACATTTGACATTCTAGACAAGCCCTAATAAATGAATTAGTATCTTTAATAGGGGAAGGCCAATAATATCCTTCTCTCAAAAAAATTTAGATCGTGACCTTCGATGCTTGATTTCCTCTACTGATCCAGATTTAAATAGGAACGCACCAAATTACAGAGGTAACCATATACACAAAGATGCAGCGGAAATAATACTTCATTCATTAATGGAAAATACTGAAATATGCTTACAAACAGAAATGGCAATAAACTAGCTAGGGCGATGGTAGCTTATCTCTGAGAAGAGATGTGATGGCTACATGCCTATGAACTGTGTTACAATGAGGCTCGAAGGCCTATTTATTGTTGAGAAACAATGGAAAAACCCTTAACATTCCAAAACCTAACCCTAGGAGATGAAACGCCAAACTGTGGGCCCCGTTTGGGGGTAAGTTGGTACATCAACTTCCCGGGGTCGTAACTTTGGCATATGATCTCCGTTTGACGCGTACAATAGCTCATTAGAAAGATCTATCCGAGCACTATCATTGTTGGAATGGGCAACACCAGTCCATTCCATGGACTGGTGTTGCCCCCGGATTCCCCAAAAAACGTCGTTTAGGGCCTCAAAACGGCTCCGGAAGTTCGGGACCCGAAAAATTGCTAAAAATAGGAAGTTGTGCTACAATTAAGGAAACTGAAAATGCTGAGAAAGAAAATGGTGGGGATCCAGGTGGACTTGGCAGGTGGCCACCAATACCCACCTGGATCATTCCTCCCCCCTTAGGAAGCAATGGTCCCCATTGCGTTGAGCTCCTCCATGAGATGAGGAAACTTCTGCTGAACTTGTTCCCTGGTGAGCCACTTGCCCTGCTGAAGGAGTTGGCCCGCTTTGACAACTCGATACAGTTGGATATTCTGTTGGCGAGTGTTCTTGATCTGTGTGTCCATAATCCGATCAGTTGCAGCTTGTTCCATGCAATCTGGATTTAATTCTGTGGGTTTGAGCTATTCTGCAATGTCGGATGTGTCTAGCAAAGGTGGAAAGTATGGCCGAAGGCGGTCCACATTAAATACTGGGTGCAGGCCAAGGAATGGGGGAATGCTGAGCTCAAATGCATTGTCTCCCATAGCCTTAGTAATGGTGTAAGGACCATATCGGAGTGGTCTCAATTTCCGATAGGCTCCAGTAAGGCGTTCCTTTTGCAAATGCAACCAGACTTTGTCGCCCACCTGAAACTTGTGTGGCACCCGATGTTGATCATGTCGCTGCTTGTACTTGGCATTTGATTTCTCAAGAATGTCATGGACCTGCTGGCGAATATGTTGGATGCGCTCAATGAAGCTGGTGGCCTTATCTGTTTCGGACTGGACATGAGCTGAATTCATGTGAGTAGCTGCAAGTGGCATGGCCACATCAATGGGGCATAGTGGCTGGAATCCCAAACCCACCTGAAAAGGGCTATGGCCAGTGGAGCTGTGAAGAGCTCGGTTGTAGCTGTGCTGAACGGAGGGGAGGCTCTCGTCCCATGTGCGTGGATGCTTTGAGTTATACATGCGCAGAATGTGCACAATCATCCTATTGACAACCTCTGTCTGGCCATCAGTTTGAGGATGGAAGGCTGTGGACTTCGTGAGTTTGGTGTCCAGCATTGACCAGAGACTGGACCAAAAGGTGCTGAGAAACCGACTGTCCCGATCTGAGATGATAGACTGTGGGATCCCAAAGTGCACCCACACTCGTTCAAAGAAGAGTTTAGCAGTGGCTTCTGCTGTGATATTCTTCTTGCAGGCCATCATAATGGCCATTTTTGAGAACCTGTCGACGACCACAGAAACACAATCATTTCCATGCTTAGTGGAAGGAAGGCCTGACATGTAATCCATGGAGATGGATTCCCAAGGTCGACTAGGGGTAGGCAACGGGGTATAGAGGCCTTGCTTCTTAATGGTCGGTTTGGCAATGGCACAGGCAATACATGATCGGATGTACTTCCCAACATCCTGTCGAAGATTCGGCCAATAGAAATAGTTTTGCAGTACTGCCACTGTTTTCTCGACCCCGAAATGCCCAGCAGCCCGACTGTAGTGTGCTTCCCAAATCATCTTGGCACGCTCGCTTGAAGGAACACAGAGGTGACCAAGGTGGCATAATAGGGCATCCTGGAGGTGAAAATCTGCAACCTGCCGACCCTCCAAGAGTGTCTGGTATGTGTGGCCGAATTCTGGGTCACTTTTGTAGAGAAGTGTCCAATCAGAAGTCTCGTGCCCGCAAGAGTTGAGCACGGTGGTTAGCGCCATGATCGGTGGTCGACTGAGGCAATCTGCAACATTATTGGTGCTGCCCTTTTTATACTTGATATTCAAGTGAAACTGTTGTAGGTATGTAGACCACTTCTGATGGCGATCATTCTGCAATTTCCCTTGGGTCTGTATGAACTGCAGAGGTCGGTGGTCTGTGTGGATGACCGTTTCCTTCCCCAAAATGTAATGCTTCCATTGTCGGCAGGCCTGTACAATGGAATACATCTCTTTATCATAAGTGGGGTACTTCCGGACTGTGTCTGAAAGTGTTTCACTGTGATATGCCACTGGATGTCCATGTTGAGTAAGGACTGCCCCAATAGCATAGTCAGAGGCATCTGTCTCGACCTCAAATGGTTGTTGTAAATCTGGTAACGCGAGCACTAGTGTCGTGCAGAGGCGATCCTTCAACTCCCTGAATGCCTTCTGTTGAGATTCAGACCAAAAGAATTTTGCTTTCGCCCCGCCCTTGGTGACTTGACTCAAGGGCCAAGAAATATGAGAAAATCCCAACACAAACCTGCGGTAGAAGTTGGCAAGACCTAGAAAGCTACGGAGCTCTGTTAGAGTGGTTGGAGAGGGCCAATCCCAAATGACTTGGACCTTGGCTGGATCAACATGCACCCCCTGTTCATCAATGATGTATCCCAGATACTGAACCTCGGTCATGCCAAAAGTGCATTTCTCCAAATTGGCACATAGCTTGTGTTGCCGCAGTGTTTGGAGAACCTGTCGGATGTGGTGGAGGTGCTCTTCCCAACTCTGGCTGAAGATCAGAATGTCATCCAAGTATACTACTACAAAGGAGTTGGTGAATGGCCGCAAGATGTCATCCATTAGCCTCATAAAGGTTGCAGGAGCATTCGTCAATCCGAAAGGCATGACCAACCATTCGAAGAGGCCCTCCTTGGATTTGAAGGCAGTCTTCCACACATCTGAGGGTTCAATTGGTACCTGGTGATATCCTGACTTCAGATCGATCTTGCTGAAATATTTCGCCCCTTTTAGTTGGTCTAGGAGGTCATCAATCCGCGGGATCGGGTACCTATTACAGACAGTGATCTTGTTCAGCGCCCGATAGTCAATACAGAGTCTCCACGTCCCATCCTTCTTCTGTACCAACACTATCGGGCTCCCACAGGGCGAAGAACTCGGATGGATGTGACCTTTCTGCAAGAGCTCCTGAATCTGCCTCTTGATTTTATTGTTCTCCAGAACGGAGCGCCGATAAATTGGTCCATTGGGTAGCGGCGCACCTGGGGTCAGATCGATGGAGTGCTTGACTTGACAGTGCAGAGGAACCCCTGCCGGGGAGGTGAAGATGTCTTCGTACTCCTCCACAATCTTGTCCATCTGTAGCTGCTGTGCCGAGGGACCCCGTTTGGAGGCCGCGGCCACTGTCTTCTTCTTCCCTTGAGGGCGTATCATCAGGAAAACAAATTTCCTGGTTTTGGAAATGATCTTACTGCATTGTTTTGCAGTAATCAAAGAGATGGCGGCAGGTGGTGCTACCTCTGGTATCCTGAACAACTTATTTCCCAATGTAATAATAACAGCACGGGGCCTTGATTCATACACAGCATGTCGCTTCCACAAGCATGGTTGTCCTAGTAATACATCACAAACTTCAAGGGGAGCAATGTCACACAATACCTCATCCGTGAAGGGCTTGATGTTGTATGGAAGGCGACACTGCTGGCTCACGCGAAGATCTCGCCCTTGGTGAAGCCACCCAATGGTGTATGGTTGTGGATGTGCTATGGTCGGTAAGCCCAACTGCTTCACGACCTCTGCCGAAATGAGGTTCTTTTGACTCCCGCTATCAACAATGAATTGTATCGGGGAGCCCTTTACCCACATCTGGGAGTGGAAGAGACGCTCCTCCTCCTCTAGATCTTTGGGTTCATTTTTCTGGATCGTTGCGGTAGCAACTGTGGCGCTGGGATCCGCATCAATGATCTGCTTCCCTTTTTCATACCCCTTGTTGGGTTCTGACTCAGAGTCGGAACATGCATCTGATTCTGAAACCTTTAGCTCAGCCACCAGTGACTGCTTGGCTCGACACTCACTTGTGTTGTGAGTGGAGCTCTTATGGAACTCGCACCATTTTCCAGTGTCCTTTCTGGGCTTCGCGGCGTTGCTCTTTGCTTGCAGCTTCGGCTGGTTGTCTTGGGCTGTCCCGCCTTGGCTTTGTCCTTTCTTCTATGGTTTAGGGGCACCTTTCCCCTGCTTTGGATTCACAGATCCAAAGTCTCGCTTCTTTTGTTTAAACTTCTGTTCGACCTTGACGGCATACCGGTATGCTGCGCCGAGCGAGGGGATGTTTAGGAACTGTATTTCTTCCTGGATGTACTTGTGCAGGCAACCACGGTATTTGAGTATCAAATGTTGCTCCGAATCCTTGATACCCAAATTTGTGTGAAGGGTATGGAAAAGATTGGTGAACTCCGGCACGTCTTGGTCCCTTCCCTGCCGCAGCGTGGTCCACTTTATGTATTCATCCTCATAGCTTCCGACAGGGTAGTACTGCTCCTTGATGGCATCCCGGAACGAATCCCAGGTGGGTGCGGCTGAAAATAGTGAACCAGTACTTTCATCCTTCTGCTCGCAGTAGGTTTCCCACCAGTCCTTGACGTGGGGGGCTGCTTTGAGAAGAGCAAAAACAATCTTTTCCCGACTCGAAAATTCATGAACAGAAAAATAACCCTCTAGCAGATTTAACCATTTATCTACGGCATCGGCGTCTATCTGACCCTCGAATATGGGGATTTCAAAATTAACTTGTACCTTAAAGGGTGTGGCGTTTCCAGAGGAGCTGCTGGAAGCCGATGCGCCGCTTCTGGGTAGCCGCTGAAGGATCTGCGCAAAGCTTTCCATCATCGCGTTCCGTTGTCGCTCGAGCGCTTCTTCGAGCAAGATTTTGATGGGATCTCTTGCCCCCTCATCTTTCTTCTCGTCCGCCATGGGAGGCCATCGGGATTTGTGAGGCTGGTCTTGCAAAGGTTCAACCAGTTCAAGCCCTAACTCCTTATATCCCGACCTTGTTGGGGACATGCAAAGAAAAACAGAGAAAAAGCAGACCGCTCTGATACCACTGATCCGGATTTAAACAGGAACGCACCAAATTACAGAGGTAACCATATACACAAAGATGCAGCGGAAATAATACTTCATTTCATTAATGAAAAATACTGAAATATGCTTACAAACAGAAATGGCAATAAACTAGCTAGGGCGATGGTAGCTTATCTCTGAGAAGAGATGTGATGGCTACATGCCTCTGAACTGTGTTACAATGAGGCTCGAAGGCCTATTTATTATTGAGAAACAATGGAAAAACCCTTAACATTCCAAAACCTAACCCTAGGAGATGAAACGCCAAACTGTGGGCCCCGTTTGGGGGTAAGTTGGTACATCAATTTCCCGGGGTCGTAACTTTGGCATATGATCTCCGTTTGACGCGTATAATAGCTCATTAGAAAGATCTATCCGAGCACTATCATTGTTGGAACGGGCAACACCAGTCCATTCCATGGACTCGTGTTGCCCCCGGATTCCCCAAAAAACGTCGTTTAGGGCCTCAAAACGGCTTCGGAAGTTCGGGACCCGAAAAACTGCTAAAAATAGTAAGTTGTGCTACAATTAAGGAAACTGAAAATGCTGAGAAAGACAATGGTGGGGGTCCAGGTGGACTTGGAAGGTGGCCACCAATACCCACCTGGATCATCTACACACCTCGATAGAAATCAGAAACTATCTCTTGTACTTGGCCATCATTGATGCAAGTAAGTAAGATGTCGATATGATCTTCCCAATATAAGCCTTCTCCAAAATGCAATACTCGATTTCCTTTAACTTCAAAGAACTTCATGTAGCCTTAGGTAGTTCAAGAGGACATTGTAAATTCTGCAAGAATAATATGATATCATTATACCATAAGGATTTTTAAAACTTTGAAAGGTCCTTCAAAAAGGGTTCTTTTGGATTCCTTCCTACTTGAATGAGAGGTTCTTGTGGGTTCTCTCTTCTAGCATGAAGGGGTTCTTGTGGCTTATCTCTTCTAGGATGAAGGGGCTCTTATGGGTTCTCTTCGTTCGGAGAAGGAGATTCTTGTGGATTCTCCTCACCGTGGATGTTGTAAATATATTCATTAGCACACATCTTGAGTGCAATATGGTTTGACTTAGTGAGTAACTTTTCCAAGCCTTATCCCTTTATGAGCTTCATAGGTCTGATTTCCATATCATATTCTTGGAGATTTGTTATCCATTTTCCTTATCTATCATCACTATCAGGTTATGTGAGTATTTCTTTCACTGTTGTTGATGGACGATAAGCTACTACTTTGGAATGCAACACATATTCTTGAAATTCCTTAAATGCCTTTACCATAATGTATTTCTGCTTTTCCATAATGATATATTTCAACTTCGTGTCTCTCAAGGCGCAATTGAAAAATGCTATGGGTTTCTCATGTCCTTCTTCATTTTTGTGCAACAAAACTATAACTATTGTATGCTCTGAAAGAAAACATGAATTACAAACATTCATAGAATAGTCTTACAAATATCCATAATCCATGCATGAATAACATGTTGGCCCATAAGGCTTCTTATATTAAGTAGAATTTCCAAGAAACATGTATATAATGAACACCACTATCTCCAATAGTGGAGAGTTGGAGCCACTCCTTGCTCTCAAAAGGACTAGCCTATCTCTCCACTACCTTGTAGGAGAAGCCAAGGTGAAAAGTCATTTTCTCTTACAATGAGGGTGTATATATAATAATGAGGAAGTGATGCCTCATGACTATTTGAATTCCTATGAATTTTAAACTTTACATGACTCTTCATATTCCACACATGTCCTTTGGACTTCCATTTTACAATACATTTTCGAAACATAATTTACATCATTAACCACAATAGTGTGGCATGTGACAACTCATGACATGACATGACACTACTGATATAAATTGCTTGATGATGTAGCAATTCCAAGCCACTGCTGCTACTATGTGTTGAGGGTCTGCTTGAGAATTCTTTTCTTTTCACCTCTACATGGCTTAGTTATAAGGAATCTTCAATGATCTCAAGTCTTGAATGGTGATCTCAAACTAGTGTCCCTTTGCTTTCTCTGGATCGATCAACTTATATACTCAGCTACAAGAATGTATTTTAGCATTTTTTTTTCCTTCATATCCTTCTTCATCACCTCTCCATGGCATGATAAGGTACTTGTTTTTGCACTTCACTCATGATGATATGACATCAATTTGAAAACCCACTAGTTTAAGATTGTGCATATTAATCCATTGACTGAGCTAGAACTGGATGGAAAGTTGGGAAAGGGATTAGTGGCTCCATAGTTGTGTATTTAAAGTAGTAAAGTGGGATCCTTGAGCCTTGATACTGCACAATGCGCAGTTCAGTCTGGGTTAAGGGAGAAAACTATACAATTATGGAGATCAGTGTGACAGACTAAGGGGATGAGCCTTGGGTGAGCACATTGTGCAGTTATGAGAGATAGGGGAGACTGGGCTATTTCGCAATTGTGAAGCTTAGGTGATTAGGGGATGAGCTTGAGGATAGAGACTATGAAATGAATTGTTGAGGCGGCATGGGTAGATGGATTGCACAATTCTGGGAGCCAAAATTAGGGCTTGAGTGGTGGAACTGTGCAATGCAACAATCCTAGGAGGCATTAACTGCACATTGCATAGTTTCAAGAGGAAAGGTCATGGATAGGGGACTAAGACTTCACAATGCATAGTTTAGGGAGGCTGGGTGAATCTAAGTTGCTTGGTTGGGAATATTTTTAGAAAATGGCTAAGTGTGAGATTAGTGAGACTTATGTGAACAGTGATGACAGTTCAACTGTGATCACACAATTAGATTTATTGATTAGACAATAGCATAGATCATCCATGACACATGAACAATGAATTTTCCTCCTTGCGACAACTTTATAACAACTTAAGACAAGTGCGACACTTAAGATATAATTTGTGACGCTAACGACACTTGTGTGACAGTGCCTAAAACTTTGGAAATGAGTGCGATGAATGTTTACATGGTTAGAACAACTCATTTACACAAATATAACCTCTTGAAACCACCAGAATAGGCTTATATACATGATGTGACAACTAACATGCGAAAAGATGACATTTTTCATATATTGCAAAAGGGACCAAAACACTTCAAGAAAGCACATGGAATGAGTTTCAATGTTTGCAGCAAAAATGTACAAGAACAAGGAAGGCTCCAAAATTGAGCGTTGGCCAAAATTTTGGAGGATGTTGTACTAACGACAACACTTTGCGATACATTGTTAGGATTATTGTTTCTTTGCCTTGGTTAACTCTTATGTGTAATGTATTGGTTCTTATGGAAGTATTGATTCATCGTGTAGATTAATTTTGTCTCCCTACTTACCCCGTGAATAAACATGGTCCCCTCTATACCTCTCTTGGTTGAACACATCATAAGATTCAACGATGTCGCAAATTTTCAAGTTTAGTAGGGTAGTGAAGTTTGCAAGCTTAATATTTTTAGAGTATGTTTTTTCATCTCTAGTGTTGCCCTACTTCTAGTAGGCCTGGACAGTTCCTTGGCAAAGTCACTATAGGAACACAAACATTGCTTTGCTGCCAACGAGCCTGGACAGTACCCTAGCATTTCTTGCTTCACCTCTCTTCACAAGAAGCTTTTCTCTTCTTTTGCATTTTTTTTAAGGACTTTGCGTTGGCACTTGTTCATTTTATGGGTGGAAGAGGGTGTTAGGCGGACTAATCCTTCTTGCAGAAAATATGGATCTCCCTGGATTTCAAACAAAACATAGTGACAAACATGAAAAAAAAAATTCTACCTTTCACTAGCTCATAATTGAAACATGAAACATGTAGTATGTGAAGAATCACTTACCTAGTTAGTGAAGTTATTTTTGAAGTCCTTTTAGTGCTTTCCATAACCAACTTTTCATCAATGCCTAAGAGGCTTTCCCAATGTTTTCCACAACTTCTCCATGATGCTCCAAAAGAGATATGCATAGACAAAAACATCCAAAGAGATCAAAGAATATCACATTTAAAATCAAAGGTAAATGAAATAGATAACTTAATATACAACATATAATTAAATCAATAATCAGTTATAAACCATGCGAGTGATCAAGGAATCTCGCAAATAACATCAAATTGACGCAATCGAAAGAACAACTACATTGTATTAAATTCAAAGGACAACAAGCTTACAACCTAGTTGCCTTGATGTCACAAGCCTCTTCCCATGATCTCCAACCTTCTCCTTGGATTACAAGCCTTCTATCTCTATTTCAGAAGCATAAGTCTACCTTCAGTGGTCCTCTTCAACCCTCAGGTCATTGTTTGATTTATATGCCAAGAGGGGGAGGTTTGAGATCCTATTCTTAAGGGGTGATATCCTCAAAAGGTGGGATTAGGGATCCACAAAGAGAGGGATCAGGCTTGATTAAGCATCAACTTGAATATTTTAGTTGGGAAAGATTCGCCCAACAAAGTTTCTATAATTTAATTATTTATTTTTACCTCTGTTGAGTCATGTGCATAGTCCATACTAGAAGACATAGTGCACTTTTGTGCTGACTTTAATGGTCAAGTCTATGTATGTGTAGAAATTGGCTAGGGAACTGCATAGCTACTCAAAAATAGTTTTTTGGGCCTTGTAATCCATAAATTTCATTCTCGTTGGGATTGTTTAGCTTCTAGCCTCGCAGGGGAATGATTTGGAACACTTTGAATGGATAGAGAAAGATCCATATTGATGGTCATTTGCCTAATGGTCACAAAATAACATGTAACAAATTGCTCCCTAAAGTGCAAAGTCAAAAAATATGTTTGAGGACTAAAGCACTTTATCATGTCAAGGTTCGGATTAGAGCCCATGGTTTGAGACCTAAAACAATCAGTTAAAGGTTACAATACAATATATAATCATCACTGAGGTAGGCATTCCCATAATTAGAGCATAAATATCTCAAATAATCAATATGGAAATACATTTGAAGATCCATGTCAACAGAATACACAGTATGGACCCAACCATATATAAATCTATGTTTACAATCATGAATATTTAATAACTCCACACAACATGGATGGATGAAACTAGATCTTGGGTATTGATTTATGTCTCTCGATCTGTAGTACAAATCTAACCATGTGAGTGAATGTCTCATAGTCGAACATGGTAGAAACCACTTGATTACTGTCAATGATGTGAACCATTAATAAGTGCAATAGAAACCACCAATAATGACAATGGTTCTCAAGGTACTTCCAATATAATCTATGAAGTGTGAAAATATTTCCTGAAGTCGAACACTCATAGAATCATTCAACCAAAGTTCAATGATGAGAACCTATCATCGAAGGTGAGAAACCTGCCATTAAGGCATGTAGGCTCCAAGGTACCGAAGAAGGTTTCTAGATCAAATTACTAGATAGTGAGTTGAAGTCTATAGGAAGTGAACCTTCGTGGGAGGGCCTACGACACAAAACTCATGTCAAGTATTGAAGGACAAGTTTGGAGTAATCCAGGACTGACTCAGAGATGAATGACACAATTGAAGGATACAAATTGCAATGTAATTTCGACTGAGGTTGGAATTCTCTTGAACATATTGGTGACATGACATTTTGAATTGGCATCGTTTGAATCAAAAATAATACCCAAAACCAACTGAAGAATTTCAATGAGGTATGGTTAACTAAGAGAGAAATGGATTTCCCAACCCAAACAAAAACGTGACAAAGTGTTATGTTCAAGAGCGACATATTGCCTTTTGTAATACAAAATCAAATGTTTTTTCCCAATTCCCCCCACCATTACTGGGAAGTACCTCTTTATTTTTGTGCAAGCTTGAGAAGGATAGCATATGCTTTTCATGTAAGCTCATCCTTTAGATGAGTCCTTCAAAGTATTTTTAACGAACCCTAAGAAGGAGTGGTTTAGTTTGGTTATGATTAACAAGTCCTGCACTGTTTATGTTTAACGAGTCCAACGAAGGGGTAAATCGATGTTGTTTTCACATTTAAAGAGTATGAAAAGACACAAAAAGGAACAAACCCTAAGGAGTGGTTTAGTTTGGTTATGATTAACAAGTCCTGCACTGTTTATGTTTAACGAGTCCAACGAAGGGGTAAATCGATGTCGTTTTCACATTTAAAGAGTTTGAAAATACACAAAAATGAAACTCGTGCAATTTTTTCAACTATGTTTTAACAAGGCCGAAGAAAGTAAAGCTCGATATTTTTCATTTTTAGGGAGTCGAGAGAAACACATAAGTAAACCCTGAAATGTCCTTTTTCGTAAATTTAGTCTCTCAAGCCTAAAAAAGGCTAAAATAATGTAGGAGAGAATTCTATTGACCATGATTAGTCAACATATACCTTTTTTTGTAAATAGTATAGTTCAATCCGTAAAAGGGTTAAACTTATACTAAATACATGACTATTCATTTACTTTTACGAGTTCGATTAGTCAAATACTCAATGATGTTTTCATGTTTAGGGAGTTTGAAAAGGGCTTAAAGAGGACTCCAGTGTTTTTCTTTTTCGTAAGCTTTAACGAGTTCGAAAAAGTGATAAAAATGTACTCAACGCCAAAATGATTCATTTTGTAATTAACCTGTGTTCTACACATTTAAACTCAAAAAATTATTGTAACTGCTCAAAAACATAGAAGAAACATTAAAAATTTGGACTTTCATAAGCTAAAGGCAAAAAAATATTATTTTAATTCGCCTAAAATGCTTATAAAAGTCCAAAAAAGGAAAAAATCTTTTACCGTTTGTGTTTTTACCATTTGAGAGCCATTGAGGGTGCATTTTTACCAAAAAATTCAGATGTGGATTCTGACCAAACCAGTTGATCAAATCACTAACCACTTTCTTCAGGTAAGAGATCCTTCCATTATCTTTGTTTCGATTTCTTTTATTTTGCACTTCACTGTCAATTTAGTTCTTTTGAGGGGGTTTTATAAACTTAATGTTCGCCCTCGGTGTGTGCACTTCTTCCTCATCAGGAAAGTGCACACCGACCCATTTTGTTACACTAAAAAATGTGATTTGTGTGATTTTTTACACAGGAACCACACAAATTTTCTTTATTTGTAAAATAGGTTCGCGCACAGCGCTGAGGGTTTGGAAAAAATTAATAAATGCCCAAAATAATTTGCAAAAATTATCACATTGTTTTCTAATCATCCTCCATGGTTATTTTCAGGTTTTTGATCTGCGAAAATGGAATGGAGGGAGAGAGAACAAGATGGTAAAGATGCAACAACTTTGAATATCCTAGAAGCACTACAGGCCTTGAGAGATTGTGCTCTATACAAATTTTTCATGATCCCCGACATGACGGCTCAACTAGATTTACTGACATGGATGGTAAGAACATGGAATGTTCAGGAAGAGTGTTTCCATATTGGAGACCATAGACTTACCATAGATATTGATGGAATTTATTTATTGACTGGGCTTTTATGCTGTGGGGTTGATATTTCTTTATATGGGCATAGACAAGATGGATAAATATCAACAACTTACCTACAACAACATTGTTTTGGAGGGTCCCAGCTCAAAGATGGACGAATTGACATCAAAACTATTGAGAGGCTTCCATTGAGGACCATTTCTTTCACTATTGCATGATTGTGTGGAAGTGAAATGCTTCATTTGATTACTAAGGCTCAAATGCAAATTTATGTGGAGTGTCTGTAGCCTACCATTTTCAACTGGTGTGAGGGGGTTGTTGCCAATCTCAAAGGGTAGCTGACTAGAGTAAAGATTGGAAAACTATAAAACTTTGGGTATGGTGCCATCATGGTCTCATTTTCTCTAGATAGGATTCCCATTTTTTCCCACAGGTATCTATAGATGTAGGAGGATCTTGAGATCCATGTATGATAAAGTGGGTTTCGTTGATGGAACACCATGGACGCGATGATGGCCCAACTATGAGATATACTCCTAAATATTTTCAATGGATGGAAAGCCAGATCATGATGATTGAGGACATTCCATATGCAGGCATGGATTACACTAGTGATCCAGATATCCCACTTCCTGCAGGAATGCAATGGGGTGACATAGGTAAAAATTTCACATTTTGGTTCTTTTGTGTTTTTCAATTTTTTTTTGTTTTTTTGACATCCAAAACTAACTATCTAAAATAATCATGTAGATGTGGGCTCGGTCAGACCAACAGGATTACGTCAATTTGACAGACGTGGTGAGCAGCCAACAGCTCCTATGGTACAAAACCCTGATGCAATAGAGGCTTTAACTGAGCTTGAGCACAACCTGGAGAGGTTGACTCTAGATATCCCAAATGTTGGGATTGATAATTTGTGTCTCTGTTATCAGAGGAATACCATGGAAGTTTGTGGTTCGATTAGTTGTTTGCTATGACGAGTAGCTCGCGCCATTGTTTGCTACCATGATCACCATGCTTAGCTGCTAGTCATAGGGCTAGATTTTGTTTTTTGATATATCGGCATGTTCGGATAATAAAGGCCATAGGGCCTCATATGTCTTGCATGACATGTTGTAAAGGCACACTTTTTAAAAACATTTTGATTAATAGAAACTACTACTATTATCTCAATTTATCTTTTACAATATGTGAATGGATATATTTTTTCTTTCTTACAGATGTTACAAATTTCGATTTAACACATAATTACCCAATGCATTAGTTAATGTGTTTAAATGTATTGGAATGTGTTGATATTCAATGTAATTAAATTCTCTTTCTAAGAGTCCAAATCGCAGAAACATCCTTAACATTGTGGAACTTCTTACTGAATAGGCATTGTTTAAATGCAATACTATGAGTTGAGAATTTAACCTGATGATCAATGGACGAATACGAAATGAAATGGCATCAGACAATAGCTCAATAACTGGACTATATTTTTCAATGTTATTTTTTTCGACCAAGGCATATTCCATGAATACTAACTAACTCATTAATGGGTGAATAAATAGCCCAAGCCGCGAAAGACAAATTTTGAGTACTATTACTAGCGTCATTGACAAAGAAAATGTAAGTTTGAGGGAGTGTCGACATCCACAAATCAAGTGTAACACAAGATAAGCAGGAGAAGTAGCAAAAAATCGTAAAAAGATGCAAAAAAATTGTCATACAAAAAACATGATACAACAATTTACATTGTACCCATATGGAGGAACATGCCCTCTTAGCTTCGTTTGATCTACATAAGTAAATGAAAAGTTACTAATAAGAAAATGAAATGAAGGTTTATTGACAAGATTAGATTAAGGACTTGATTTAGAGGGGAATTTGTTTCTTTTTTTAACGAGTTTAAGACTAAACTACGCTCGTAAATTTCATGGATGAGTTTCATTTTATGCGAGCTTGAAATGAAAAAACCATGCTCAAACTTTGTTTCAGTTTTTAACGAGGTTGACATAGTAAAGAACCATCCTCAAAGGAACTTGTTTCATTTTTTAATGAGGTTGAGATAATAAAAGAATAATCCTCGTAATGACCTGTCTCATTTTTTAACGAGGTTGACATAGTAAAAGAACTATCCTCATAATGACCTATTTCATTTTTTAATGAGGTGGACACAGTAAAAGAACCACTCATGGGTGTTGATCATGGCTTCCATTTAAAAGAAACACATTCCAAGGGACACTTCCCGACCATGGTTTCCAAGAAGTATTCATCAGAAGGAAGATACTTCTCTAGAAGGAACACACTTTAAAGGAATCAATGGGGATAAGAAAATCAGTTTCAAATATCCCGATTGAAAGTTCCACCATGTCAATTACTGAATCTAATTCAAAATAAGTCAAAAACATAGTGAGAGACTCACTTGCATCGGTAACCGAAAAAATGGGACAGGTTGCAACATACTTAAACCTTGGTGGAGTAGGTACCACTTCCATATAAGGAACATTCAAGGATGTCGAATGACTGGTAGTCAAATCAAGTTCAATGAAAGAAAGCTAGTCAATAGTCACAATGCTTCAATTGTGAGGGAATGACATCACTCGAAAGAGTGTGGAGACAATGACTTTCATGGCATATACATAGTCTCACTCAAGGAGAAAATTGAAATCCAAGGGGCCATGGACTACCATAAGATCGATATAGATAGTTTTTCCTTCCAGAATAATAGGTAACTTAGGAAGGATCCCTAAAGGCTCTCTAATGGTTCAGTTAAAAGCTAACAAATTATGTGTAACAGACACAAGATGAGGGGAACCCAAAGCTTGCAAAGTGTTTGAGGATAAAATACTGACATAAGCACCTTCATCTACATTTGTGTGATGCACATTCTTACCATATGCTTTCACAATGATTTAGAAAGGGGTGGAAGAAGGAAGACGGGGCCTCGTCAGTCTATTCCAATCTAAGGAAATAACCTTATTACTTGGAGGGGGTTCAATGGAAACAGGTGAAATTTCCCCATGTGTAGGATAATATGAGGTAATAATAAGAACCTAAGCGGTGTTAATTTCATTCTCTATAAAGAGAGTGGGATCGATTGAATATGGAATCTGTAACAACCTCCTCCCACATCCACCCAAGTAACCATGTCAACTGGGGTAAACATGAGACAAGAGGTACTATGATCAGATTCGACCTCCTATGTGACCTTAAGGAAGTGGAATCGAAGAAACATCACACACAGTTATCCAACATCATCAACATAACCCTCATGAGACAAGTCAACCACTCAGACAGCCTATCTTTGGGTCCCATTGTTGTTCTAGACCTCTTAGGCCATAGTCACTCTCATGCTATGGGAAAGGGAGCGACTAGAGACATAACGTTGCTCTCATAGGCTTGCCTGCCAACGATTATGGACTAAAGTTTCTAGTTTTTTTCCCGTGACCCTGGGATTTAAGCCACCTTTTCAAGCCCAGAGCCTAGGCCACTACCCATAATGGAATGAAATCTCATAATCAAGTAAAGTACATGGAAACAATGATGCAAAAATAAATAAGTTGATCAAGACCTTAACCAGACCCCTACTAGCCATGACATGCATTTCATCAAACATATTGTCAACATGTAGCCTACAGGTGTAAACAACATAATTAAGTGTAGGGATATCATACTTATTTGAGAATCACTATGAACCATTATTCCCTCATGCCATTTGCTACCTTATCACTTATTAGGTCATAGATACCATATCCATTCAAATACAAGTAAAAACATGTTGAGATCCATACATAGTTGTTGCCAAAAAAATTTCATATAACCAGCATAAGAGGAACATAAATACAATAAACATATCAACCATCAAAATCCATATATACATCGGTACATTTACACATGAAAATCAAGGGAATGAATTTCTCATTAATCAATGCAATGAACCAATAGGATATGGCACTACCACGTTCCACCCAACCATAGAATGGTTGAGCCAAGTCTCTCTTCAACCATTCACCCCGATGCCATATTCCAAGCATGGATGTAGGACTCAAACCAAAATAACTCAACCAGGGCATACCAAGGCTAAATCACCTCACCCTCATCAATAGAAACCTGGCTTTAAAGTAATACATACCAGAACACTAGGCCAACACAATCAACACATAATAACAGGTTTTATCATGATCTCCACCCTATCACTAGGCCGAACAAGCATGGATGCCACTAGATTTCTCCACCTACACCTTGAGGAATTTTCTTGTCTCCTAATCTCTCAGGATTTACCGCAATCCAAACTTGGATCACTAGGCCCTAAATCGAGACCCACTCTCCAGGCTTTACCGCATATCCCAAACCCGGGATTACTAGGCCCAACAAAGAGCAAACCACTTCAAGGCTTTACCGTTTATCCTGCCATTCACGACAGGGATTCCTCGACCATCTGAGGAAACACAAAATCTAGGTTTAACGCAACCCACTGTCTGGTTCAAGGGTTACTAGGCCATGTGCTATATCATTTCGGAGATCTACCTCACTTAGCTTCGAATCCATCTAGAAATCTAGCTCAACCAAACATGAGAACACCATCACACTGGGACAATCCAAAAATGGAAAGGTTAGGCTGAAAAACATTTTTACACCTGGAAAACCCCATGCCATGATAGAAAACAACCACATGCAATACCATGCATGCCAAAACTAGCAAGGAAAATACACATGCAAGTCGATACCTGCAATGAAGCCCATTGTAGTTGCTTGATCTTGCCTTTCCCTTCTTGATCCTTGCTTCCTCTTGCCTTCTTTTCCTTTCTTTCTCCAATGCCAAAGTGCTCCAAGAAAAAGCTATAAGTATCCAAGAGTATGAGAGAGAGAGAGAATAATGAGAGTGCTCCAAAAATGAACTGACAAAAGGTTACCAATTGATCCTCAAAAGCCCTTTTATGAATGAGGCCTCTATTTTCTTCATTTTCCTCCTCACATGAAACCTGTAACCTTTCACCTCCTTTTTCTCCTAATTTCCATTATTTTCATAAATAATTGTGCCAAAAATGCCATTTTTCCTTTCCAAATCCTTAGCCATTGCCTTTTCCAATTTCCTTAGCCATAAACAACCAAATGAACACCCCCTAGGATGTCCTTCCCAACATTCAGCTTGGAATAAGTGTCCCATTCATCAGTGGTTATTGTTTTTAGCTTTTATTACATGGAATTTTCACTAGGGTTGTTACAGAATTGAGTCAACCACTTAATCAACTAATGGTTCAACAACCAGAGTGATATGTTTTTCACACTCTAATGGAAGAGTGGGATTGATTGTAATTAGATCAATCACTTTGTCAACTAATGGTAGGTTGGGAGTAATTTTACAGTAACTAGTTGGAAGTTGTTGCTATATATGAAACAATAATTTTTTCCAACAATTTTGAGGATTCATCCATATGAGGGAAAAGGTGACCATGATGAATACCTTTGCATAACCTACAAGGAAACCTAACTTTACCCTTTTTCCCAAGAACCTGACAGTCACTCGTCGATGGATCAATAGTAAGTTGATAAGAATTTTCTTACCATACTTTCAAGACCTTAGGAATACCGGGACAATTGATAAGGAAGTGGTCACCCTTACAAAGTTTGCAAGGGTATTTGGACTTGCGATGCATGTTGGAAGTTTCCTAAACATTACCAATACTTACAACCATGGTTGGTTGGTTGAATTCTTTCTTATTTTTCTTCTTATTCTTCTTCACTTTCTTCTTCCTCTTAGTCACCTGGTTATTAGCATCGAGGCTTTTACCAAGCGAATAAGAACAAAGGGAGAAGGACATGTTGGGTGAAGGAGGTAAAGGGTCAACATGAGGTTGGTGATGTTGAGATGTTGAACTCAATTGAGGTGAAGAACTTGGTTGAGGTGGAACAGTTTGGGTATTTTTATTAAAGAAGTTGAAAACAACCATGTTGTTAAACCTATCATGAATATGGGAAGCGGCAACGTAGCCATATGAGGATTGACATTTGCAAAGTCAGGAAAATGACTAGGATTCTTGTTAAAAGTGGTTTCTTTACTAGTAACTTTCAACATTGTTTCCATTAGATTCAACTTTGATAAACTTATTACCAATATTAAAAATTCAAAATCACAATCCGCGCTTAAAGTCTTGTAAAAAGTAAAAACAAGCAAATAAAATGCGCTAATAAATCTAAGGAATAAAACCATACAAACAACATTTTCATAGTGAAATCACTAGTTGGTAATTAAATCGAACGTCACTAAGATAAGTTTGAAAAGTGAATAAAGATAGAGTGGGTGGAACCAGTTATGTTGACAACTTGCTTAATGTACATGATCTGGTGCAAGCAACTTCTCTTATGCCATCTCAAGTGAAGAATACCCTCTAAAAAGGTATAAGTGAGTCTAGCCAACATATGTTCTATGTACAACAAAGACTTCCCCTCCATCGTCACCTTGGGTAATAGCCCTAATATTATGGTCTCTAAGGTTACCACTTAAGACAATTTAACCTGGGGGGACAGTCGCAGATAACACGTATGCACAAGAGCAGAGTAACAAAGCTCAATTCCCTTGAAAGTTCCCCAACATGGTTAATCTGAGGTTTACTTCCAAGTAACTCCCAAGTACCTTTAGGCACCATTTTTAATACATGTAAATTACTCTATTGCGACCAATGAAGTGGGTTCGATCACTCCACTAGGTCCGATATGATCTCGTGCTTAACTCCTTTGTAAGGGGAGATTCCTAGAGCCAAGCTAAAATAAATGGATTTACTCCCTATCACAAGATTCTAGTGTTTGTTTGCAGCTTTGGGAATTTAACTCACTTCCCTATTCCAAATCCCTACAACCCGATCTATTGTAGGTGGAAAGAGCCCTAAAATAATAAAAATTCTAAGTTCATTTTATTAGTGTTGTTTTTTAAAGATGTTACTTACTCAATGGGTAAATGGATGTGAAACTGATGGTGTTATAACCTGACCCAAAAATTTAATGCAATCAAACATGATATTATGACATTTTCATTTCGATGAATTTCTAACTAAAGTAAGGAGATAGGTTTTCAAATTTTCAAATAAAATGTAGAAATTCCTACTTTCGCCATATCACTTTTCATGAATGCAAACTTTAAGTCTTGAATGACCCAAATGCAGAAATTAACCTTTAAAATTTCAACTCGCCTAATAACTCAAAAACCATGAAACTTTCCTTTAACATACAATCACTCAAAATTTTCAAAATGCATAAGGAAACCAATCAAATCCTTAAAATGAATTTCTTCAAATGAATGCTATGAATTTAATGTTGTCTAGAGTACAATTTTGAAAAACTTCAGCACTGAAAGATGAATAACTTTTTGTTTCAAGTTCAGTAACAGAAGCAGTTTCACAAAAACATACTCATTCTCGAAAAACATTACTTTTCATTAACAAAATAATCTTTCACAAATGGTAAAATAAACACTAAATCTAATTCATTTGTATAAGAAAGAGAAGAAGGCCGAAAATCAAGAATAACCAATCTTCCTTTTGATAGATCTACAAAACACCGGATAAAGCTTTTACCCTAATTCATGAAAACAAGAAATTTTCAAGAAGACTCTTTCACAACACTCAGTTGAACTGATAGAGACTTTTTGAAGGTCTAAACAAGTGTAATAAAGCATAAAAAAACGAAATTTCTTGGACTTAGTGAAAGGAAAACTCAAATTTTGAAACATTCCAGGTCTGTGTGTAGGAAAAAAGGTTTATCCAATGTGCATATGCATTGTTGATAAAGGCTTAGTGCGCAGATATATGCTTTGTGGCTAAAGATAAAATGTTCACTTTGGAAAAATTTTAGAAAAAATAAAAATAAAACCAAACAAATTACAAAATCCAAAATTTTGATATCTATCAAACACTCATACAAGGCTATGAGAAAAGGTTCAAAAGTCAAAACAAAGAGATGATGAAGAACAAGACGTTCCCCAGTGGAGTCGGCAATTTTTTAGGTGGACTAATCCTTCTTATGGACAAGATGGATCTCCCTAGATTTCAAACAAAACCTAGTAACAAACATCAAAAGAACTGTTACCTTTCCCTAGCTCATAACTAAAACATGAAATGTGTAGTATGTGAAGAATCACTTACAGTGTAGTTAACGAAGTACTTTTTGAATTCCTTTTAGTGCTTTCCACAACCATATTTTCCTCAATGCCTTAGAGGGTTTCCCAATGCTTTCTACAACTTCTCCATGATGCTCCAAAAGAGATCTGCATAGACAAAAACATTTAATTTAAGAGATCAAAGCATATGGCATAAAAAATTGAAGGTGAATGAAATCCCTAACTTAATATATAACATATAGTTGAATCAATAATTAGTTATAAACCATGCAAGTGATTAAGGAATATCACAAATAACATCAAAATAGACGCAATTAGGAAAGAACAACTACTTTGCATTAAATTCAAAGGAGAACAAGCTTACAACTTGGTTGCCTTGATGTCACAAGCCTCTTCCCATGATCTCCAACTTTCTCCTTGGATGACAAGACTTCTAGCTCGATTTTAGCAACATAAGCCTACCTTCAGTGGTCCTCTCCAACCCTCTCGTATGTGTTTGATTTATAGGCCAAGAGGAATAGGTTTGATATCCTCTTCCTAAGTGATTAGATCCTCAAAAGGTGGGATTAGGGATCCAAAAAGAGAGGGAATTATCTCCATGAAGAGAGGGATCAAGATTGAGTAAGCATCAACTTGAAGCGTTTAGCTAGGAAAGATTCACCCAACAAATCTTCTAGAATTTACTTTTTTATTTTACCTCCATTGATTCATCTGTGCAATTCATAATGGAAGACAGAGTTCACTTTTCACTTTAATGGTCAAGTCTGTGTATGCGCAAAAACTAGCTAGGGAACCATGCAAGTACTCAAAATTAGGTTTTTGGGCCTTGTAATCCACAAATTTCATTCTCTTTGGGATTGTTTAGCTTCTATCCTTGAAGGCGAATGCTTTGGAACACTTTTATGGATAACGAAATATCAAGATTGACGGTCATTTTCCTAATGGTGACAAAATGACGTGTAATAGAGGGATCTCGACTTATTGAGAGAAAACTAGGTTGTTCCTTCAAAGAATCATATAGAGACCTCTGATTTAGGTTTGCTCGTTTAGAGTTTTTACCCTTCTCCTCCTCTACTAACTAGATAGGCATAAAAACACTGAAACATAAAAATTGAGTGTGGGCATGAGGTTTTCCTGAATAGACATAGGTTCATGGTTTAACCAAATCTCTCATCACGAATGGATCGTATTTTCCATTGGAACTTCATCAACCAAAAGATATAACCAACACAAGGAAGATGGACAAAAGGTTAGCCAAATGTTGAAGTGTCACAAGACTCTCTTTTAACTCAACCAAACACAAAGAAGCCAAGAAACACGTTGACGTGCAACATTTATTTACATGACAAAAATAAAAAATAAAATCAAACAAACGATAAAAGATTATGTACATAGTGTAGGGCTCAACCCCAAATTATCATTGAAAATGGTGCTTTAAGTCTTGGCCATTGATGTGGAGAGAGTCAACCTTCCCATCTAGTGATTACAGATGATACGTGTTTCGACCAAGATTTTCGTGAACAATGGATGGTCCAATCCACAGGGATTGAAACTTGGTGGGTTTTCCTTTATCCTCGAGGGATTTGTCCCACTTTAGGAATAAGTTACCCACACTAAATTTATTCTTCCCTACAGACTTCTTGTCGAACCACCTCTTGATAGAGTTCTTATGGAATGACTTTTTTTCTTTTGCTTTCAGCCTTTGTTCCTAGAACTTGTGAAGGATGTCCATCCTATGCTGCACTAATACGCATGGCTTGCCTTGGGACTCTTGCGAAAGTTTGAGAGCGGAAAAGTAAATGTTAGGAGGGAGGATGGTTTCTTTTCCATACGCTAGGAAGTAAGGGGAGGTGTTCAGAGAGGGATTTGGCATGACTTGGTCAACCCATAAAACATTTACCAAAGAGGAGTGTCAGTTCCTTTGTTCAGATAATATGGTATTTTTTAGTATACGGATGAGGCTCTTATTTGTGAACTCAACAAGACCATTCCCCTGCAGATAATATTTAGTTGAATGCTTCAATACAATTCCATGTTATAATGCAAAATCATAGAGTTTTAGCGTTGAAAAGTATGTTTCATTATCGAAAACAAGTGAAGTAGGAATGTCGAAACTCGAAATGATATTCTGATGAAGGAAATTCATGACTTCCTGATCATTCAGCTGTTTAAGTAGAATTTCTTATGTCCACTGCGTAAAGTAGTCTGTGGAAGTCAGAATATAACGGTGTGGCTTTAACGAATGCCGAAATTTTTCTCCAATAACATCTAAGCCCACTATTGAAAAGGTTCTTACACTGCGATAGCCTGCAATAGGGTGGTCGACTTCTTGTTTTTGTTGGCACACCTTTGACATACTAGACACTTGCAGGTGTAAGTATGATCATCTTTGGATAATGTAGGCCAATAGAAACTAACCCACATGATTTTATGCACAGTTGTGTTTCCTGCAAAATGTCTCCTGGCTGGTCCATCCTAGAGATCATGCAATACTTTCTCTAAATCATGCGCTTCCAAACACTTGAGAATAGTCCATTATTGTGCTTTCTGAAAAGCACCCCATGTACCAACTGGTAAGATAATTCTTTGAGTCTAAGTGCCCTTTTCTGCAGTGCGGATAAATGGGAGGGCATAGTATCATACTCAAGGTATTTGCGCACATCTACGTACTAAGTGTCTGTGATAATAGTGGGATAATTTTTCTCTACATTATCCAGTTTGATTTCATGTTCCCATCCAGAGGGATCTTCTTCTTCTTTTGCATCCACTACTTCTGCTTCTAGTCAACATAAACCGTGGCCCTTGATTGTGTGAACTGGTTTGAACTCTAAATAATACTCCTATAAACCGATCATCCATTTCACTCTTATCTCACCCATCTCTTGTTGAACAAACAATGGTTTGATTGTTGGGTGTAGAAAAAAAGATAATATAATGATTTTTCAAAAGATAGGGTTGGAAGTGCTTCACCGCCTTGTATACTACATAATCTTGTTTATCAATGATGGGATAGTTGGTTTCAGGTCCTTGAATACTAGTGCTCATGAAATATATTGACTGCTCATTGTTATGATCATCCTTTTGCGTAACTACAACGACGAGAGAAGTGTCAGAGGAAAAAGTATAGAGAATAAAATATTTGCTGAAATATGGGTTGTATAGAAAAGGTGCTTCTACAATAGCTTGCTTGATACATGAAAACACATCCTTTTACCTTTTATCCATTTGTAGATTGCATCCTTATTTACCATCTCCTATATTGGCTTGGAAATCTGAGCATAATCGGAGATGAAATTATGAAGGAAGTTGATTTTCCCCGGGGAGGACTACATAACTTTCTTATTCACCTGGAAGGGAATCTATGTAATTTCTTTGACTCTCTCCGGGTCTACTTTAATCCCACTTTTGGCAATGATGTGTCCTAAGAGATTACCCTCGGACACTGCGAAAATACTCTTTTTGGGATTAAGGTATATCCTGTACTTACAACATTGCTAAGAAATTTTCCTCAAATGGCGTATATGGTCGAATCTTTTCTTAGAAAACACCATGAATCATCAAGGTAGACCACCATGCTTTTTCCAATAAATCCATAGAATGCAATTTCCATGGCGCGTAGAAAGGTTGCACCGACATTAATTAACCCAAATGGAATTCTCTTGAATGTGAACGTACCCCACTTAGTGCGGAATGTTTTTTTAGTTTGTCAGGCTCTTAGACTAGAACATGGTTATATTGCAAATACCCATATAATAAAGAAAAAATCTCTAAACCTTATACTATTTGTAGTATTTGTTCCATAGATGGCACAGGGTAGTTTTCTTTTTCCGAGGTACGGTTCAGGTTACAAAAATCAACACACAAGTGAATTTCCCCAGACTTCTTCCTTACCAGGACCAAGTTCGATACCCAGGTAGAATGTCACACTTTATATATGATCTGAGCATCCAACAACTTCCTTAAATCCTTTTGAATGAGAGGCTCAAGCATCGAATGTACCTTCTGCAACTTTTTTTGGAACGACTTGGCCCCTTATTTTATTGGGATTACATGCTGGATAATTCATGTATCATAATTTTTGAGCTCATCATACGTCCATGTGAATACATCTTGGTACTGCTTGAATAAGCGAATAAAAGCTTGCCGCTCTTGTGGTGTGCAACAAGTACCAATATTGACAAACTTCATATCTATTTCAGTTCCCAAATTGATCTACTCGTGCAACAACGTTGAGCTATGGGTATTTGTATTGACTTTCCCTTGGAAGCAATTCTACAAGTCATAAATCTTTTCTAATGATACCACACCTTTCAACATGGGTTTTTCTTTGCTTTTGCTAGCTACATCCTACAATTCATTCTCATGCTTGTCTTCGTTGATAGCTACATCGTTGAATACATCAGTGTTTTCCATAAAGTACAGTATTTGTTGGTCATTATTGAAAAAGCATAAATAGTAATATTTTTAGGAACATATGGCTTATAAATAATTTATATAGAAAATCCATCCCTACGCAATGATAACCTAGTAGCAACATTCGCCAATGCATCTATAGTTGCATGGTACATTCTAGGAACAAAGATAATATTAAAAGCTTGGAAATGTGAAATCAAACACCATACCTTTGTTCGTAACTTTTGAGATGAGGTGACACACAGTGTATGGTATCACGTATCTATTGTACAACAATTTCTGAGTCACCTATTGCTTTGAGAACTGCAACACTAAGGTCGTTGGATCTTTGCAAACCTAAGATGAGTGCTTTGAATTCTATAGTTTTGTTCGTGCACTTTAATTCCATGCATCTAGAGATTAAATGTTTTCTCTGTCGTGGGTTCATTAAAATGCAACCAGCTCCCAAGCCTTCTTGCATTTTGGAACCATCAAAATACAATGTCCACATATCATATGTACAAGGACTACTTACTCCACTAGTACTATTATGAGTATTACTACTAACTGTACAAATATCATTTTCATCAGTTGGACTAGGAAGGAGCTTCAACTGTGTATCTGGTGGGACTGGGGATGGCTGAGCAAGATAACACCCTACTTCAGTTTCCAAAAATCAGTTGCCAAATATAAGATTTTCAAAATCCATTGGCTCATTCTCACCCTCCAAGTGTGTTACCGTGTGTTTCATGTACCACTTTGAGTTCACCCAGATGTAATTGTTTATGCCCTTGTACAGAAGCCACACATGTGACTAGTGTATCACAAAATACCCCTGTAACTTGTCGAACTAGTCTCTACTCAATAATACACCATATGTTTCTGAAATGTCCACAATTCATATATTTATACATTGGTGAACTCGGTGATCAAATGATAAATGAATAATCACATTGTTTAGTTAACAAATAACATGGATAAGAGTCTTTTCCAAATGAATTATTTGTGCATCTATTATATCCCACTTTGCGTTGATTTTATTTGTGAAAAATAGAGGCATTACATTTACCGATGCACTAGAATCAACTAAGCACTTGTGTACATTATAATTGAAAATTTCTAATGTCAACAGAAATGGAGGGCAAAGTGTGTTTACATCAATTTTTTAAATAATTAAGTACAGACTCCAGGGAACTAGAGGACTTACCAGATTCATATCCCTTCTATGAAGAAGCATCGTTACCTTAGACAGACTATCCGAATGTGCGTAGGAGCATGTCTTGCTGGCTCGTGATCTTTGTTAATTCAAAAAGTGAGATATTCACGCGATCTTTCTTCATCTCTTGAACTATGTTGTAATCCAGTGTGAGAGATATTACAGAAGTGTCTGAGGGAGTTGACTTGTCTACTAGTTCTGGAGTGATGGACTTACTTTTACTGCTTTCGGAAGTACTTTTTTCTATAACTTCAATTCCAAACTTGTTATGAGTGTTATGCATTAATTTGACAGGTGGAATGATCTTCCTTAACAAATGTTTTTTTAATTTCTTCTTTGTCAACTGTTGTGTGGGAGTCAACCCTTGGCTTCTTAAGTTATATTGAGTGTTGTGCTTGTGGGTCGGGTCATCATTAAATGTTTTCTTTTCAACATTTCTCTTTCTAGCTATGAGTACACAACTAAATGTGTTCACTACATACCCCATGCTTGGAGTCTCTTTGGTCACAACAAACTCTTCCTTTTCTTCAGTAGGCTTGGTCTGCTCATCAGCAAGCACTTTATAATTAAAATGCACAGCTAGAGCATTCATGTTGTGGTTCAATTGTGGGCATGTTTTTTTTTTCCTGGATTATATTCTTGATGAAATTAAAAGTATTGATCCATGTCCATACTCTCGATATTTAACACAATATTTGAGCTTTTCGCAGACTTGGCCAGCTGGTTTTTACTGTTGTCAGAGTTAGAAGTCCTTCTCAGCAAGTTGAACATGGGAGGCTTGCTACTCACAGTGGCCTTTCTTGACCTTTGTTTCAATTATTCCAACTCAATGGATAGAGATTTGATAATGCGGGTCAATCTCTCAAGATCAATTGCTTCCTTTTCCTTGGTCTTACTTACGAAGGCCTGAGACCTTTTCCCTGTGTCTTTGGAGTCCTTTTTTGATTCATCATTTGTGATGACTCCAATCATCCTTTTCAACTATGATCACCTCTTAAAAATTCTCAGCCAAAGTTGGTTTCTTAGTTCTTTTCACGAACTGTGCAATTCTTGTTCATAAGGAAAATGTGAAATAGTCGATAATGATGGAGTCATGAGGTTTTGTGTCTGCTAGAAATTTGTTCAAGATACAGTTAAACCTTTGACTGAATATTTCACCTTTTCTTTCTGATCCATCTTGAGATTGCCCAATTCTTTTAAAAGCATGGTGGGGGTTTTATCATCAACGAATTTCTCAAGAAATAGTTTCTTAGAACCCCTCCCATTCTAGATCGAGTTCAGAGGAAGGCTTTGATACCATACAATTTCTCTTCCATCTAATGTACATGGAAAAACTCTACATGCAACATCATTATAACGTACCTCAAGTGTTTGCAAGTGTAGGTAGAAGTTGTCTAGATGGTCCTTCGCTTTGATTACTTTTTCAGGGTCAAACATTGTTAGAAGCTTCTCCGGGTGCCTTGGCATTTTGTGTAACACACTCGACAATGCAAGTGGGCCTTGAGTCATCCAGTCCATATCTTGGTTTGCCATGTCTTCATCATTTTTTCTCCTTCTTCGTCAAAATCTTATTGGTTTTCTTCTTATTCTTCTTCACCCGTGGAAAGTATCATCCAAGAGTACCACATTATCACTATCACCACCATTGAAGGTTGGAGGATGCTCTGGTTTTTTTCATTTTCTTTAGATTTTTCTATACATAATCTTTCCATATTTTCCAAAGAAGAACCAAACCACCCCCACTATCCCGGTGGGGGTGGTTTGGTTCTTCTTTGGAAAATATAGAAGATTATGTACCCCAGGTATCAATCCAATAACTCTTGCAAACTTTCGGGTGATGGGGCAGATGGCCCAGATCTTGTCATAAGAGATTTAACAAGCATGCATGGTCTCAGGCTGAGAAGAATTACCAACTTCAGGAGTGTGAGTAGGGGAGGTGCTAGGAATGTTACTTCCTTGACCAAAGGAAGTAAGATTGGGGTTGGTGAGTTTATTAGCCATAAAAATCCGGTTTCCCTCCTTCTAGTGCCATAAATTTTGACAGTGATAGACTCGCCAAAATTCAAGGGGTCTCCTCAATATGTGGTCTCAGATAGACCACACATCGTTTGGTATAGAATCCCCATTCAGAATATGGCCTTGTTGTTGGTTATCCAATAACTCTTGCAAACTTTCAGGTGATGGGGCGGATGGCCTGGATCTAGTTGTAAGAGATTTAACAAGCATGTACAGTCTCAGGCTGAGAAGACTTACCAACATCAAGAATGTGAGTAGGGGAGGTGCTGGGAATGTTACTTCCTTGACCAAAGTAATATTGGGGTTGGTGAGTTTATTAACCATAAAAATATGGTTTCCCTCCTTCTAGCACCATAAATGTTGACAGTCATAGGCTCGCTAAAATTCAAGGGGTCTCCTCAATATGTGGTCTAAGATAGACCACACACCGTTTGGCATAGGAGCCTATTGTGCTATTCAACAACCCCCCATTTATTAATAGTAGTAGTTAATATTACATTAATAAATAAGGACCCTTTAAAAAATCCTTACAAAAATAAACTTACCATTTAGGCAGTTTTCTTATTTAATTTTGGAATAAAACAAGATATCAATCAAACCCCTTTAAAAAAAAAACTAATAAATGCTTGCCTTCCCACATATCACATGATTAAGGATCATCAATAACCTTGCTAACCCACCAAATCTAGTGAAAAATGATTAAAAGAGGACTCCATGCTTTATACCTCGAAACTATCATATTTTTTATATAAACTAGGTCCTAAAGCTTTTCTCATCAAAACCAAGTCTCGCATTGCATATCGCTATTTATGAAGAGCCCACCTTAAAAGGTTATCTCAAAACAAGCGAAATGTGAAACTGCAATGGCATCGTAACCTTTACCACATCGCATTTCGAGTATTTAAAAGAACACTGCAAACTTACCATCAATTGATATTGCAAAATGCGATCAAGACCTGGACCCACTTCTTGGATATATTACGAACAAATGTTTAGGTCCACCGCTTATTAAAAAGGTCTTTACATAGAAAAACCTGACAAGTAGCTATGTTTTGAGACAATAAACGAGTGGCTCGCATCTCGCAGAAACGTAAGGGAGGGTAAGAAAAGCAAAAGGGCATAATGTGATATTGTGATCTGCAATATTGCTTCGCAAATCACAAAATTGGCATTATCGCAATTCAAAGGCTCGCCACCCTAGAAGATTTCTTATCGACTTATGATGCAGACATTTATGAGCATTAATTCAAAGGCTCGCCACCCTAGAAGCTTCCTTATCGACTTATGATGCAGACATTTATGAGCATTAAAGCTAAGAGATAACGAAGCATTAGTGGGCATTGAGTAAGAGTTAACTACATTTATGTGTGAAAATCCATTTAACGTGATATGAAATCTTCTTACATGCGTTCAAACAAAACTCCTTTTATCACCTTTACAAGTTTTCCGCATTATTCCATTTCACTTTCAGTGTCATATTTGTGTATCCAGTAGTTGTTGTTCTTCACTTTCAGGGAAAATCCACAGAGCAAATCGTTGGGAGCAATCATGAAGAAAGGTAAGGAAGTCGTCACTGAGAAATCATAAATGACTCCTCTATTTATGGATACTACATGCAACAGAGAGGGAGGAACCTCTACGTGGGAAGCCATGTATAATATACTGAAAGAAGAGCAACCAAGGATTCTCCCTCTCTGCTTCATAATTAGATAGTGTTTAAACTAGGACAAATGTATGTGATTATTAGTTTATATTAGATTAATTTTAGCTTAAATATTACTCCAAAATATCACATATCACCCCATCAGCACAATCATAAATTAGATTGGGAAACTGGTCCCATTATCCCTAGTCAGAGCCACTACTCCAAACAGAAAAGGAGCTGCCAACCAAGGTCCAGACTGGGTGGTTTTCCCCCATGTTAAAGCAATGATTTTCGAGGCTTCAATAGAGCTCCATTCGGAATATGGCCTGATTGTTGGTTATATTAAAGATATGCCTTGGATCTAGCTTTTAGCAAGAGAGAGGAGTGAAAATGCACCTTCGAAAAGCAAGGGGATGTGTCTGGTGAGTGTTCGATCATATGTGTGTCAAAGTTATTTCAATGCAGAGGGGAGGAGAAGTGAGCCTCTAAGAGAGAGGTAGTAGAACCACCGTAGTAGAAAAATAAGGATCCATACAACATCAACCGGAATAGTCCACATCGATGTTACGGTCATTGCAACCAATGTAACAAGGAATATTTGTCTAATATCCAACGGAATAGTCCATGAGGATGTGGCAATGATAATAACAATTACAACATATTCTCAAAATGATAAGTGCAAAAATAACTGAAATAGTTCAACTACTTTAGCATAGATGAAAGCAAACATGAATTACAAACATTCATAGAATAGTCTTACAAATATCCATAATCGATGCATGAAGAACGTGTTGGCCCATAAGGCTTCTTATATTAAGTAAAAGTTCCAAGATACATGTATACAATGAACACCACTGTAGAAATTTTGAATAATATAACGCTTATTCATAGAGATTATCCTGATTATACACTATTTGCGGAATGCATGCATAATACATAACCTCCTCTACCATTGATCATCAATTTTGCAAAATTAAAAACAATCACATGCGCACATTGAAACATCAATCACACATATCAACGCAGTATGTAATGGGGAAAGCATGCAGCTGAAAACCCCCAACTATCTGTATATTATAATGATAGAGAACATGTAACAATACATAGTACAATACTCCTCACAAGTACTTAGTGCTATCTCCACCTGCTACACACAAACTAGCTCAGATCTGAACAAGTCACGGGTTCAAATCTCCTCCAATGTTTGCCTGCCTCTACTGCGCAATCCAAGTTGAGAATAGATCTGATCCAAGTTCGAATTTCCTTGGCTTGTACTGTGCAATCCTTATTTGCAATCTCAATCAATGATTGTGAAAATCTCATGCACAGCTATAGTCACAACTGATAGTAGTCTCACCCTTTCACCCACCTCTAACACTTGTCTCCAATGAACTGTCCATGCACTGAGTTAACTGATGTATTATTTACTTGATTTATGAGTTAATAATTAGTGAATTAATTAATAATTAATTCACATCACTCATCATTAGTGTATTTGGCTGTTAGACTAAATACAACTAGTTCAACTAAGTCAAACTGAACACAACTCCATCAACTCCTCAATCAACTCCACCAAACTCAATCACTTGAGTTCTAACTGAAGTACTTCATGCAATAGCTCAACTAACCCATAGGAAAAGCGTATTTCCTTCTGGCAGTTGCATGTGCCACATCCGTAGCTCGAACTGAAGTGCTGCAAAAGGATAAGATAATGTTTATAGTCCAAATATTATTAAGAGCTAATAATATTCGAATGTTCTATTTTTAGGCTGGTAGTCTAAAAATAGACTCCGTCCATATGTCTAAAAATAGAAGTCCATCTATTTTTACCAACATGACCAGTCATCCATAAATAGCATCCTGCAACTCATAGACCATGATGTCTAAAAATAGACTTTGCGCCAAAAATAGCCTGCGGGCCCACTTAGTGAAGGCGACTTCTTTTCACTAAGCTCCATCATCTTGTTGCATTTTCAACACTCCCTCTCAACAAGATATGGATTATCTGCAACCCCTATCCTGCCTCTGTGGTATTCGAATTTTCTCCTGGTGAGCGCCTTCGTCAAGATATCAGCATCCTGATCCTCCGTGGGAATGTATGAAAGTAACATGATTCTCCGCTGCACACAACCTCTTATATGATGGTACCTAATGTCGATGTGCTTGGATCTATCATGAAATACCAGATTAGCCGATATTTTAATGCAACTCTGGTTATCATAATAAATCATAGTAGGCTCCAAGTGTGACCCAAACAACCCGACCAGGATCTTCCTCATCCATATAGCCTCGCATGCAGCCAAACTTGTTGCCATATACTCGGCCTCTACTGAACTGAGTGCCACGGACCTCTGCTGAACTGAGTGCCATGGACCTCTGCTTCCTGCTGTACCAAGAAACTTTTGTCGGCCCGATACTGAAGATCCCTCCATATGTGCTCTTTCTATCCATTGGGCTCCCTGCCCAATCTGCATCCGTGAAACCACATAGCTTCACCTCATCCTCCTGTCTGTACCACAATCCATATCCCGATGTGCCTCTGAGATAACGCAATACATGCTCGCCTGCCTTCCAGAAGAGCTTGGTTGGCTTAACCATAGCTTGTGAAAGCTGGTTAACAACATAGCATATATCGGGTCGTGTATTGACTAGATACATAAGCGACCCCACCAACTATCGATAAACAGTGGCATCCACTACCTCCGCTGAATTAGCATCCTCCTTCCTCCAACCTCTAGGAAGAGGAGTATCAACAGGCTTGCAACCATGCATGTTGAACTTCTCTAGTATCTCCAGGGCATACTTACCCTGAGAAACAAATATTCCATCACTGCGCTGCCAAATTTTGTAGATCCATCTCGAACCCACCACTGATTTCCCTTCTGGTCTTGGGACAATCTCCCATGCACTGTTTCTGACAATCGAATCATACTCTTCCACCATGGAATCTACCCATGCGGGATCCTCCACAGCTTCCTCGAAAGAGGATGGCTCAGTCACGACACATTTGCTCACAAGAGCCATGTATCCAGTGTACCGATTAGGTGACTATCTCTATCTGCGATGTGTTGTAGGTGGTCCTACAACCTTCTCTGCATCTTGAGTCAGTCACTCAGCTTCTGTAGTGCGCTTTCACCCTCTGATGGTTGGCGCTACATGAGTGGTCTCTTCCAATCCATGAACTTCATCTTGTGGCTGATCCACATCCTAAAGCTCATCCTTAGGAACTAATAGCTCCTCACCTACATGCAAGTTTGGTTCCCTCTCAAGCGAACACTACATGGCTTTCTCCTCCTGAAATTTTATATCCCGTCACACAACAGTCTTGCGACTGTTTGGCAAATACACACGATAGTTGTGGGGCGTATCAGTGTACCCCAAAAATATCCCAACCTCTACGGTTGGCTCCAGCTTCTTCCTAGCATCCTTTGTCACATGCATGTAAACAGGAGAACCAAAAATCCTCAAATGGGAAATATCAGGCCTCTTACCAGAATAAGCTTCCTCGGGTGTACTCATGCCAAGTATCTTGTGAGGACAACGGTTCTGCACATATACTGCAGTATTGCATGCCTCCACCCACAAGAGAAGGGGTAGGCCCTGATCATGCAACATCGCCCTGCAGCACCCACGATCATTCTGTTCTTCTGCTCAGCAACCCCGTTTTGTTGTGGGTTATGGGGAGCTATGAGCTCTCTTTGAATCCCTTTTGCGCTGCAGAAGTCCTTGAACTCGCCAGAGATGAATTCACCACCATTGTCACTCCTAAGAGCCTTCGCCTTCTTCCCCGATTCCTTCTCAACCAATGCTTTGAACTCACAAAAATTTGAGTATGTCTCGCTCTTCTTCTGCATGAAGAAGATCCAGCACTTTCGAGAGAAATCATCAACAAAGATCACATAGTACTTGTGCTTTGCTATCGAAGCTACTGAGAAAGGTCCACACACGTCTGTGTGAATTCTCTCAAGGATCATCATGGCGTGACTATCCTTCTCGTGAAAGGTGGCTTTCACAAATTTTCCCAAAGTACACCCCTTGCACCGATCTGACTACGCAAGAGTGCCTTTAGGAAGCCCAGTAGTAATCTGCTACAGTATCTTCAAGGCTCCATAGTGAAGGTGGACCAATCTCCGGTGCCACAGCTCGCCATCATCTATGCTCATCAATCCGTCTGCCTTGCATGCCATTGTTGCGTAGCCATCTACATGCAATTGATAAAGGTTCTTGACTCAAACTCCTATCTTCCAGGTTTCTCCAGTTGTCTTACTGTGCAGGAAAGCCTTTCCCTCGCTGAAGACAACATCATATCCCTTGTCTTCTAACATCACCACAGAGATAAGATTCTTCTTCAATCTTGGAACATGCATCACTTCCTTCAATACGAAGGGTTTACCAAACTCCCTCTCAAAGGAAATGGTACCGATACCAGTCGCACTGTATCTACCATCATCACCCATCTCGATGTGCACTCCAAGATCTTTCTCATCCAGGTCAAAAAACAAATATTGATCTCCTGTCATGTGAAAAGATGCACCACTGTCCAAGAACCATACTAATCCCATCACACTTGATACCAAGCATGCGATCAACAAAAAATCCAGCTCAAACTGCGAGGCTAAGGCCTCTTTCACTGCAGATCCAGCAACTTTCTTATTTTTCTTCTTCTGCAGACAATTTGTGGCATGATGTCCGTGCTGGTGATAGTGAAAGCACTTCACCTTGGACATGTCTTGCTTCTTGCCTTTCACACTGGAATGAGAAACTTTCTTGTTCTTCCCGTCCTTTTCTTTGGCAGCCAAAGCATAATTTTCTTCATCAGATGCCTTTGATGAAGATTCGTCCCTGGTATTCTGCATGATCTCCTCTTGCACAAGATCAGACCAAAGTCTCTCCCATCCTGGCAATTTCTCCCAACCATTGACAGAGTCCTGATAGGAATGCCAACTCTTTGGAAGACCAAGGAGAGCCAAGCTCACCAATTCCTCATCGTCGACAGTCACCCCCACACTTCCCAGCTCATCCCGGCATTGGGTGAACTTCGTGAGATACTTGGGCATACTGTCTCCTTTCTCACACTTAATGTTTCTGAGTTTATCCTTGAGTGCCAACTTCCTTTGGTCGCTCTTGCTTTGGAATAAATCTGTCAACACTTTCCACATCAAGTATGGAGAAGCCTTTCCATGCAGGCTAGATACAATGTGATCCTTCACGCCCTCCAATAGAATCCTTCGACACTTTGTTGTCTTCTTTTGCCAAGCCTCAACTTGAGCAGCATCAGTAGGCTTTGGGACCTCAGCCTCTATGAACTCCTTCAACCCATTTTCATCTAACACCGCCTCCATCCTGTCTTTCCATGCAATATAATTCGAGCTGCCTTCAAGGGCATACTCCAATCATAATCCGTTGAAAGACATTTCAACTTCGACACCAAGAAAACACTGCTGCAAATTCGAATTCCACCAGCTCAAAACTCAACCGCTTCTGATCTAAAATTCATGAGAACAAAGTATTTCTCGTACAGAGATTGACTGTATGGGCATTTACTGGATATCTCACCTTCCAAAAGAAGGATGAATCCAGAGGCTACCTGGCCCGATTACAGACTCTGCCTGAAGAAATAAAATGTAATCACTTTCTGAATAATAGATCTGATGATCAACTTCGCTCCGATACCATGTAGAAATTTTGAATAATATAATGCTTATTCACAGAGATTATCCTGATTATACACTATTTTTGGAATGCATGCATAATACATAACCTCCTCTACCATTGATCATCAATTTTGCGGAATTAAAAACAATCGCATGCGCACATTGAAACATCAATCACACATATCAACGCAGTATGTAATGAGGAAAGAATGCATCTGAAAACCCCCAACTATCTGTATAATATAATGATAGATAACATGTAACAATACATAGTACAATACTCCTCACAAGTACTTAGTACTATCTCCACCTGCTACACACAAACAAGCTCAGATCTGAACAAGTCACGGGTTCAAATCTCCTCCACTATTTGCCTGCCTCTACTACGCAATCCAAGTTGAGAATAGATCTGATCCAAGTTCAAATTTCCTTGGCTTGTATTGTGCAATCCTCATTGGCAATCTCAATCAATGATTGTGCAAATCTCATGCACAGCTATAGTCACAACTGATAGTAGTCTCACCCTTTCACCCACCTCTAACACTTATCTCCACTGAACTGTCCAGCACTGAGTTAATTGATGTATTCTTTAGTTGATTTATGAGTTAATAATTAGTGAATTAATTAATAATTAATTCACATCACTCATCACTAGTGTATTTGGTAGTTAGACTAAATACAACTAGTTCAACTAAGTCAAACTGAACACAACTCCATCAACTCCTCAATCAACTCCACCAAACTCCATCACTTGAGTTCTAACTGAAGTCCATCATGCAATAGCTCAACTAACCCATAGGAAAAGCATATTTCCTTCATGTAGTTGCATGTGCCACATCCATAGCTCGAACTGAAGTGCTGCAAGAGGATAAGATAATGTTTATAGTCCAAATATTATTAAGAGCTAATAATATTCGACTGTTCTATTTTTAGACTGGCAGTCTAAAAATAGCATCCTGCAACTCATAGACCATGATCCATATGTCTAAAAATAGACTTTGTGCCAAAAATAGCCTGCAGGCCCACTTAGTGAAGGCGACTTCTTTTCACTAAGCTCCATTATCTTGTTGCATTTTCAACAACCACTAGCTCCAATAGTGGCGCGTTGGAGCCACTCCTTTCTCCTCAAAAGAACTAGCATATCTCTCTATTGCCTTGCAGGAGGAGCCAAGATGAAAAGTCCTTTTCTCTTACAATGAGGGTGTATATATAACAATGAGGAAGTGATGATTTTCCTTCCTTATGACTCTTCATATACCTTGATGATTGTTTGACTTCCTATGACTTTTCAACTTTACATGAGTCTTCATATTCCACACATGTCCTTTGGACTTCCATTTTACAATACATTTTTGAAACATAATTTACATCATTAACCACAATGGTGTGGCACGTGACAACTCATGACATGACACTGCTGACATAGACTGCTTGAGGATGTGGCAATATCAAGCCACTATTGCAACTGTGTGCTAAGGGTATGCTTGAGAATGCTTTTATTTTCACCTTTACATGGCTTGGTGACAAGGAATCTTCAATGATCTCAAGTCTTGAATGGTGATCACAAAATGGTGTCCATTTTCTTTCTCTTGATCGATCAAATTACATACTCAACTACAAGAATGTACTTCAACATGTTTCACTCCTTCATTTCCTTCTTCATAATCTTGCCATGGCATGATAAGGTACTTGTTTCTGCACTTGACTCATGAAGAGATGACATCAATCCGAAAACCACTAGTTTAAGATTGTGCATATTGATCCATTGACTGAGATGGAACTAGATGGAAAGTTGGGAAAGGGCTCAATGACTACGTAGTTATGCAGATCAAGTAGTTAAGAGGGATCCTTGAGCCTTGAAATTTCACAATGCATAGTTCAGGCTAGGTTGAGGGAGAAAACTGCACAATTTTGGAGATCAATGTGACGGATTGAGGGGATGAGCAATAGGTGAGCACATTGTATAGTTCTAGGACACTGGGGAGACTGGTCCATTGAAAAAATATGCATCTCAGGGGTTCAAGGCATGAGCTTGAAGCTAGAGACTAGGAAATATGCAGTTGAGGCCAGGTTGGGCAGATGGATTGCACAATTATGGGAGCGAAGGTAGGGGCTTGAGCGCTGGAACTGGCCAATGCAACAGTCCTGGGAGGCAGGAACTACACATTGTGCAGTGTCAAGAGGAAAGGTCACAACTAGGGGACTTAGACTACACAATGCACAGTTCATGGAGGTTGGGTAAAGCTAGGTTTCTTGGTCAGAAAGCTTTTCAAAAAATGGCTAAGTGCGAGATCAGTGAGACTGATGTGAATAGTGATGAGACTTCAACTGTGATCACACACTTATAATTGTTGATAACGTAACAACATATATCATCCATGGCACATGTACAATTCATTTCCCTCCGTGCGACAACTTTACAACAACTTACAACAAGTGTGACACTTAAGATACCCTTTATGATGACCATGAAGACACTTGTGGGACAATGCCTAAAACTTTGGAAATGAGTGTGACAGATGTTTACATGGTTAGAAAAACTCATTTACACAAATATGACCTCTTGAAACCACCAAAAAAGTATTATTTACATGATGCAATAACTAACATGTGAAAAGACGACGATTTTCCTCTATTGCAAAAGGGACCAAAACACTTCAAGAAAACGCATGGAATGAGTTTCAATGTTTGCGATGAAAATGTACAAGACGAAGGAAGGCTATGAAATTGAGCATAGGCCAAAATTTGGAGGGTGTTGTATCAGCAACAACAATTCCACTTTAGGTAAGGTTATTGATGTCTTATTCTAATGACTCGCCTTGGCTGGTCTACCTAGCCTACGACATAAAAAATAATACCTTTTGAGTTCTACCATCATTGAATCAATTATTTTTTGATATTGGAAAGGTGAAATATCATATCATCATATGAATCATATCTCTCTTACATTGCTCGGGAGTCTATGTAATCAGTCTCTGTGATATAGAAGGTGGAATTTTGATTTCCAACCCAGTTTATATCTTCATATTGAATGTACTCTTTAAGATAATCATCAGTCTAGAGGTTGATATCTCTTCTCATGGGAGGTTGTATCATTTGTTCTTCAGTCCTCCTTTCCATATTCACTTGTTTTGGATTGAAAAACCTATGGATAAAAGTTGGGTTACGAAGCGACTGGTTTTGACTCCTTCTTGGCCCTTCTTATTCGAGCTTGGCAATTTTGTTAGAAAAATTTATAATCCGTCTATTTATTTCTTCCATCCTTTTTTCAGATGAGTCTTTGTTGTAAGTAGGATGATCGGGTTCATCTTTTATTTTGTTCTTGCCTCTATAATTATTTCCTTATTTTTCTTTCTCAACATCATAGTTTTTATTTGTCACTTTTGTTCTCCTCATTTTTCCTACCACAGTCAAATTTCCTTCTATCTCAACAGTGTTTGATTGCATGTCATCCAGGTTTCTTGGTCTTCTTTACCTTACCATAACATATAAATTAGGGTTGAAATTTGTTTCATAACTAACCATGGTAGAAATGGGAGTGGGTATGATTCATTTGGGATCTTATTGTAAATTTTATTGAATCTCTTAGTGAATTCTTCTACATTTTATGATCATTTATTTTTCACTTATAAGAACTCTGTGAGATAATGTTGGAAATATTTCTTCTCACCCCACTGGGCACAAAATGTTCTCTCCAAATCATCCCACAAGTGTAAGGAGTTAGTGATATGGGTATGAAACCATTTTCGCACATCCTCTTATAGGGTTTGCATTAACAACCTCATGAACACATCCTTATTCTACACCATAAAATTGTCGACAAAATATTGGAATGCATTGATACGTTTTTTAGTAGTCCCCTTCTTTTCACCACTGTATATGGGTAACAACATCAAATAATTCTTGGGCATGTCATTTAATACCCAAGTTAAGGTCAATGGAGCATATTGGATTGCTACCCATTCCAATGGTTGGTTGGGTTGATTTAGTTATTTGCAGGGTTGTACTTTTCCAACCATTATGTGTTGTAAAAGTATGCCCTTAGCAATGGATGTTATTTGAGTTCTAGTTTTTTTCGCATTTTGTAGAGTCACATAGGGCATAGACAAGGGTGGAATTTCATACTTATGCAGAAGGAATATTGATCTAGAATTTTTTTATATTGTTCATGAGGAGGGTGTATCAGTATGAATGATCTCCAAATAATCTAGTTGGGAGATCACGGTCAAGAAGGAATGAGGTGCAATGTTGATTACTTGACTCCATGAAGGCTCATTCTATGGGGTTTTTTTACATTTCTTGGAGATGTAAACAAAATTTTTAGGGTTAAAAATGGGGAGTGAGAGATTTTGATCAGGGTTGATCCAAGTGTGCCTCTTTGACAAAGGCAGAATTTGAACGCAGAGATTATGGAGTATGTGTTAATACAATGAAAAAAACTAACATGATTATATATAGTGAGTCACCTAAGTTGACAGCTGGTTTTCATTGTAGTATAGTGGTAATTATTCCCTCTTGTCACGTGGGTGACCCGGGTTCGATCCTCAATAATGGCGCCATGAGATGTTGGGGCCACAAAGTCACACTGCGTTGTGTTCTAGTGTAGATTCATGGAACATATAAGTGTGATATTAGTTTTTTTTTATGATAATGACCTTCTATTTAAATATGCACATAGAGCCATCTATCATTGTTTCTAATATCGCTAAGTGTATTCCAGTGGTTTCTAGGTTTAATGTTTTAATTCATTCATTTTGGCCTAAGAATCAAACCATAAAATATAGATGACATGAGATTGTAGAAAATAAGAATATAATGATTAATATTATTCTTGTGAACGTGTGTTTATGAAATGACTAAGTACTTATGTTTTGAACCTAAATGATGTTTGAAAGGTTGAGTTTAAGTTCAAGTATCATGTACTTTGTTTTCCCCTATAAAATATCACAAGAAATAAAAGTATCTTGAAGAACTATTGCATCCATTGAATTAGTATCTAAATCCCTTTGAGTATGAATTCATTTTTGTGTTGAATGTAGATAAGCTAATTAGAATCTATGATATTTATTATGCCTTTGAAAATTTGCACATCATCTACTTTCAATAGTGATCATGAGTTTTCAAGAAAAGTACCAATATCATACGTGAATCATATTCAAATTGAGCACTTATTTAAGTTAAAATACAAATATTCTTTTGAGAATCAGGGTTAAGGGAAAAACTATCAGCTATTAAAATAATTATGTTGGGTTGAATTTCCACTAAACATATGTGAGAGAATTCATGAATATTCGATTTGACATGAAGAGTTGAAAATGTTTATGACAGTGAAAAATGGAGAACGAATCATAATAGATTTAAAGGAGAAATTAAGAATTCCTTTAAACCTATCAGAATTCCTTAATTGTAGCTAGGGTTTTCATGAACGACTCTTTGGGTAGCAAGTTCCCATCATTGTCAAATAAGGTTGGAAAATTATTTAGAAAAATCATCTCACATTTCCTTTTAAAATCTTCAATTTGTTATGTCAATGCCTTTTCCTCTTCTTTGGCCATCATCACTAATTCATTTTTCCTTATTATTTCATTGCCCGTTGCCACCTATTCAGACCGGTTGAGATTTACCTTTGTCACTTCTTCCTTAGGAACTTTATTAAGGAAGTCTACAATTACTTTATCCTTGGAGGGAGTGTTAGTGTCAGTCTTTCCAGCCTTCCTTCAGTAATCAAACATGCTCTTACAAAGTGATTTTAAAGTGTCAAGGTCAAATTTTGTCATTTCAGTGAGTCTTCAAGTAAAATTTGGTCACTAGGAATTAGGTCTAGGGTTTGCTTTCACTCCTTTCAAAGTTGTCCAAATGTCGGTCTATGTCACTATTCAGCTGAGTCTACCATCATTCAGATGGTTTTCATCATCATGTCAGGTTCCATTGGGTCATTTTACACCTCGTTCATGCTTCAGTTGCGCCTAGGCAAGGTTCATTTCCCTCTCCTAGGGTTTTGAAGGCAATTTCTCTTGAATGGTCAAATCATTAGCAAAACTTGTATCCTGATGTTCATACACCTTCCCCTATCCTTCATGTACCTTATTAAACACTTCTCATCACTGAGATCCCCCAAATTCCTCATTTTCGCACAAACCCTAGTTTCTTGCTACAACTTGGCAATTTTCTAGGTTGGGCCTGTGTTTTGCCCTTTTGGACCCCTTCCCCTCACTCAATTTATGATATTCCACTTTCCCCTACTTCCTAACATCCCTCCCTACTTCCCAAAATTTCCTCAAGAATTTAGAATCTCCCTATCCCCTTCATTTCGCTTCATTTCGACAAATCTCTTGTTCCGCACATCGAGGTAGGTTTTACTCAAATGATGTTTGTGAGCAATAAAAGATTAATTTAGGAAAAATGAGAGAGTTTTTTGTCCAAAACAGGCCAAAGAAGAAAAACCTCTTTTACGTTTTACACAGCTGTCATGGTTTTAGAGAAATGTCAAAAATATCGTTGCCTCAGGAGAATTTAATGCACCTCTGAAGTGACCTTGGGAAAATCTAGTTTTCTCCTAGCTTGGTTGGCCAAATGACTTGCTTGATGAGTCAAATGATAATTAGACACAAAGATATTTCCAATGAGCTATCATGAGCTCAATTTGGAGTTGAGGAAGGCATTCAAAAGTTGACTGTAACAGCACTCTGCCTTTGGGCAGCCTCATTTGGCACATTTTGACCAGTCTTGGGATATTTGATTTTTGACATGGAAACTGAACTCAAAAATGAAAAATTCTAATTGGGTTGGAAAGTAGACTCAAATACCTTTCCAACGAGGTATCATGTGCCCGATTTTGACACCGGGAAGGCTTCCAAAAGTCTCCTACAAAAAGGTGTTACGCACAGGCTATATGCGTCACGCCTTCCATATGCGCCGCGCCAGTGTATTTTTGCACTGAGAAATGAGGCTATATGCGTCGCGCCTTCCCTGTGCACCGCACCAGTTGCCCAATGCGCCGAGACATCAAAAACTTCACAAACTTGCTCCAAATCGCCTGAAACCTATGGATCATCACTTGTTCAAGTAGGTTAACCCTCTGATTATTGCTTTTCATCCAAATTTGATGGTGGTTTGATGGTGTTTGTGTATGGTGAGTGTTCAAAAGAAAGCAAACCCTACCTTTGAAATTTCTCAAAGAAAATTGCTGCCTAGGGTTTCAAACTGTTGTTTTGTTACCAAGTCCATCCTTTATTCCCTCACCACTCCCTTATTCCATTTTTCTCTTGATTTCCCTATCCCTAAACTCACATATCCCTAAAAAGTTCACTAATCCCATATCCCAAATCTCATTTCTCAAAATTCCACATGCAAATTCCCAAACCCTAGCTACACATTCCTAAACCCTAATCGTTATCCCAAAATCTAAATACTATTCCTTAAACCCCTTATTCCCCATATCCAAAAATGACATCAAGGCTGTCTCTGCCAATGAAGCAAGGAAATCAATTTTAATCAAACACCATCCTCTGTTCTTCAAGGCAATGATCCATTGTTGACAAAGGCACCTTCAGCCACGAATCAGTTGCATGTACAACTAAGAAATCAGTTTGAGGCATGAAATCAAAGCTTGATGCAAACACAATCAGGCAATCAAATGCAATCTCCATTTGGTTCACATGTAGAGTTAGCTAGTCAAGGGCAGTCATAGAGTAATAACCTATTTCTTACTCAATTCACACAACAGGAACACTCATCTTTCAAGGATAGCCTTTAGGCCAGGTACAGTCTTCTGCCTCTAGTCAAATTTTGCCTCAGATATCGGGTTGCCATTCTCAGAATATTAATTACTTGGGCCAACAAATTTATGATCAAGGTATTCCAAAGCAGATTAATTATCAACCTTCAAATCAAAGTGATATCTCAGTCAAGCTCCTTGAATCGAAGGGGGTAGAAAAGTTTTCTAGGCACTCTACAAAGTGAGATGAGTGATATGAGGTCAAAGAGACTGCTGAACAAAGCCGATAGGGACAAAGCATTGTTGAAACACATAGCTTTCCACTACATGGCATGGAACAAGGTCTACGAGGCAGGGATAAGGAATCTAAAGGCGAAATTGAAGAAGGCAATCAAAAAGCAAAAAAAGGAAAAAAGTGCACAATCGGCTCCGAGTATTGGCCGAAGCTTCTTTGGCTGAGCATGGCACTTGATGAGGCACATTCAATCCAAATTTCAAGAAATTTGGAGAAAATTTTGTCAATTTTGAAATTTTTGGCACAAAAAACAGGCTTTTTCTCTATATGCTTAGGATTGGGAGCTCCAAATCACAAATGGCTTGCAGTTTTGGATTTTTCATGAAAAATCATGAATTTTGGTACTTGGACAAGAAATTTGGGCAAGTTTTGGGTCCCCAAAAGGTCAAAAAACATGCAAAAAATGACATCACTGCCCCTATTTTGACACACAGGAAGCAGTGTTGGGAGAATGCACTTTTGGAGGGGCAAATGGACACCAAATTGGAAAATTCCACTTGGGTTGGAAAGTAGACAAGCAGGGCTTTCCAACAAGCCAACCTAAATTTGGACATCAGTAAGTGCCTCAAAATCAGCAGAAAAGTAGTGCGACGCATATAGATTTTTTGCCCAATTTTTCATCCTTCAGCTCAGAAATTCGGCTAGTTTGACTAGTTTTGCTTTGGGATGTAATTTTTGACTTCTCTTGATGTAATTGACTGAACATGATGTAATTTTGGCACTTAGTTACTTGTTCTAGAAGATTCATTCACTAAAGAGTGAAAATTTAATGAACGAATCAGTTTCCTATCTTATAGAGGCAAGTTGTTTTGACTGCCTAGATTGTTGTGCTTTGTTTAGAATTGGTTGAAACAGCTCCTAGAATGATGAGCTCGACCCCTAGAGGCAAGGGAATAGGTTGGCTTGCCTATATTATGTAATTTCTAAGTCATTTTCATGGTTGGACTCTTGGGAAAAGCTTGACACTCTATTGTACATTCACTTCTGCATTTTTGGAAAAGGAAAGACCAGGGTTTTGCAGCACTGTTTGGGATCCATGTGGCTTTATGTGTTGATGGTGTGCTTCTTTCAATATTTGTAATTTGTTATATGTATCATTTTCCTTCTCTCATCTTCTGTAATTGAATAAATGAAGTGTTAAGGTAGAATCCATAGATTGTTATGCTTTGCCTTTGAATTTGTTTGATTTTCCATGTTTTCATCTGTTTAAGGGGAATCCTTGAAAGCTTCTTGCTCTCCTTAGCTTCTCACCAGTCAGATCTAGCCATTCATTCTCTTTAAAAGCATCAAGACGATCGTCTACCTTTTCCCAATCAGAACTCTGCAGAAACTGTGCCTCATCCCTGAGCCCAATTTGCCTTTCCCATTTTTTCAACAAAACCCTAAAAACTCAAATCCAATCCTTTGCACTTAACACCTAGCCTAAAATCAGTTGCTAAATCAGTCATCTCCAGCCCCATTGAATATCTTTCGCTGGGATTGACCCGGAGAGAGCCCTCTCTTATCCTCGTAGGGCTAGCTACGAGGCTGAGCGTGGTTTGATGTGGACCTAGAACCTTGTCTTTTCAGCCTGAGACAAATCTAGGCTCTAACAGGGAGTATCTCCAATAGTATTATCAATGGATTCTATTTCTTTGTGTGCTCTCCTAATGGTCTCAGTCATTTCTTGAATAAATTCCAAATGATTCCAATGTTTATCCACCATATTTATTATTCTCCCCCATACTATTTCCCTGATTTCTTTAAGAGAAGGCCTCTTACAGTTCTCCTTTCTCAGAAGTTCCAGTGCAGTTTCCACTCCCAAATAAGAGATGGGAGTTAGAAATCTCCAAGATAGAAGTCCTTTGGGAAAGAAAACACAATCTTAAATGCATTTACCATGACATATGCCTACTTTTCTAGAATTATATATTTCAGCTCTACATCTATAAGGGCATGACTGAAAAATGTTATGGGTTTCTCATGTACTCCGTCATTTTTTTGCAACAGAACTACAACTATTCTATACTTTGAGGCGAAAGAGAAGATCTAAAACTCATTTGAGAAATTTGTACTAGCCAGGACTGGAAATTCCATGATGTTGTTTTTAATTTGTTCACAGGGTATTTGAGCCTCGGGTTTCCATATCACCTCATTGGTCTTCTTTAGCATGCCCGTTATGTGCTTTAGGAACTTTGCTCACAATCAACCTGTGCAAAAAATTGATCTTTCCCAAGAATGATTGAGGTAGGCCAATCTTCGATATAGATTCTACTCGTTCTAAATCAATTCTAACACCTTCTATGGAAACAAAATGTCCCAACAATTTTCCCCCTTGAAAGGCAAAGAATTACTTCTTGGGATTCAATGAGAGATAAAATTTTCTACACTTTAGAAAGGTTTACCTCAGATGCTCCAAATGATTTTCGTCCAATTTTTGAGAACACAATCATGTCATCATTTTGACGTGCATGTGCGTGCCCCATGGTGTTGTGAACACGGTCGTATCTCTATCACCCAGGTGCATCAATATCTAATTATAGCCCGAGAAACCATCCATCATTGATATTTGTGAGGCTCCTATCACTCTTTGCGGAAAATGATCCATCTTAGGCAGTGGATAATTATCCTTCAGAGAACATCTATTTATATTGTTGAAAGAAACACATAATCTGGTATCGCCATTCTTTTTTCTGATCGGTACCAGATTCACTATCGATTGAGAATATTTTAGTGGCACAATAGTCTTTTTGTCCAACAACTTTCTGGTCTCTTTCTCTATCGTCTACAAAAGAATGGGGTTAAACCTTCTATGTTTTTACATGAAAGGTTTAGTGTTTTCTTTTAACAATATTCTATGTTGAATAATATAAGTATTGTAAGTTTTTAAATCGTCATAAATTCATGCGAAAACATCTCTGAACTGCTTAAATAAATCAACATACCTCTTTTTGCAAGTAGGTTGCAAATACTTGGCAAGTTTTATCTTTTGTGGGTTCTCTTCTGTACCGAGATTGTGTTCTTTGATGTTTTCATCTATTGGCTGGAAAATTGGTTTGGTGGGCACATCATTATGATCAAATATATCCTCTAGTGGAACCAACCCTTTTAGGATGAATTTATTTTTGAGTTTGATCACTTCATTTCCACCAATTCGATTTACAAAATCAAGATCATTATCAGGTGATCCTTCATCCTTGTGATTTGTCTCGAGATATTTGCCTTCAAATTCAATGTTGATGGTTAAGAACTCATTTATTAATTCAATAAATATTATTAGTTTTTTATCGTCTTCAAAAACCTGCCAATGTTTAATTTTATCCGAAACGAAAGGTTTGTATCAAATCTCTACCTCATATTTCAATTTTCGCTAAGGAGGGACTTGAACTTACCGGTTGCTATCACTAATGCATCTTTGTGTTGATTATCTTCCCTGCATATTGTTTTAATGTTAAAAGCATCAATATAATTTTCCATAATATCACATACAATGTTGCAATATGATCTCATTCGATGATGCTTGGTAGTATAGATGTTTCTTATTCGAAACACTTCTAACTCGAAATCACCACAATATTTTTTACTCCCATTTTCCGAGTTGTTTCTAACCCTAGAATCAATGCCTCATATTCAGCGACATTGTTGGTGGCATCAAATTCTAATTTAAATGATAGAGAGATGTTTTAAGCTATGGGTAGTACTAGGATCACTCTTGTTCCTGATCCTTCCTTTGAGTATGCTCCATCGAAGAATAATTTCCACACCGATTAGTTTGTGTGGTTGTTCCATTTCGACAAGAGGTGAACTAGCGTTGGTCAAGTCTTCAGGATTCACAAGTAGTTTATAAGAGCCTCCCAGTGCAATATACATTCTTGACCTTCGAAAATTGGTATGGTCACGTATGATAAGTCCATTTGTAGAGTACTGCCTAACTTCCCAGCCCATGACCTAGAAAGCAACATGGCATAGGAGGAAGGATATTGTCTACCACTATATTGATAATCATGCTCTTATTCATTATTTGAGTAAGGGAGACCACCAAATCCTTGATGAGACCAAGGAATTTTACCCTTCTAGAGTCAAAATAGGGATTTAATGGTATGGCTTAATAATATCTAATCCTTGTTCCAACATGGCAAATTTGGGCATGAGGTTATGGGATGCTCCTAAATCCAGCATAAAATTGTGAAGTAGTTTGGCATGAACATTCAAAGTGATGTAAAAATGAGAATTATCATCATCTAATTCCTCCACTTGAGGTCCACATTCCACAAGAGCGCGATTGTCTTGAATATTCAAAGCGTCACTATGAGAAATGTATTTGGAGGGGTTTAAGATTTTATGTATAAGAAGTTGATATGTTGGGTTCCAGGCCAATTCTATCAAAGGAACATGAACCTTTATCTTTCTCAACTCCTGTTTTAGGTTAAATAGATTATGCTTCTTTTGGCTTCCTTGATTGGTTGGGTTGAATGTTGGGAAGGCATAAGGTCTCATGACTTACTCAATTCCCTAGTTGAATTTGGATCCTAATCGTGGGTAATATTCCCCATTTTGATTAGAAATTCTTGTGTTTTCTTTGAAGCCTTAGTTGGTGAGTGAATGGTATCGGTTCCTGGTTCCACTTCAGGTACAGGTACTGATTTCTTATGCTGACAACTAACCCTCGTTGGTCTACCTAGTTTAGGGTGTAAATTGTAATTTCTTTTGAGTTCCGCCATCACTAAGTCAATGATATTTTGATATTGGGAAGGTGAAATCTCATATTCATTGTATGACCCATATATATCTTGCATTGAGAGGGATTCTGTGTAATCAGTATCCATGATATAGAAGGAGGGATTTTGATCTCCAACTCAGTTTATATCTTCATCCTGAATGTACTCTTCATGATGCTCATTATTTTGGAGGTTGAGATCTCTTATCATAGGAGGTTGTATCGTTTGTTCTTCAGGCCTCCTTTCCCTATTCACCTATTGCAAATTGAACGATCTACAAATAAATGTGCAGTTATGAGGCAACTGGTTTTGACTCTTGCTTGGCCCTTCTTATTTGAGCTTGGAAATTTTGTTAGACAAATTTCTAATCAATCTATTCATTTATTCAATCCTTTATTCGGATGAGTCTTTATTGCAATTAGGATGATCAATTTAGTCTTTTGTTTTATTCTTGCCTTTATCTTTATTTTCTCCTTTTTCTTTCTCAACGTCGTAGTTTTCATTTGTCACTTCCATTCTTAGTTTTTCTGCAACAATTAAATTTCCTTCTATCTCGACTGCATGTGATTGCATGCCATCCAGGTTACTTGGTATTCTTCTCTTAGCATAACAAAGAAATTAGGCTCAAAATATGTTCCATAACTAACCATGGTAGTAATGGGAGTGGGTTTGATTTCATTTGGGATCTTATTGTAAATTTTATTGAATCGCTTAGTGAATTCTTCTACATTTTTAGATGATTTAGTTTTCACTACAGAGAAATCGGCGAGATAGTATTGGAAATATTTCTTCTCGTCCCATTGGGCATGAAATGTTCTCTCCAAATCATCCCACGAGTGTAGAGAGTTAGCAAGACAGGTAAAAAACTGTTTTTGCACATCCCCTTCTAGGGTTTGAACGAACAACCTCACGAACACATCCTCATATTCCACCATAAAATTATCAGTAAAATCTTGGAATCTATTGATATGTTCTTCAACAATGCCTTTCTTTTTATCACTAAATCTAGGTAACAACTTGAAATAATTCTTAGGCATGCCATGCAATACCCCGGGTAACACCAATGGAGCATATCAGGTCATACCCAGGACAATGGTTGGTTGGGTCGATTATGTTGGTTGTGGGGTTTTCCTTGTCCAACCATGATGTGTTGTAAAATTCTGTCCTTAGCGGCGAATGATATTAGAGTTCTAGTTCTTTCCGCAGTTTGCAAAGTCACACAAGGCATAAATAAGGGTGGATTTTCAAACTTGTGCAAAGGGCTGAGTGATCCAGAATTTCCAAGTACTGTTCATGAGGAGGTTCTGTTAGTATGAATGGTCTCTAAATAATCTAGTTTGGAGATCACAATCAAGAAGGGTTGAGGTGCAGTGAAGGTTACTTGACTCCCTTAAGGTTCAGCTTGTGGGGTTTTATTACGTTGCTTGGAAATGTAAAAAAAACCTTTAGGGTTTAAAATGGGGAATGTGAGATTCTAATATGGGTTGCTCTGGGTGTGCCTCTTTGAAAAATATAGAATGTGAATGTGGAGATTATGGAGTGTGTGTTAATGCAATGAACAAAACTAACATGAGTATGTATAGTGAGTTACTTAAGTTAACGGTTGGTTGTTGTTGTAAAAGGTGCTGAGTATGACGACTATAATGCGTTGAGAAGTGATGCAAATAATGAATAGTGGAGTTTCCAGGCAGAAAGTATAATGAATGATTTCAGCTTTCCCACATACAAAATTTGATAAAATGTCATTCTGCCCAGGAAACTAATTTGAATCGTCCTCGAAAGTGGCACCATGAGATGTTGAGTCCCCAGAGTCACACTACATTTTGCTGCAGTGTAGATCCTGGTGACATCTATGTGCGATATTAGTTTGTTATTATGTTAATGACCTTCTATTTAAATATGCACATAGAGCCATCTATTGTTGTGTCAACTATCACTAAGTGTATTTATGTGGTTTCTAGGCTTAATGTTCTAATTCGTTCATTTTGGCCTAAGACTCCAATAAGAAAATATAGACGACCTGATATTGTAGCAAATAAGATTGCATATTAATATTGTTCCTATGAATGTGTGGTTATGAAATGACTAGGTAGTTTTGTCTTGAATCTAAATGTTGAGTTTAAGTTCAAGGATCATGTACTTTATTTTCCCCTATAAAATATCACAAGAAAGAAAAGTAGCATGAAGAACTATTACAACCATTGAATTAGTATCTAAATCCATTTGAGTATCTATCCATTTGCGTGTTTAATGCAGATAAACTAATTAGAATTTAACTTCTATTTATTATGCCTTTGAAAATATGTATATCATCTACATTCCATATTCTTCATGAGTTTTCAAGAAAAGTACCAATATCATACATGAATCATATTCAAATTGAGCACTGATTTCTATTAAAATATAAATATCCTTGTGAGAATATGTGTTAATGAAAAAACTATCATCTATTAACATAATTCTACTAGGTTGAATTTCTACTAGTCATTGAAGTTAGAGTATTCATGAACCTTGGGTTTGACATGAAGAGTTGAAAATTTTGGTGAGGGTGAAAAAAGGAGAACATGTCATAACGTATTTAAGGGAGCAATCAAGAATTCCCTTAAACCTTTCAAAATCTAGTGGGTAGTTGAGAAATTAAGAATTCAACTACTAGGAAACACAATATTCTTGAAATTTGTCATTTCTTTTAAATCCCTTGTAAAACCTATCAAAGAAGTCAAGATATTCTTCAAAAAACCTTGATAAATTTTGCAAAAACTAAATTAAACCATGATATTGATGCCATAATTCACTTCAGTTTAACAATTCCATCCCATCATCATAATAGATCAAGTTTACAACACAAAATGGCATGAAATTTGCATGAAATTTTATTTATATGTAGAAATTTTTCAAAAATGAGGTGCGTACATGAAATTACATGAAAATAAGACAGACAACCCAAGATTCATTACAATATTACTTCTTTGAATAACTTCAAAACCTCACAACAAATCCCAAAAAAATCGACAGAGTTTCCCTACAGCCTAGAATTTTCCCCTATAAAATACAAAATGGGGCTTATATAAAGGCACTCAAGGACCAATGCCTCACCCTAAACTACTAGTGGTATTTGAGAAACTACCAATATTCTTTACAAAATTGTTAGTTGTAAAAGTGATATTCTGAGAATTAAAATCGGTGAATAACAAGATGCCACATGTTGCAAAATGAGAGTGACAAGTTGGTGGGAGAACCTTTTAAAACTTTGATCTTGGAATGACTGCACATATGAAAGCAATAATTAGTGTTTTTGAGTTAAATGAACTTGAATTTCACAAATAAGGAGGTTTTTCTAGCTTAGGAATGCATCCATAAGGCTAATTTCACGAATTTGTAGGGTTTTTCTTGTCCAAATAAGGGATTTTTTTTAAAGGGGCACATGTTTCTTGAAAGGTGAGGTTAGGGCTTAAATTTGAGCCAAATTCTCGTAATTCTAAAGTATAGAGACCTTGATAAGAATAATTTATGAAAATAAATAGCTTGAGGTTTAATCTGTGAGATTTGCACTTGAATTTTACCAAATTTGGCAATTAAATGCTACAGGTGCGCACGGGTTGGACTAGATGACAACAATGGAAAATACAAAAAATGGACACCCAATACACCTTTTATACAAGTCAATTTGTGACACATGTGAGGATCAGTTTTGTAGGAAAGTTTTAATTTTAATGATGTCATGTTGACATCAACTAGACATGGGGTTAGCCACGTGGCAAGTTGATCATTTATGGTGACTGGGTCTAGTGAGGGGTGACTTGGCAAATGACTGGATAGCAAGATAGTGGATATGGCATGGTGACATGGGAAAACCATGTGGGTATGGGATGTCTAGGTGACCTACAAGGGGGGAGACCATGTGGTGCCTTCTCACAAGGCATAGAGTCAAATCCTACCCAGGTCTACCTAAGTTTAGTTTGTTGGAATTGTAGAGGTTACCCTTGGAGGAGGGGACCTCGGTTAGGTCCTTTTGTGGAAGGTAGAGACATAATTTGTCTCATGGAAACTCATGAACATGATGGTTGCAAAACTCTTGTGTTTGACGATTATTTTAAGTTAGAAGTTTGGAAGAAATTATCAAAAAATGGTAAATGGTATGGGGGAATACTAGTTTTAGTGAAAGAAAAAGCAGGTCGTCACATTTAGTTAATGAAAGAAGATACAAATAAACAATATTTATGGTTCAAAATATCAGATAATGAGAATCACATAAGAATTGTAGCATGTTATTTTCCCCCTCAAGTCTCAAAACTTACAAAAATAAGGGGCTAGACAACAAGGATTCGTATGCAGGTTTAAACAAGATATTGTCGCGTACTCTCAGCAGGGAGAAGTTATTTTAGTGGGAGGTTTCAATGCTTGAACATCATATCAACAAGCTATTATTATTTGTTGCAAAGAGGATCACAATACCGTTTGGCTCATTGAAGAGGAGAGTCCCCAATCGGTGAGGTGTTCAGAAGATGAAAAAGTTAGAAATCATTTTGGAGAGGAGTTTCTTACACTGTGTGGTGCTTTCAACTTAATTATTTGCAATGGTATAGATAGATGGAAAAGGTCTCAAAACTTCACTTGCAGAACATACAATGGGGCAAGTTTCGTTGACCATGTGATTTGTTCACACAACTTGATATAAAAGATAGACGAAGTTAAGATTAGAGAGCATATTTGGGAATTAAAATCAGACCATAACCCAAATTATATAAAGTTATCATGGTTAGAAGAAAGGCAGCATAGGAGGAAAACTCAATGCTCTTGGCAATCAATATCAAGGGGAAAAATTCTTCTAACACAAGAAAATTGTACTATCTTCAAGAAAATGTTAGAGAGATTAATTGAGAAGGAGAAAACTCACTTCAAAAGCTTCAACAATCATGAGTTAACAAATATAATTCAAAGTGCACTTGAGAAGTGCAAAAGAGAAAAAAATAGGAAATCAAAATCAAATTGTTTTCTTGTAAGTGCTTAGTTTGATGAGGAATGCAAAATGGCAAGGAGAACATTGAAAAAGGCAAGCAAGGAGAAGATGAATGTAAAGTTATATAAGAAGATACTAAAAAGGAAAAAACATGAGTTCATGCAAACAAGGTGAGAAGAGTTAATATATCTAGGCAAGAATAACCCAAATCTTTTCTAGTAGGAACTTCAACCAAGGAGGAAGAAAATCAAAAATAATATTACAGCCAATTAACGGTTTGAATATGCAAGACAACTCTATGAGAAAGAATCAGAGGCGAAGCCTCCCCCCAGGATCAACACAACTACAAATCTCTTCACATTACATGAGGTGGAGATTGGAATTAAGAAGCTGAAAATAGCAAAGACAAAGGACTTGGTTGAAATTCAAGCAGAGTCTTTAAAATGGGGAATGAACACTTTTTCGCCGCACGTCATGGAAATATTCAACAACATCATTCAGCAAGGATTCCAAAGAGACTGGACAAGTAGCCTAACAATACCCCTTTTTAAAAGTGGAGACAATAATAATCCTTCCAATTATAGAACCATTATGATCAATCCTTTGTTTGAAAATATTTTTAGTACCATGGTAGAAAATAGAATTAGTAAGTGGGCAGAAGTAAAAGAAAAGAGGGGAAAAGGACAAGGGGTTTTAGGCTGAAACATTCTACAGTCGATCATGGTATCACGTTGAGACACATTATTGAAAATGTTTGGGAGAACAAAGAAGAAGTATTTTTCTGCTTTGTTGACTTCAAAAAGGCATTTGACATAGTCCCTAGAGATAAGTTATAACGTAGAATAGAAGAACTTGAAATTCCTTTTCATTATAGAGTCATTGTCGATAGACTTTATGAAGAGGTGAAAGTCAAAATTAGAACCTTGGCGGGTATTTCAGAAAGCTTTAGAAATGACATTGGAGTCAAGCAAGAGTGGCTAAATCTACAAGGTGGAGATGGTGTTCGGTTGGGGGAGTTTGCGATAAAGCTTATTTTATATGTTGATGATATTGTATTGATTTCTAAATCAACCAGTCGATTGAAAATGCACCTGTATGCCCTTGCGCATTTTTGTATAGCAGTGGGGATGCAAGTCAATAGTAGCAAGACAAAAATAATGGTTTTCTCTAGTAAAAGGAAGAAGAGCCATCATATGTTCTTCTTTGAAGACAACATTCTTGAAGAAGTAAATGAGTACAAGTACCTCGGGATTGATTTCAACAACAAACTTAATTGGGAGGATTGCAGAAAGAAGATAATTTTAGGAGGGTGGAAAGCATTATATGCTCTTCAAAACAGATGTACAAAGGTAGAATTATGGGATTGGAAAATGATTAAAGTTCTTTTTGGACTCCTAGTTTTTCTAATGATGCTATATGGGTGTGAATTGTTGGATAGCAACACCCCCGTCTCAAAATGGAAACAAATTGAGAAAATCCAAAAATTCTTGATCATGAGTAAGTTCAGAATAAAAAAAAAATTAGTACCTTATGAGATAATGTTGAGTGAAACAACAGCAACTCCCATCGAAGCAATTACTATGGTGCAAATCATAAGATATCTAAAAATAATTGAGCAAATGGGAGTAGGTAGATGGCCTAGTGTTATCTTCAATGAAGGCATGAGTGAAAGAAAGAAAACATGGATGAGATAAAACTACACATGGATACAAAAATGGAATATCTAACTCAATGTTGGTCCCACAAATAGCGAGGAACTAAAGATTTTGTTATGGATAAGTTTCATAAACGGGTATGGGGAAAAGAGTTGGGTAGAAAGAAGAAGTACTACATTGAGGAATTCAACCCTGCGTGTGATCTACAACAAAAAGAGTTCAATGGAGCTAACATTTCGTGGAGGGTAAAGGTTCTTATTGCTTAATTAAGAACCAATTCACATCAAATTCGGTGTGAAACAAGATTATGGAAAAGGCCTAAAGAGGCTTGGGAATAAATGGTGTGTACATTTTGCACCTCTGGGGCAATGGAATCGAAAGAAAAAAAACAAAACAAAACAAAACAAAAACAAACAAGCAAACAAACAAAAACAAACAAACAAACAAAACAAAAAACAAAAAACAAACAAAACAAAAAACAAAAAAACAATAAACATTTTTAATGTGATGCATTCAAAGACATCAGATAAAATTATGGGAATATGTTAGCATCAGTTTCCTGGCATTATCGTTTCAGCGAGGGAATTGTTGGAAGGTTGGGTCAACTCATCATCAATTTGAATAAGAAAGGGATTGAATTGAAAAAGGTGAAAAATAGGGAACTAATGGTCCCATAGCCTATTTTTATTCGGTGGTTACAAAGTCGTAGTGGTGATGCTCACCCGACAATGCCTACAGTGCAGCATGGTTTTGATGTGACGTGGAGTGTCTGAAACCATTTACGATGGCACATGCCCGATGTTCACATGTCCATTTTTCTATCGACCAAATTTTTGGAACCTTTCAGACTTCACTTTGCAAAATGCCAGCTGGAGAAATTTTTTAAGCCTTTCGAGAGTCCTTGGAAATACCCAACATAAACTTGAAAGTGGCATGATCTAGTGCTAATAGAACATCTAAGGAAAAAAAATCATAAGATGATGAACCTATGGAAGTTGACATGTGAAAAATATGGATAATATTTTCATCATGTTTCTCAAAAAGAAGTCTTATTTTAACAATTCAATTTCCCTCTTCCTAAGAAAAAAAATTGATGTTGAAGGAGAAAATCATCCAAAACATGAGATGGTTTGTTATATAGTGAGGAATTAAGACAACAAATTATGGAGACATTATACTATAATTGGTTTAAATTTGGAAAAGGATGAGAATACCGACCTTAAATATCATAAAAAGTTTAAGAATGGTTAGTATGTAATGATTTAATTAATTTGTAGACGATTTAGCAAGAGAAATATCCATGACTGGAGTGGACAGTTTTAAGCCTAAAACATTAGAATTGAACAAATCTCTTAACTTTGATGAGATTGCATTAGGTAAAGAGAGGAATATCTCTAGGTGTAGTGGTTGGGGTGGCCATGTCTTGTGCAAAGATAGTGGTTCCCATAGATATATTAGTTTTTCCTCTAGACCCAACTTCTTTTCTAAATTTAGTTGTGACTAACTAGGCTTGTGTAGATTCAATGGTTGTCACAATGGTTGTTGGTGGTAAATGCACACTTAAGGCCTCATCCATCCATAATTAGGTGCACATATGACCACTTTTTTTCATCTACTAGAAAGTCAAATAATTTTGAATCATATTCTACTTTTAACAAGTCTATTTTTAATAGGGGTGTCACCTAGGATGAAACATGTAGTGATTGGGCACTAATTTTGCATTTGCATGGAAATTTCTTCTCCATTATTATGCATTAAATTTTTGATAAGGTCATGTTGATGGTCTTGGACCTACGAACATGTAAGGGGATATCCCCGGTAAGAAGTCCCAATTAGACTTCAGACCGTTTGGTGTAGGAGTCCCAACAGCGGGTCGTAAAGCAATACCTTGACCGTGATGTCGCACAGAGGCGAGTAAGATAACTATGTCAGTAGCAAGGGTGTGCTTGCTACAGTGAGTCAAGGAAGGTGCATGAGAGGTTCTAACACAGGTTGTTTTGGATGAGGGTGAAGGTGAGTTCCGGGTTGAAAGGGATCAATCCCAACTTGGTTAGGAACACACAACACACAGGACATACACAACGTCCGACTTATCAGTCCATTTGGATGTGGTAGTCACAACATACAAGGTAAGATAACATGTACATCACTCATGGATCAGTCCGAACGAGTGCAACGATTGTTACAGCAAGGTTCATGTGAAATGTCTCTCTGATGTCCGGCAGAGCAGTCGACACGGACGGGACAACATTAACAGCATATGCAACACATTTCCATTACTAGATTATGCATTACAACAAATGAATTAGTTCAGATGTATAACATAGGTTAAAGCAACATGCATTACAAGTGTTAAAGATCAATCTTACAACAAATACAATACATGTTTGAAAACGTGTCGGCTCTTATTATATAAAGAAGTGTAAGTTCCAATCATACAATACATCCATGTAAACCTGCTAACCCCAAAAATGAAACATTACAGTGACATCCACCTACTCCTCCAAAGATATGAACTAGCTCTGTGTAGTGGAGAATCCAAGGCACATTACAATACTGTCCAAGCTTTCTTCAAGATAGTCTTAACAGAAGCTCGGTTGACCAAAATCCCTTATAATGAGTTATGAGGGACTATTTATAGCAAAGGGTGGGGCAACCCTTGACATTCCCCTTTGTGACAGTTCAACTACCCTCATGACTCTTCACCTACTCTATGACTATTACATCCAACTATTGACACTTGACTTACACTTGACATGACACAACATTACAATGCACAACATGGCTTGAGCAAGCATTGCAAGACATCATTGACACTCAGTCCACTGTGATGAGACTAACTCTTTGACATGCTTGTGATGGTGAAGGTGGTGAGCTGATGCCAAGCTTGGTCATCCATGATGGTGTGTATGCACCTCATGGTGACATCTTGTTGAAGAGAACTCTTGCCTCTATTGCAATCGGTGCATTGGTTCGCCCCCTTCATCTAACTCGTCTACTAACATGTGCATGGTCTTCTTGGGTGCGGTTGAACCGACAACACACTAATGCATAATGTACGTGTTGATCTTCAACTGTGTGTTGGTGGTTATGCGCATCAACTTGCCGAAGTACCTTTTCAGCTCCAATTGGACTTGATTCTTGTCTTCGCCTTAATGAGTGTGTTGAATGGGTTGGATTTCATGTGTGCACACAATGACATGCATGTTGTTCAATCCCTTGCATGTGATCAACAACACTTCTCACCATGTCTGCGCCATGTCAGCTACTGCGATGGATCTTTAACTTGTACCGGCACAGTTTCATCTGTGAGTGAACGTTGCACCCACTGTTGTTCCTGTACCTACTGCAACTCATTATTCTGTCTGTGCAGCTTCATGTTCTTCCTAAGTTGCTGCTTCAGTACATGAAACTCCTTCTCTACTACATTCTCTATCTTCGTGCGATCTTCTTGTCGCGTCGTCACCTCATAGCCTGAGTCTCCAAATTTGCTTTCATTATTAGTGGATCTACTTGAACTTGCAACTTTGTTTTGCCTCTGTGTTGTCAACAACCTTCCTCTTGCATTCATTGCATCCATTGCATTCGTTGCGTTCATTGCATTCGCTACGTTCATTGCATTTGTTGCGTTCATTGCATTTGTTGTGTTCGATATGCTGCCTTCAGCTGCTGCTCATGATGTTGCTTGTTGTGATATCTTGATGTTCTTGTCTACGAACAACTTGACATCTTCGTGAGTAGGCAAGCTCATAGGCATTTGATCAACTGCATCTCTAAGTGTGCTCTGAACAGTTTCTTCGAATTTGCTCTCGTGGAAACCATTGTACCTACATTTTTGGAGGCAGATGAACACTTGCAATACCTGGGGACATGGCAACACTCATGGCAAAAAATTGCTTAGTCAGAAACCAAAATGTACTTGAGAACTGACTTGCAACATACCTGTGTGACTGATCATGAAGGTTGCGCACTTTCGGCCGGGAAGTTGGGAGAACGACTGCCAAGACTACACAAGGCACAGTCTGGGATGTTGGGAGACTGGCTGACTATTGGAACTGTGCAATGCACAATCCAGTCTAGCTGCTGACTGCTGGGATTGCGCGATGTGCAATCTTAGCTGGCAATGGTTGCAGGTTTAGTGACTGCATTGCACAATTTTCTTGGTCAGCAGTCACTATCCCTCAGGATTGTGAAAAACAAGCCTAAGGAATAACTGTTGGGCAGAAATGCGCATTTTTGGGGAGGAAGGCAGAGCCTTCGCTCTCAGGATTGTGCAATGTTGTCTTGCTGAGGCAGAGTCTGGGCTGAGGTTGGCAAGACTCACCGACGAGTAACTGAAAGTGAATGTGAGTGTGAATTCATGTTGATACTAAGTGTAAGCATAAGTTAATGATCATGCATGCAAATGGTGAATGAAAGATTTAGAAAATGGAACGACATGCATGTGGGTGAGGTGAGTCATTGAATCAGCGACCGTTCGCAGAAAATAGTTTCATGCATGTAACAACAGTGAGATGTTGACAAAAACTTAAACGGTGCTAGGACAAGCTATTATACATGTAAACAACAGCAGGTGTTCAAATAAATCAATAAAATAGTACTCATACAAGCGAAAACACAAAAAGAGATAGAAATGCAACACAAAGCATGGGAAGCGGGCTTACCCCAAAACAGTTGAGCTGAATGTGCCAACTGCTCCTAGATGTCATGTGGGCTGTTAGAGATGTAAGGTTGGTGTGAGGAATGAGCTCTACAACATATGAGTTTCGATAACATCAAGGTTGTGACGTGCATGCCACAAATCTAGGGAAAGCGACACTTGGTGGGAGGTTTTTTAAATGATCCTTGCATGTGACCTCCAACTGCTAAACATAGATCCCTGAAATAAGGGTTGCCTTTGCATGCTGCCTTGGGAGAAGCAGCCCATGCATGCAATTCTATTTTGCTCAGTCTTGGAGGGAACCAGTCAACTCAGCTGCACATGCAAGAGACTGCTCGATTGCCAGAGAAAAATGTGCATTTCTGGCTGGGAGCTGGGTTGGTTACCCAGGAGATTTGTGCAATTTTTGGGTAGAGCAATTGACTGCTGCTCAGATTTGTGCAAATTATGGGCTGAGCAACCTTGCTGGGGAAAATTGTGTTATTCCTGCTGGGAGTGTTGACTGGTAGAATTGCGCAATCTTGGAGCGCAGCAGGCTGCTAGAAAGAATTGCGCAATTTCTAGAGGGAAGGATGGTTTCCCTACAGAAATGCGCAATTTTCTTGGGGAAGTTGCTCAGCCGGCAGCTGGACCAAGTCTGGGTGATCAGCCTATGAGGGGAGTGCATCGGACTGTGATCGACAGGTTGCCTTTGTGCAAGAAAAGCACTGAAGCTTGTGAACTTGACGAAGCAAGGAAAGCCACTATGAAGGTTAGAAAGGAGGCTCCAAAATGAACCTAAGGCAAAATTTTGGAGGGTGGTTATAGCCGCTACAACACTTGGCAAAACACTAGTAGAACTCCAGCTCTCTGAATGGACCTTGTTCGTGAAAACCAAGTCTAACACCTCCGAAAGTATTATTCGGCTCTCAGCTCATCTTGGTTTCACACTAGCTTGATTGTAAGATGTAGCATCTACCAAGCTCTTAGTCGATTGACACACATTCCAAGCCAAGGCAACATAGTTGTTTCAATTGGGGTTGAGGGTTATATTGGTGCACAAGAAGTATAGTCATCATAGTCTTAGTTTCATCTCCAGTGTTGCTCCGCTACCAGCAGGCCTGGACATTACCCCGGCGGAATCACATAGTAACACAAACATGGCTCTGGTGCCAGCGAACGTGGTCAGTACCCCGGTGGAGTTACTTACATCACCTCCCTACGCAAGAAGCATTTCTCTTCTTTCACCTTATTCATTTTCATTTTGAAATTTCTTCACTTTTCATTTTTTTATTTTTCATTTTTTATTATGCGTAGCACTTATTCATTTTAGAGGCGGAAGAGGGATCCCGACTTATTGGTAGCAGAAGAGGTTGTTCCAATAGAGAAGTAGTTTATTGTATCCCTGATGTGCCTATTAAGGTTTTCCCCCTCACCTTACTCTACTTGATTGAGTTGACAAGGGTTAACCCAAAAACAACCGACTAGAGAAGGAGACGCTAGTTAGCATGCAAGCATTGTGTTTTCACCAAGGTTCCCTTTGAATAGTACATATTTTCCTTCGATGTATCATGGACTAAAAGTAACAAGTTCTTCATACAGAGGCAAGAAGACAGATAATGAAGTAGTGATAGTTGTACAATCAGTCTTGTACTTCACCCAGCTCGTTTCAAGAGTCATACATGGTTTTCATGCAAAACTATCCTACAAATGAATAAGCGAACTATACGAAACAACAAAGAAAAGCAAGAGCAGAAGCGAAAGTAAAAGAAAAGACGGTAAGAAAACAAGCAAGCAAACAAACCATCAAACAAAGCAAGTAAGCAAACAAGCATGCAAGAAAACAACTCAAAAGCAAACACTACTCCTACTCCTAAGCTAACAATGCATGGGTCATCTCACATGAAGTGATACTTCCAATGTAGCACTTACGCATTGGTTGATCCATGTTGGTGAAGGCATCGTTCGCAAACAATACAGTTGTGTGAACAAGCAAACAAGAAAGATATAACAGTGAAGACAAACACACTCCAAGCTTATAAGCAACCATAGAACAAAGATGAGTGAAAGTGCCTAAGAGGCATTCTATGGTGATGCCATGATGTTGTGCTTCGTTGTGTACAGATGTTGAGTGTATGCATTCTCTTAACTGTGACATGCAAGAAAACATGAGAAATGTAGACCACTTGTGTTGTGCACGTGTGCTTGCTATGTAAGATTCCTTCAATGCATGAGCGATGGGATCGTGTAGTCTGAGTGGAGGAAGCGAAATCTAGGTGTTTGGTTAATCTTCTATGCAAAGCAGAGAGTGATGAGGAGCCTTGAGTGTTTCAACAATTTCCTGACTGGACATGAAACCAACCTCAGGACAGCGAGGGCCTGACATCACCATCATCTCCGACTGAAGTGCCCCGACAATCTAGTGGGTTTTGACTTCGTTCACAGATAGATCATTATAGACCAGTGTCTTGGATGGATTAACAACAGTTGAATCAACATCGTGATTGGATGAGGAAGTGAATAGATCACAACAACCAAGATCAAAAAATTCAAGATTTTTGTTGGCATCCTCATGATTTGATGAATCAGGTAAAGGGGTAGATGAGATGATCCAAAATGGATCTAAGATAGACTTCTAAGTCTAAAGTGTTCCTCACAGAGGAAAATGAAAGTCTAAGGATTCTCTTAGAAATAGTCCCATTGCATAGATATTCTTGTTCTGAATCTACTGCAACTTGAATGGACCAAAATGGAATTCGGATGAGAAGTTATCGCAAAAAGAAGGTTGCCTTTGTCCTTTGAAAAGGAGGAAAATTATTATGAAAATGGCCTAAAAGGCTCATTGAATAAATCACATTGGAAAAAGCCAAGGGAAGGACTTAATGCAAGGGTGGAAGGACCCCCGATCAGCGATCTCTGATATATCGAGTCGGAGGTAGGCTGCACCCGATATCAGGACCCTAGGCAGAGCGATATGCGATTGAATCGGCGATCGGGGCAATCGGTGATTGGAGGAGCAGAGGCATAGACCCCACTGATGTGATACACGAGGTGCGATATCGACGATCGACGGATCGACGGAACGACAATCAGCATAACCAAAGGGAAGACCTCCGGGCCGTTGCGATAGCGATATTGCAACATGTGATAAAGTGATGGGCTGATGTGCGATTGTGTGTGGACCGTTGGATCGAGTGCGCAGATCAACGGTCAGGATTCGATTAGGGTGATCGGTGATCGGGCGATCGGCAGATCCCCAATACAAAGGGCTGTTACATGCACCATGCAACTTGTGATAGTGATATGCCACTAAGGGCCGGACCCGATGGGTTTATAGACCCGATTTCATAATATTTGAAATCCACAAGTTCGGATTTTCGATGTATTTCCTGTGTAAATTGGTTTTGGCCAATACACCATGTGATTATGATATTTTGACTGAAGGCGGACTCAATAGGGATTATGAGCGCAATTTCATAGATTTTGAAGTCCGATATTTTGCGCCCGATACTATATTTCACATATATCTCTGTGTATTCGAATTTTGTTCCATTTTCAGGAATTTGCCCGAAGAAAGGTTTTCTGTGTATTTCCTTTGTAATGGCTCCCATTCTCCTTGCCACGCTGTAAGCGAGCATTGTGTAACAATGATGCATGGTAGCAGGAATGTGTTATACGCAGAGAGCCACAAAGCCAGATGGCCAGACGCAGAGCCACAGAGCCAGAGCACCAGAGGGCTAGACGCAGAGCCACGGAGTCGGTGAGCTAGAGGCCAGTCGAAGAGCTGAAGAGCCGCAAGGGAATGATTCCTCATGGTGATGGATAGAGGAATGGCTGGGGGATCCACAAAGTCGAAGGATTCCACAAAAACACAAAGAGCCCAATTGACAAGGGACACGTGTAGAGGCTAACAGAGTGCAAAGAGTTTTGGAGTCACTTGGAGGTTGAGTGAACCAAAGAGCTCAATTGACAGCAGCGAAAAGTTTCCAAGGTCGCTGGAAGGTCTCTGAGAGTTGCTTGAAGGTCAAGCGAACTACAACGGCACGTAGAGGATGAGAGAAGCTCAGAGAGCTCAAGAGTCGAAGAGCCAAAGCCATGAACAGCAAAGAGATCAAATGAACCAGTTGTTGCTGGTGTCCAAAGTGTGCTAAAGATAGGAGAAGGCATTCCAAAGATGTGAAAGAATTCTGAGGGAGTTGGTGCAAGCTAGAGCAAGATCGCTCAGAGTGCTGATTAAAGGAATCTAGTCCAGAGAAGTCTAAATCTGTCTACAGAAGTATGGACAGCCAGCGGGATAACATGGTTTATAAGCCCATTATTTCTATGTAAACCAATGGAGTTGAGTGTGGAGCTTGTAAAAAAATTGATGCCATAATCCCAGAGAGCCTAGTCGAGTTGACTAGAGCTCAAGGATACATAGCCCAAGAGGTTTGGGTGAACTCCATATTATTGTTGTTATGTGTGTTTGTTTATTTGTTGCTTTACTTACTGTCACATGTATTTAAATATTAGCATAAGCAACAGAACTTAAAGCACTTAACAGTTAAAAACAAACACAAGCATACACCTATTTTCAAGCACTTTTTAATTCTGCAACTGGTTAATCATAAGGTCTTGGAAATATATAAGCTTTGGAAGTGGGAGAGGTTCTTATAAGCATGACGAGAAGCCTTTAGTGCCCCATTTTCATATCAGGTGGTATCAGAGCTTAAAAGTTGATTAACCCCACCTTCAAAGAAGGTTATGTCAGAACTGGTTATACCATCAAGCAGGTGGTATCATGATGCAAGTAGTATCAGATCAGAATGCTTGATTGACAAAGCAAAGATTGTTTGTCTGAAAGTTGCTTGGGCATTCAAGGATTGATTGTATCCTTGTTTGCAGACTGACTATTGTTTGAGTTTGTAGAGGTGAAGGGAAAGCTATTGATAGCTCAGTCCAAGAGAGGACAAAAAGGAAGAAGGGCTAAAGGCATTCTTCTTATCCCAAAGGACCTCAAAGCAATCCTTGAAGCACAAGAGGTTTGTTGCAAAAGGTTTCTTGTATAAGCTCTTTTTTAATCTTGTTTGAAGTTCCTTTGTTAATTTTGATAATGACAACTTCTACGAGTGAGTCCTCAAATTCCTCCTTCATCACAAGATTCTTTGATGAAGACAAGAAGCAAGACTTGTTCACCATGATGGATATGGTGAGAGAAATGTATGAGGATGGAAGGAAGAGTAGCATACTTAGAGAGCAGTTGAATTCCGTGGAGGAAGAGAAGCAGTTGCTTTCTGAAAAATTGAAGGAAATGAAGAGGCAACTTCATATTGTAAATATGAACCTGAAAAGGATGCATGAGTTGGAGACACAGCTCTTTGTTTCCAAAGAAGCCTTAGTCAAGTATCAGCTTGAAGAAGAGGTAAACAATTCTTGTTTGTCTTCAAATTCTTCTAAAAATACTTATATTGGTTCTTTTGAAAAACATACAAGAGGCATCGGTTCCAAGTTAATGTCCAAGATGAGCTATGAAGGAAAAGGCTTGGGAAAACATGCACAAGGTATTGTTGAGTCAATAATAGTTGAGGAAAGGCCTAATTATTTGGATCTTGGCTATGGACAATCTTATGGAGAAAGTTCCAAAGCTGCCATGAAGGCCATTGAAATAGTTCCAAGAAGGAGTTTCATTTCATGTCTTCTACCTCAAGATTGTGAAGATTGTATTCATGGGGAATGTAATAGTGTGAAGCATACTTTGCAGAAAGAAGGTGTATATCAGCATACACTTGAACCAGAGAGTTGTGGAAACTCTGAAAGCCTTGAAGAGATTGATGATGTTCCAAAAGGAGCTACTTCTTCATTCATCTCACCTCCTCATGAAGGCAATAAAGGTGAAAGAGAAAGGTATAAATCCGGTTCTTATCATATTCCTTTTGATTATGTTCAGCATGATAAATTTCCATATAAGTATGGGAAAGGAATTGCATGTTCCTTTTGTGGTTTGGATAACCATAATGTTTCTAGATGTTGGAAGAGAATGGCCACATACAGGAAACTTTTGAAGGAAAGGAACCAAGAAGCCAAAGTTCCACTAGACAAGGCAAATCATGTTGTCAAGAGGAGGCACATGCAGTGCACTTACTGCCATAAGCAAGGACACATTGCTTAAAATTGTTGGACTTTGAATCCAAAAATGCTTCCACGAAACTTGAAGAAGGTGGAAAGAGAAAATGGCAGGAATGGAAAGGAAGTTTCCATGAATGATGTGATTCAGGATTATTCACATGTTGATGCTGATGTGCAGACAAAGGTAGCACCTTGAAATGGATTGGTAAGAAATGGTTAGAGTTCTTATCCAATTAAAGATTGCATGTCTTTTGATTTTATGCATCTATTTGCATTTCTTTGTTAATGGAATGAAAGTTGCAGGATTTTACCAAGAAGGTGAATGGAAAAGTTGAGTAGGAGACTCACTTTATTGCTGCAACATTATATTTCATTTCAGCTTCAAAAGTACAATGTGCTTAAGTGAAAGTTGAAGGATGAAATGCATGCATAAGCATGATATGCATGAACACAAGGATGTTGATGATTTCCTTGTATTTAAACATGTATGTGTGATTAACTTGAAGGGTTGATTGCTTTGACATGCATGTAATATTGACCTGGGAAAATTTGATTTGGTCTCAATGATGGAGATAATGATGAAGTGTTTCATCTTTGGAAAAGCATGTAGAAAAGATGTAAATACATGCTTGACTTGAAGGGTCATTGTTTTAAAGGCATGTTTTGTGGGCTTGTTATCTAGTCTATCATTTGTATGCAGATGTAAGACATGGAGGTGTTCACAATATGTGAAAATCTGTTTCTTTTGTTGAAGCATGAGTTTAGGCCATCCAATTGTTGTCTGTATTTATATTGTTGTTAACACTTGTTGTTGACAACATGTCGAGCAGGTATAAATGAAAATTTTGTGAAGCAGATGTAACTTCGCATTGGTTTGAGCCACCTAGGATCAATGATCAAGGCAAAGAAGTTCAATCTACCTTCTATGACCTTCTCAGCAGGAGTTTTTCAAGAAGTCAAGGAGGAAGACAGTTCTTCCCAGGAGGACCAGCACGTCTAGGAAGGAAGTGGTCAAAGGCTTTGGTTCAGAGGCACTATGCAAGGCAAGTGTATGGAGGCTGAAAGAAGAGGGTAAGGTACTCTCATTTACTGTTCATATCAGTATATCAATCTTTTGGAGACCAAAAGTTCTTTAGTGGGAAGGTGTGATCCAAAATGGATCTAAGATAGAATTCTAAGTCTAAAGTGCTCCTAATAGAGTAAAATGAAAGTCCAAGGATGCTCTTGTAAATAGTCCCATTGCATAGATATTCTCCTTCTAAATCTATTGCAACTTGAATGGACCAAAATGGACTTCGGATGATGAAGTTATCGTAAAAAGAAGGTTTCCTTTGTCCTTTGAAAAGGAGGCAAATTCTTATGGAAATGGCCTAAAACGCTCATTGAATAAATCGCATCGGAAAAAGCCAAGGGAAGGACTTAACACAAGGGCAGAAGGACCCCCGATCAGCAATCTCTGATATATCGGGTCAGAGGTAGGCTGCACCCGATATTGGGACCCCAAGCAGAGCGATATGCGATTGAATCGGCGATCGGAGGAGCAGAGACATAGACCCCGCTGATGTGATACGCGAGGTGCGATATCGGCGGATCGGTGGTCGGCATAACCAAAGGGAAGACCCCCGAGCCGTTGTGATAACAATATTGCGACATGCGATAAAGTGATGGGCTGATGTGCGATTGCGCATGGACCATTGGATCGTGTGCACAGATCAACGGTCAGGATTCGATCGGGTTGATCGGCGATCGGGCGATCGAAAAATCCCTGATACAAAGGGTTGTTACATGAACCATGTGACTTGCGACAGCGATATGCCGATAAGGGCCAGACCCGATGGGTTTATAGACCCGATTTCATAATATTTGAAATCTGGAAATTTTGATTTTCAATGTATTTCCCATGTAAATGGGTTTTGGCCAATAAGCCATGCGATTGCGATATTGCGACCGAAGGCGAACCCGATAGGGATTATGAGCACAATTTCATAGATTTTGAAGTCTAGGATTTTGTGCCCAATAGTGTATTTCGTGTATATCTCTGTGTATTGGAATTTTGTTCCCTTTTCGAGAATTTTCGCGAAGAAAGTTCGCTTGTGTATTTCCTTTGTAATGGCTCCCATTCTCCTTGCCATGCTATAATCGGGAATTGTGTAACAATGATGCATGGTAGCAAGAATGTGTTATACGTAGAGAGCTAGATGGCCAGGCGCAGAGCCACAGAGTCAGAGCGCCATAGGGGCAGACGGAGAGCCACAGATTCAGTGAGCCAGAGGGCCAGTCGAAGAGCTGAAGAGCCACAAGGGAATGATTCCTCATGATGAGGGATAGAGGAAGGGCTGGGGGATCCGTAAATTCAAAGGATTCGATAAAAACACAGAGAGCCTGATTGACAAGGGACGCTTGTAGAGGCTGAGAGAGCGTAGAGAGTTTTGGAGTCACTTGGAGGTCGAGTGAACTAGAGAACTCAATTGACAACAGTGAAAAGTTGCCAAGGTCGCTGGAAGGTCACTGAGAGTTTCTTAGAGGTCAAATGAACCACAGAAGCACGCAAAGGCCGAGAAAGGCTCAGAGAGCTCAAAAGTCAAAGAGCTAGAGCCAGAGCCAAGAACAGCAAAGAGATCAAATGATCCAGTTGTTGATGGTGTCCAAAGTGTGTTGAAGGCAGAAGAAGGCATTCCGGAGATGTGAAAGAATTCTGAAGGAGTTGGTGCAAGCTAGAGTAAGATCGCTCAGAGAACTGACTGAAGGAATCTAGTCCAAAGAAGCCTAGATCTATCTACAGAAGTATGGATAGCCAGTAAGATAAGATGGTATTCTAAGCCCATTATTTCTATGTAAACCAATGGAGTTGATTGTGGATCTTATAAAAGAATTGATGCCATAATCCCAGAGAGCCTAGTTGAGTTGACTAGAGCTCAAGGAGACGTAGCCCAAGAGGTTTGGGTGAACTCCATATTATATTGTTGTTATGTGTGTTTGTTTATTTGCTGCTTTACTTACTATCACATGTATTTAAAATCAGCATAAGCAACAGAACTTAAAGCTCTTAATAGTTAAAAACAAACACAAGCATACACCTATTTTCAAGCACTTTTTAATTCCGCAATTGGTTAATCATAAGGTTTTGGAAATATATAAGCTTTGGAAGTGGGAGAGGTTCTTATAAGCATGACAGGAAGCCTTTAATGCCCCATTTTTAGATCATGAGAAGAAAATATGTTCACCCTATATGTTTTCAATAAAGATAGATGACATATTGGATGGATGTTCTAAGGAAGATGTGTCCTCTCCGCGCTATAATGACAGACTGACATCCAACGTGTCCTATGAATGATCAGAAGTAGAAGCATCCGAAACTGAGTTTTCACAGGGGAAATCAGCAGTGGCAGAATCACAAGGGATATCACATTGAAGCGGAAGAGGCATGGCTAGAAGGGAGTCATCCTTCACCGCAGGATCTTCTTTAGATTCCTGCACACACTCATCATGAATGATGGCACAATTTGGCTGCATAACACCAACTTCGTCGACAGCTTGATCCTCGTTCACAATAAGTCAGGAGTCCGGAATTGGAGAACACTAGACAGTACAATCCGGAGGATCAACAGAACGCGAGGACGGCAGTCGAGGGAAAGAGTCCATGTGACAACCAACAAGCTTGCTAGCCAAATCTGCGCAAATCTCAAGAGAAGGTGGGGTCGGAGAGTGTGACATTTACACAGAGGTGTGTGCACGATCTCCAAAATCACTCTGCGGTGGTGGAGATATTTGATGAGGTGAAGGTGGACAGTCACTTGTGACAACGACTATGCCTGCCTGTGATTATGCAGATCCATCATCGAAGTGTGCTGAGTGGGGTTCAAATATGTGAAGAAGATACTCAAATATTCCATCAAGAAATTCCCAATCAATATCATCTTTGGGGAATCAGACTACAAGATTACAAAAGCATGTGTGAAACTGTTCAATGGATTCATTGGGTGCTTTTCATAATTTCACAATTTCTTTGTTGAGTTCTTTACGATCATAGTGATTGAAAGCACAGTCTACCTCTGTGACCAGATGAGCAAGAGAATGAATATATTTTTCGGACAGCGAGGCACACCAATGCATTGGGTGCCCTCAAGCGCATAGATGAACAGTGTGCAACTCATGTATTCTTCAAATAATCCATGTCTTTTGCATGAGCCTACAACGCCAACCGCGTTCCTTACCAAGGCTACGTAGCCTCCACCATCAAAAATTTTATGAGACAAGTTATCTGAGAGCCCTTTTGGGATGATGAAATCATTTCCATAATACATACATCTCGAAAGAGTAGCTCAGTAGTGAGTCATGATAGATGTGCAGAGATTCAAAACATATGTGAGGACTCAACTTGACATTTGGCCCTCCTTCTAGCACCAAAATGTTGACGATGTTGGACCCGCCAACATGTAAGGGGATCTCCACAGTAAGAAATCCCAATTAGACCTCAGACTATTTGGTGTAGGAGTCCCAATAATGGGTCGTAAATCAATTCCTTGACCGCGATGTCGTACAGAGGCAAGTAAGATAACTCTGTCAGTAGCAACGGTGTGACTGCTGCAGTGAGTCAAGGAAGGTGCATGAGAGGTTCTAACACAGGTGGGTTGAGATGAGGGTGAAGGTGAGTTCCACATTGAAAGGGATCAGTCCCAACCCGGCTAGGAACACATGACACACAGGACATACACAACTTCCGGTGGAGCAGTCCACTCGGATGCGGTAGTCACAACATACAAGGTAAGATAACACATACAACACTCATGGATCAGTCTGAACGAGTGCAATAGTTGTTACAGCAAGGTTCATGTGAAAGGTTTGTCTGATGTTCGATAGAGGAGTCAACACGTATGGGACATCATTTACATCATATGCAACACATTTCCATTAATAGATTATTCATTACAACAAATGAATTAGTTAAGATGTAGAACACAGGTTAAAACAACATGCATTACAAGTGTTAAATATCAGTCTTGCAACAGATACAATACATGTGTGAAAACGTGTTGGATCTTATTATATAAATAAGTGTAAGTTCCAATCATACAATACATCCATGTAAACCTGCTAGCCTTAACAGTGAAACATTACAACCACATCTTCCTACTCCTCCAAAGATATGAGCTAGCTCCGTGCAGTGGAGAAGCCAAGGCGCGTTACAATATTGTCCAAGCTTTCTTCAAAATAGTCTTCACAGAAGCTTGGCTGACCAAAATCCCTTACAATGAGTTATGAGGGACTATTTATAGCAAAGGGTGGGGCAACAGTTGACATTCCCCTCTATGATATTTCAACTATCCTCATGACTCTTCACCTACCCTATGAATGTTACATCCAACTATTGACACTTGACTTACACTTGACATGACTCAACATTACAATGCACATGTACTCATGTGAGACAACATGGCTTGAGCAAGCCTTGCAAGACATCACTGACACTCGGTCCACTGTGATGAGACCAACTCTTTGACATGATTGTGATGGTGAGGGTGGTGAGCCAATGCCAAGCTTTGTCGTAGGTAGGCTGCACCCGATATTGGGACCCCAAGCAGAGCGATATGCGATTGAATCGGCGATCGGAGGAGTAGAGGCATAGACCCCGCTGATGCGATACGCGAGGTGCGATATCGGCGGATCGGCAGTCGGCATAACCAAAGGGAAGACCCCCGAGCCGTTGTGATAACAATATTGCGACATGCGATAAAGTGATGGGCTGATGTGCGATTGTGCATGGACCATTGGATCGAGTGCACAAATCAACGGTCAGGATTCGATCGGGTTGATCGGCGATCGGGCGATCGACGGATCCCTGATACAAAGGGCTGTTACATGAACCATGTGACTTGCGATAGCGATATGCCGATAAGGGCCAAACCCAATGGGTTTATAGACCCGATTTCATAATATTTGAAATCTGGAAATTTTGATTTTCAATGTATTTCCCATGTAAATGGGTTTTGGCCAATACGCCATGCGATTGCGATATTGCGACCAAAGGCGAACCCGATAGGGATTATGAGCACAATTTCATAGATTTTGAAGTCCAGGATTTTGTGCCCAATAGTGTATTTCGTGTATATCTCTGTGTATTGGAATTTTGTTCCGTTTTCGAGAATTTTCCCGAAGAAAGTTCACTTGTGTATTTCCTTTGTAACGGCTCCCATTCTCCTTGCCATGCTATAAGCGGGAATTGTGTAACAATGATGCATGGTAGCAAGAATGTGTTATACGTAGAGAGTTAGATGGCCAGGCGCAGAACCACAAAGTCAGAGCGCCAGAGGGGCAGACGGAGAGCCATAGAGTCAGTGAGCCAAAGGGCCAGTCGAAGAGCTGAAGAGCCATAAGGGAATGATTCCTCATGATGAGGGATAGAGGAACGGCTGGGGGATCCGTAAATTCAAAGGATTCGATAAAAACACAGAGAGCCTGATTGACAAGGGACGCTTGTAGAGGCTGAGAGAGTGCAGAGAGTTTTGGAGTCACTTAGAGGTCGAGTGAACCAGAGTACTCAATTGACAACAGTGAAAAGTTGCCAAGGTTGTTGGAAGGTCACTGAGAGTTGCTTAGAGGTCAAGTGAACCACAGAAGCACGCAAAGGCCGAGAAAAGCTCAGAGAGCTCAAAAGTCGAAGAGCTAGAGCCAGAGCCAAGAACAGCAAAGAGATCAAATGATCCAGTTGTTGATCGTGTCCAAAGTGTGTTGAAGGCATAAGAAGGCATTCCGGAGATGTGAAAGAATTCTGAAGGAGTTGGTGCAAGCTAGAGTAAGATCGCTCAGAGCACTGATTGAAGGAATCTAGTCCAAAGAAGCCTAGATCTGTCTGCAAAAGTATGGAAAGCTAGTAAGATAAGATGGTATTCTAAGCCCATTATTTCTGTGTAAACCAATGGAGTTGATTGTGGATCTTGTAAAAGAATTGATGCCATAATCCCAGAGAGCCTAGTTGAGTTGACTAGAGCTCAAAGAGACGTAGCCCAAGAGGTTTGGGTGAACTCCATATTATATTGTTGTTATGTGTGTTTGTTTATTTGTTGCTTTACTTACTATCACATGTATTTAAATATCAGCATAAGCAACAGAACTTAAAGCTCTTAATAGTTAAAAACAAACACAAGCATACACCTATTTTCAAGCACTTTTTAATTCCGCAATTGGTTAATCATAAGGTTTTGGAAATATATAAGCTTTGGAAGTGGGAGAGGTTCTTATAAGCATGACAGGAAGCCTTTAATGCCCCATTTTTAGATCATGAGAAGAAAATATGTTCACCCTATATGTTTTCAATAAAGATAGATGACATATTGGATGGATGTTCTAAGGAAGATGTGTCCTCTCCGCACTATAATGACAGACTGACATCCAACGTGTCCTATGAATGATCAGAAGTAGAAGCATCCGGAACTGAGTTTTCATAGGGGAAATCAGCAGTGGCAGAATCACAAGGGATCTCACATTGAAGCGGAAGAGGCATGGCTAGAAGGAAGTCATCCTTCACCGCAGGATCTTCTTTAGATTCCTGCACACACTCATCATGAATGATGGCACAGTTTGGCTGCATAACACCAACTTCGTCGACTGCTTGATCCTCGTTCACAATAAGTCAAGAGTCCGGAATTGGAGAACACAAGACAGTACAATCCAGAGGATCAACAGAACGCGAGGACGGTGCTCGAGGGAAAGAGTCCATGTGACAACCAACAAGCTTGCTAGCCAAATCTGCGCAAATCTCAAGAGAAGGTGGGGTCGGAGAGTGTGACATTTAAACAGAGGCGTGTGCATGATCTCCAAAATCACTCTGCGGTGGTGGAGCTATTTGATGAGGTGAAGGTGGACAGTCACTTGTGACAGCGACTATGCCTGCCTATGATTATGCAGATCCATCATCGAAGTGTGCTGAGCAGGGTTCAGATATGTGAAGAAGATACTCAAATATTCCATCAAGAAATTCCCAATCAATATCATCTTTGGGGAATCAGTATGCAAGATTACAAAAGCATGTGTGAAACTGTTCAACGGATTCATTAGGTGCTTTTCGTAATTTCACAATTTCTTTGTTAAGTTCTTTACGATCATAGTGATTGAAAGCACAGTCTACCTCTGTGACCAGATGAGCAAGAGAATGAATATATTTTTTGGACAGCGAGGCACACCAATGCATTGGGTGCCCTCAAGCACGTAGATGAACAGTGTGCAACTCATGTATTCTTCAAATAATCCATGTCTTTTGCATGAGCCTACAACGCCAACCGTGTTCCTTACCAAGGCTACACAGCCTCCACCATCAAAAATTTTATGAGACAAGTTATCTGAGAGCCCTTTTGGGATGATGAAATCATTTCCATAATACATACATCTTGAAAGAGTAGCTCATTAGTGAGTCATGATAGATGTGCAGAGATTCAAAACATATGTGAGGACTCAGCTTGACATTTGGCCCTCCTTCTAGCACCAAAATGTTGACGATGTTGGACCCGCCAACATGTAAGGGGATCTCCACAGTAAGAAATCCCAATTAGACCTCAGACTGTTTGGTGAAGGAGTCCCAATAATGGGTTGTAAATTAATTCCTTGACCGCGATGTCATACAGAGGCAAGTAAGTTAACTCTGTCAGTAGCAACGGTGTGACTGCTGCAGTGAGTCAAGGAAGGTGCATGAGAGGTTCTAACACAGGTGGGTTGAGATGAGGGTGAAGGTGAGTTCCACATTGAAAGGGATCAGTCCCAACCCGGCTAGGAACACACGACACACAGGACATACACAACTTCCGGTGGAGCAGTCCACTTGGATGCGGTAGTCACAACATACAAGGTAAGATAACACATACAACACTCATGGATCAGTCTGAACGAGTGCAATAGTTGTTACAGCAAGGTTCATGTGAAAGGTTTGTCTGATGTTCGATAGAGGATTCAACACGTATGGGACATCATTTACATCATATGCAACACATTTCCATTAATAGATTATGCATTACAACAAATGAATTAGTTCAGATGTAGAACACAGGTTAAAACAACATGCATTACAAGTGTTAAATATCAGTCTTGCAACAGATACAATACATGTGTGAAAACGTGTTGGATCTTATTATATAAATAAGTGTAAGTTCCAATCATCCAATACATCCATGTAAACCTGCTAGCCCTAATAGTGAAACATTACAACCACATCTTCCTGCTCCTCCAAAGATATGAGCTAGCTCCATGCAGTGGAGAAGCCAAGGCGCGTTACAATATTGTCCAAGCTTTCTTCAAAATAGTCTTCACAGAAGCTTGGCTGACCAAAATCCCTTACAATGAGTTATGAGGGACTATTTATAGCAAAGGGTGGGGCGACAGTTGACATTCCCCTCTATGATATTTCAACTATCCACATGACTCTTCACCTACCCTATGATTGTTACATCCAACTATTGACACTTGACTTACACTTGACATGACTCAACATTACAATGCACATGTACTCATGTGAGACAACATGGCTTGAGCAAGCCTTGCAAGACATCACTGGCACTCGGTCCACTGTGATGAGACCAACTCTTTGACATGATTGTGATGGTGAAGGTGGTGAGCCAATGCCAAGCTTGGTCGTCTGTGATGGTGTGCATGCACCTCATGGTGACATCTTGTTGAAGCGAACTCTTTCCTCTGTTGCAACTGGTGCATTGGTTTGCCCCATTCATCCAACTCGTGTGCTAACATGCGGATGGTCTTCTTGGGTGCGGCTGAACCAACAACACACTGATGCATAGTGTCTATGTTGATCTTCAAGTGTGTGCTAGTGGTCATGCACATCAACTTGCCGAAGTACCTGTTCAACTCCAGTTGGACTTGCTATTTGTCTTCGCCTTAGTGAGTGTGTTGAATGGGTTAGATTGCATGCATGCGCACAATGACATGCATGTTGCTTAATCCCTTGCATGAGATCAACAACACTTCTCACCATGTCTACTTCGTGTCAGCTGCTGGGATGGATATTTAACTTGTACGAGAATAGTTGCATCCGTGAGTGAATGTTGCGCCCATTATTGTCCCTGTTCCTGCTGCAACTCATTCGTCTGTCTATGCAGCTTCATGTTCTTCCTAAGTTGCTACTTCAAAACATGCAACTCCTTCTATATTCCATTCTCTGTCTTCGTGCGATCTTCATGTCGCGCCATCACCTCATAGCCTTAGTCTCCATAGTTTCTTTCTTTTAATGGTGGATCTGCTTGATCTTGCAACTTTGTTTTGACTCTGTGTTGTCAACAACCTTCCTCTTGCATTCATTTCATCCGCTGCATTCACTGCATTCACTGAATTCACTGCATTCGGTATGCTACCTTCAACTGTTATTCAAGATGTTGCTTGCTGTGATATCTTGATGTTCTTGTCTACTAACAACTTGACATCTTCTTGAGTAGGCAAGCTCATAGACATTTGATCGACTACATCTCCAGGCGTGCTCTGACCGGTGTCTTCTAATTCTCTCTCTTGGAAACCATTGTACCTGCACTACTGAGAGGCAGATGAACACTTGCAATACTTGGGGACATGACAACACTCATGGCAAGCAGTCGGAAACCAAAATGTACTTGAGAACTTACTTGCACATACCTGTGTGACTAATCATGAAGGTTGCGCACTTTCGACCGGGAGATTGGGAGACCGACTGCCAAGACTACACAATGCATAATCTGGGTTGCTGGGAGACTGACTTACTGCTGGAACTACACAATGCACAATCCAGTCTGGTTGCTTGCTGCTGGGATTGTGCGATGTGCAATCTCGGCTAGCAATGGTTGTAGGCTCAATGACTGCATTGCGCAATTTTCTTGGCCAGCAGTCACTGTCCCTCGGGATTGCACAAAACAGGCCTGGGGAATAGCTACTGGGCAGAACTGTGCATTTCTGGAGAGGAAGGAAGAGCCTTCCCTCTCAGGATTGCACAATGTTGTCTTGGTGAGGCAGAGTCAGGGTTGAAGTTGGCCGGACTCGCCGACGGGCAACTGAAAGTGAATGTGACTACGAATGCATGTTCATACTCAGTGTAAGCATAATTGAACAATCATGCATGAAAATGGTGAATGACAGATTCAGAGAATGGAACAACATGCATGTGGGTGAGGCGAGTCATCGAATCGGCGACCGTCCGCGGAAAGCAGTTTCATGCATGTGACAGTAGTGAGATGTTGACGAAAACTGAAATGGTGCTAGGACAAGCTAATATACATGTAAATGACAGCAGACATTCAAAGAAATCAAGAAAACAATACTCATACAAGTGAAAACACAAAAAGCGACAGAAATGCAACACAAGGCATGGGAAGCAGGCTTACCCCAAAACAATTGAACTTAATGTGCCAACAACTCATGGTTAGCACATTAAGCTCAGTTGATGTCAGGGCTGCAAGGTTGATGTGAGGAATGAGCTCTGCAGTTCCCGGTTGATGAGTTTCGATAACATCGAGGTTGTGACACACATGCCACAAATCTAAGGAAAGCGACACTTGGTGGGAGGTTTCTGAAATGATCCTTGCATGTGACCTCCAACTGCTAAACATAGATCCCTAAAACAAGGGATGCATTTGCATGCTACCTTAGGAGAAGCAGCCCATGCATGCAAGTCTATTTTGCTTGGTCCCAAAGGGAACTGGTCAACTCAGATACACATGTACGAGACTGCCCAACTGTCGGAGAAAAATGTGCATTTCTGGCTAGAAGCGGGGCTGGCTTCCTAGGAGATTTGCACAATTTCTGGGTAGAGCAGCTGACTGTTGCCTAGATTTGCGTAAATTCTGGGCTGAGCAGCCCTGCTGAGGAAAATTTTGCAATCCCTGCTGGGAGTGTTGACTGGCAGAATTGCGTAATCTTGGAGCCTAGCAGGTTGCCAGACATAATTACACAATTTCTGGAGGGAAGGCTGGTTTCCCTCAAAAAATGTGCAATTTTCTTGGGGAAGTTGCTCAGCCTGCAACTGGACCATGTCCAGGTGATTAGCCTGTGAGGGGAGTGCATTGAGCTGTGATCGATAAGCTGCCTTTGTGCAAGAAAAGCACTGAAGCTTGTAAACTTGACGAACCAAGGCAAGCTGCTATGAAGGTTGGAAGGGAGGCTCCAAAACGAAGCTAAGGAAAAATTTTGGAGGGTGCTTGTAGCTGCTACAACAATTCAATAATAGTTAATTCACATTACCTCTTATTTTCAAGGAGTAACCTATCCACAACCTTATGAACTTACCTACCAACCTTATCCTTCGACTTTCAATCTTGTTTTTGGAGATTTCTTGCTATTTCTGACTTAAGAGTTGTATGCAACAGTATTCACATAAATTATAACTTATGTTTTACTCGAAATATATTTATTCAATCCTATTTATACTCTTACTCTATTTTAGACTCTTTGACTCTAATTTCAGGCTACTGACTAACTAAGGAAAGTGCTTTCTATCTATAGTGTGCATGCACTATGGAACCCCAAACTAGTGGGCATTAATTCCCTCTTGAGGGTTATAATATAAGTGTATTAATGTCAAGAAATAATACACAAAAGAGTTTGAGTAATTTAAATTGGTATATTTTTCTGCTTAGTGGTATTTTAGTTCAATTTCTCTCTCCCTTCTTTTGTGTTATTCAATTGCTAGTCTAGTATTTTTTACAGAATAAATCTTGTGCTTGTGCTTAAAATAAAACATGGAATCACATCATTATAATTTTGTGATGTACACTAACATATTATTGAAGGTTTTACAAGTTTAAAAAGCGCAAAGAGAATGGATCGGTAATCAACCAATGTGCTTCTAACTCCAATCAATTACTTTGAGTGGAAACCAAAGATCCTACTACTACAACATAGTAAGGCACTCTATAGGATCACTATGGGGAATGAATTAGATCCCAATTCATTGGAAGTTAAATCAATGTTATTATATAGGAGGTATGAATCCTATAGGATCCTGTGCTTTTCAATTTCCCCAAACCTCCACTTCCACATTGATGCATGTAACACACCCAATGAGGTATGGACCAAGTTTGAGGGACAACTAGATGAGTTGAGAGGACATGAATTGGAGGATGAGTTTATATCATTGGGCCCAAGAAAAAATGATGCATAGAGGACTTATTTTTAAAGTACAAGACTTTGGTTTGACAGGTAACAACTCATAACATTAATAGAAAGGAAGAGCAAATAATTTTTTCAATTCTTTTAAAGCTAGGACCCAAATGTTCTATATTGGTTTCTTGTTTTCTTACATCCTAACTCTCCATGGGTTAAGGTTTGAAGATTCCTTCTTTGGATAACTTTATGGAATCCTTTTCTCAAGAAAGAAAAAAAGCTAATTTATATGGTGTCTTTAAATTCATTCAAGGCCCATGTGCTTGTGTCACAATAAATTAAGAAGAATAAGAAGAAAAACAAGGGTAAAAAGGAACCAAAGCATAAGAAGGAAAGAAAAAGAACACTGAGGAGAGTTTAAATTCCAAGGAGTGAAAGTCTAAGAAGGATATGACTAAGTTCACTTATTGAAACAAAGTATTTCATCCTAAGAATGCATGCATGAAGAATACAATTGACCTCATGGCACAAGCCTTTTACAAGCATAACATTAAGAAATACATTCTTAATAATGCTAAGAAGAAGTAGGGGAACAAGCTAGTAGTAGAAAAATGTAAGGGTCATGCCTTTGATTTCTATCACCTCTTATCATAGCATTTGAGTTCTTGATTTAGGAGAAACTCGATATATGCCTTCTTCGTCATATACTTTCTCACACTTGGGGACTCATAATGGAACAACTATTTTGATTAGGGATGATTCTTCTATTGGGGTGTGTGGAGAAGGAATATTTGATCTATATTATTAGGGATTTTACATTGTGCTTCATGTACCTAAGCACTCCATAACTATTCTCTCCATCTACTATATTACATACTCAAGTTCAGGGAAATGAGTTGAGTTCACTTTGAATGTAGTGGTGATTCGTGACATATCATATGGTTCCATGATGGAAATTGGTAAGGTTTATCCATTCTATGTTGTATTTGTTCTCGTACTACATTCAAAATTGATATCTTATCTATCTTCTAACTCATGCATATGATGAGAGAGGGTTGTGGTGTGATAGGTCTAGTCACCTAAACTACATATATTTGGATCAATTAAGTAGAAAAGGAATGGTTGAAGGAATACCTAACATTAAATACACAAATGGATCTTTTAAGGATGAATTCTTGGAAAACATCCAAAGGATAAGTTTAACATAAGAAACACATGGAGATCTAGAACACTTATATTATTGGTTCACAATGAAATTATAGGTGATTTGATTTTTTATTACCTTCCTAATTTCTCATAAGGGTGACTAAAAATAATGTACATTTAATTATCAATCTGGAGCTTATATGAGACTTGTAAAATGATGTGCATTATATATGTAGGAAAAACTACTTAGACAATGGTATGGTTGAAATTGTAGTTTTAACCCATTGAAAGGAAACTTCTTGTCATAATTAGAAACCGAGATTAGTATCACATGCTGGAATTGAAATAACTCTTGGAGAAAATGGGAACTACTCTCACGAGGAATTGAAATCACACTTTGTAGAAAGTGAAATCATACATGCTAGCAATGTAAATACCTTGTAAAGAAAATAAAAAGCACACTTACATAAAGGGAAATTTTGTGACTAGGCTTGTCAAACTTGTAATGATGCTTCAATCCATAATTGAGTTAAATTGATTCATGTTAACATCTTAAAGTTGCAAAGAAAAATACATAAAATCATAACAAACTATTTTAATATATTTAAGATACAATCTACAACAATTTCTAGAATGATGTGTGCACATAGTGAATCGTTGTATCATAATATTTGGAAATAAACTATCTTGTAAAGATACTGAAAAATATTTTAAAAAAATAAACAAAGTATACACACTACAATTATCGACATTGAATATGGAAATAATTTATCTTACAAATATACTAAGTATTATTTATATGGTTAACCAAAGTAAAGGTAAAATATGAAATCATTGATACTAATTCATGAAATAGTAAATAAAACACATAAATCTTCTAATCCTACCAAATTACATTAGTTCCTATCCACTAAGGGGACCAAACCTCTTTGTATATGGTATTGAGGGAGAAATGTACTAATTGCTTACTAGATCACCACATGCTCAAATGTAACATAGAACAAAAGCATGAGACTACACAACCTTTAATTAATATAAATTAAGTTATATAATATGATACAAATATTTTTCATAATTTTTTCAAGAACTATTTTCCCCTTTTTACATAAGAAATCATGTTTCTTATATAGCAGCACACTTATCAACTATTTTAATACATCTTAATTATTGCATAAGTGGCTCTAATAAGAACCATCCATTGTTATGCTTAATTGGATCTACTCACTCCTGGGTTAGATGATGTGCTTACACGATTAGAATTTTGATTTATCCAATGTGTGCTTTGACAACCTTGAATAGATCGTCAATGTTTAGTCTAGTGAGATCCATGTGATCACCTCTTGTCATGGAGTGACTTTTAGAAAATTCATAGTTGTGTCATCTTTGTTGTGCAATTATTGACAACAATTTTTCCTTTATGTTGTTCATGGTCATGTCAATTTTTTCCTATAACCATTGATGACTTTTAGTATTACAACAATAATGTTGAAGCTCTTGAGGTTATCAACTTTAATTATCAACTCGGGGTTCATAAAAACTTAAGAGGTATCAACACTATATGTGCAGTAGGTAATATATTATAGATCCATCACAATTTTTTCAATTTTCAACGAGTTTCGAACCAACCAATGTGGTTCATCACCAAGATGATTAGATTAAGAAATATGATCCAATAAGGGTATAAAAAGGGGGGAAGGAGTCCTAAGAACTAGAGGATCAAAATTAACCATTAAGAGAGAAATAAAAATATAATGAATTTAAAATGTGTGTGTATATATATATATATATATATATATATATATATATATATATATATATCCAAGGGATAGCTCAGTTGGTCGAGTTCTCGTTGCTAAGTACCTTACCAATCGGGAGGTCATAAGGTCAAATCTCCTCGATACCCTTGGGGTTAGACCCTGCTAGTTTGGTTGACTAGTAGATCCCTTTGGGTTTATCTACCTCGATTTTCCCGTGGATATAGCGACCACTCAGTATATGTGAACCACATTGAACATATAATAATTAAACATTAATGATATTTTTAAATTTTTAGAAATTAATATTTCTAGTCAAAACCCCCACCTCAAGCTCATGCATGGATGGCACAAGGGTGACCAGTCTTGACTCTACCATTGGGGGATAAAGGAGGAGATCATATTGGAGAATAAGGATAATATTAAAAATACTATTACTTCCAAATTTAAGGAAAATTTATGGGATGCTAAGGAGCTAGAGGGGAAAAGGAAGTTGAGGTATTATAAGGAGGTGATCAACACCACTCTTGCTCACCATAATTATCTTTTTGTCTTGACCAGTGATTAAAATAACATGAACATCGTGGAGATAACAACTAATTCTCATGAGCTTTGAAGCGAAATTGGGCATTAGTCTATTCCCAAAACACCTTGGAATGAAAGAATTTGTCACCTTTGTGATCATAAGAGGGTTGAGTATGAAAGTACATCCACTTGGATTGCTCGGCTCTTACTCACATCTATTCTCGTTTCAAAAACATCTACCACACTACTAACCTTCTTGACTTGTTAATCCAACAAAACTATTGTGATCTTGGAATTCTTCTTTCCCTTATTTTTTATCATAGTTATAAAATATTAAAGAGTCACGATTAATCTCTTACTTTCTTAAGGTCCAATAGACCACATTGATCTTAATGGGCATTAGTCATTATCAACTTCATTAATAAATAAAATTAATAATATTAATAAGAGATAAATATATATATGTTAATATTATTAAAGTCAATAATATTATAATGAGAATGTTGTTAAATAATTATGAATAAAATTTTATTAAACCTACATAATAAAATTAATAATAATATAAAGGTAAAATAACCAAAATTAAAAACAAATAAATAATAATAACATTATTAATGTTGATAATATTATAGTTGTTGTTACATTATTATGAATAAAATAAAAATTACCAAATTTAAATTAAATTAAAAATAATAATAATAATAATAATAATTAATAATTAGTAATAAATGAGTAGTAATAGTACATAGCTAATAAGTAAATAATAAGTGAATAGTAACTATAAAGAATTAAATTATACCAAAACAAAACAAGGGTCATCCTTCTTATACCCTTGTTGGATCATATTCTCTTCATCTAATTGTCTTGATGATGAACCACATTGGTTGGTTCAAAAAGCGTTGGCAATTGAAACAATTATGTGATGGATCCAAAAGACAAATTTCTAAATAACTCTACTTAGAGAAGCCTCATTCTGATAATATATTATACTTTGGTTGATGTGATGCAACTGAAGAGAAGTTGAAATGTGCAGATACCACTAGGCTACAGAAAATGCTCAGAAAACCAGTGAATATAAAATAGGCCAAATATATGTTGCAGGAAACGAAACATCAGAAAGCAATCCTACTATATTTTGTAGGAAGCAAATGACAAAAGGTAAACCCTAATCTAATTGCAAATAGTTAAATAACAAGAAGTAACCCTACTCTGCTTTGCAGCAAGTGAATCTATGCTACTGCATGAAAGTAAAGAAATAAACTTATGCTACTGCAAGAAATCAAATGAAACTACTCCAAGAATTCTAGAGGAAAATCAATCCTACTCTATGGTGCATGATAAATTAACTTGCAGTTGAAAGAAGACATACAAAACAAGAAACCCTAATTGTAGAAACAAAGCTACAACTACTAGGGTGAAGTTTGTAGGGGATCTTTTAACCTATAAACTCCATCTTTAGGGTCTAATGAACTTTGTAAAGTGTTGAGGAATGGTAGACAAACTTTTGGTGGTAATCTAGAGGCATTCTAAAGCAATCTATGTATCGTTACAGGATGACCTTGTTTTGCTACAGAAAACATCTGAGAGAAAATGTATAGAGGTATAAATTGGGTTTAAAAAGTATATAAGTTGGAGGAAGGTTGTGGGAGGGAAAATAGGTTGTTTCCAAGCTTAGATACACCTAATGGATCATCTGATACAAGGAAGAGGAAAAATTGGGGGTTTCATATAGCTCAGCTAGGCAGAATTTAGCTTGCTGGAAGATTGCAGAGATGTATAAAAGTGGGTGAAAAGATGTTGTTAAGTGAATTAAATGCATCAAAACAACATTAAACTTTCTCATCACTTACATTTACTTCACCACTTACATCTACATCATCCTCTTCTTTGCACGTGAAATAATTGTAAATAAGTATATTTTCAAAAGAACATTTTCTTTTTGGTGTACAAAGAACATCAAACCATCAAGTTTTTTCAAAGGTGTCAAGATGGAATAAAACTTATTCATAGTGTTTTGCAACCACATATGGTTTGGGTTGAGATCCCAACATTTATCTATTTATGTCAATAAAGTAAAATTCACTTAGTGGGTCATGTCTAACAAATATCCATCATAAAGATAAAACCATTTGCATTTAAAAACCACGCATCCAAATGACCTATATTCAACTTAATTATCTCATGAATGGTGCCAACATAATCAATATTTCATTTTAAGGGTTTGTATCTCTTGAAATTGCATGACTTGTTTAACTAAGTGTAATAGAAATGATTATGGCATGTTCATTTTCCATAATATTCACTTTCCACTTTTCTTGTTCATTAGACATACATTATTAATTTTCTACTTAACCATGTTTATTAATTATCTAAGGGGCACACATAGCTTTATTGTAAATGAAAAAACTCTTCTCCAAACTGAAGCTCTACCAAAAATTGAGGGATAGAAACCAAGAGAGATGAGATTACCCTATAGATAATAAACACTTGTAAAACCTAGAACACATAGCTAACATTAAACTACTTAAATAGTTAATACATATCTTTCATTATATTTGAATTCATCCATGTTTCTTATAAATATATAAATAAGACATAAAAATGTTAACAATAATCCAAATTTAAAGACCCGCTTAAAAATTCAAAATATGTAAAATGGTAATGTAGATTACATAATTTGGCACTATGAATACTATAAATGTTTTTAAAACATTTCATACATAGTAACCAGAATGTTAGTTCTGGTATCTATATACACACACAAAAGTTCTCAGTAAATTTCATTTACACTATATTGGAATGCAGATAAATAAGAGTTTCTCAAGGTTGGAAATAAGCCTCAATGTTATGGCCAAAAGTATTTTTACCACTATATCTAAAGTGAAGAAACCCATATTCACCTTTGTGTTCCTCATACACAGTACACATTAGAGCAGCTACAGAGAAACAAATACACCATAAGAAATTGAGAAACTATAACAAAAATAAGGATTTGATGACAAAATGCTTATCTTTAGTTTTTTTTAAATGCCTTTTCTATATGGAAAAAAGGACATAACAATGAAGTTTAACCTCGAACCAAGTAATAACATAGAATTATAGTGGAAAAGTTGTAAATATGATGAAATTTATTCTATTGAACTTACCAGTTGGTGGAAGCACATTGTTCACAAAAATAAATATCGCTTTCTCTTGAGTGAGCTTTATTCTCTTACGTATCATATGTACAAACTGTCCCACAGTGAAATCGGAGGGAACTAGATATCTGAAAATTGAAAATTATAATAACATTAATCCAAAAAACTTGATCATGCAAAGTATTTTAAATCTTTGAAAAAGCCCAAAAAGCATTGGTTGATCTTTAAAGGTTTGTTAAATAATGGTGAAGAGAAGAAGAAATTTTATAGTAGGACAACTATTCCAAAATGCAACATATAGTTGTGTTATACTCTTCACACATCCACATATGCCACAAAAGGGAGGAAGGAGAAGCATAATTAAATATGCATATTAGTCCAATCCATAATTATGTTTATGTTGGCACATGCATGCAATTCAATATATGAGAAGGCTAAAGAAGCATGCATATCAATCCCCTAAACATTTAACAATTAGGTTTATTATTCACACGTGTAGACCACATAATAGATGGGGGAGGTGTGAAGGCTAAGAAAACTAGTGTATAAACCCCGTAGCATTATGTTGTTATGAACAAATTCTCTTCTTTCAAAAACAAGAGTTGTTTGAGTACAAAAATTCTACTTTAGTCATTTTATTGGCAAATAAGCAATTTTTTTCAAAAAGTGCATTATAATAATTATCAAGTGAGAGAATTAAAGAAGAATGTTGCATATCTCTTTAGTGGTAATGAAAATAAATATGACAACAAAGCTCAATAGGCTATTGTAATAAGTTATTTGATAAGGGAGTCTTACTTTTTCTTATCAATATCTGATATGTCATTTTTCTTTGCTTTTTCAACAATAACCTGCAATTTTGTTATGGATAAACAATAAGAGAGCACACTTTATTAAAAAAAAAAAAAATCTTAAGAAAAAAAATCATTGCCCATCAAAAATTATAAGCAACCAAAATCTCAAAATAAAAATGAAAAAGAAATCTATTGAAATGAGGTTCTTCTTTTGAAACATCATATAATATTAGCAAAATATTTAAAAGATCTAACCATCCAAAAAATAACTTATTCTAGAATTGATTTGAGCTTACAAGGATCTTACTGGGATACTTGTCATACATTTCTTTAGCCTCTTCTCTTCTCCTCTCTAACAAAGATCCCACAAAAGTTATTCATTCTATTTAAACCAAATTTGAATATAACCATTACAATTAAAAACCAAATACAAATAAAAATTACAAAATTTAATAACACATTTTACATCAAAATCAACTTATATTTATTAGAAAGAACATAATATTATTCAATATATTCAGTATAAATAATTCTATTTATGAAACTCTATATAGAAACTAGACATTGATCCTTTTTTATAAAAGAGTTGAAATAGTAAAACTAATAAGTACATAATATTTTTTTAAAATTAATTAGAAAAAATAAATTCTTAAATAAAATAAAATTTATAATCTTTATCTATAATATATTATAATACACACACAAATACACTAACATTAAATATTTACAACTTTCTTTTTTTAAGAATGTGACGATAGGAAGAGACAAACATACCTAAAAGTTGTGTCTTGCTATTCTTGTCCATTATTAAATGCCTTTATTTACCAATTGGCTTCTTTTATCGACAAATTTACCTGTCCAAACAATAAAAATATTTCTGAATTCAGTGTTCTGTGATCCATATTGATTGATTTAAGAACAAAAAAAATTGAATAGAAATCACATGGGAGAATTTTTGCCATTCATCTTGTTTTGACGATGAACCACACTAGATGGGTAGAAATCACATTGGAGAATTTTGGCCCAAAACGATGAACCACACTAGATAATTCAAAACGCATCAACAAAAATTCTCCTATATCATTTTTACCAAAATAAATTATTCTTAAATCAATAAAAATAACCTAATGAATAAACAAATAAAAATAACATAATGAATAAACGAGATTTAAAAGATACTCTAGAAAAAATTGAAGCTTCTCAAATGTTACCGGTCCAAGATTCACAGCACAATTAACCCTTAAATTAAAGCTTCTCAAATGTTACCCGTCCGGGATTCCAGCTGCGGGTCAACAAAATGTTATCGGAGAAAAAAAAAATAATCTTAAACCATGAGATCTAATTCGTGCAAAGAATACCAACGTGAAATTAATTGCAAAATGTTACAGCAGCTCACCCACAAATGTGAAACCATGAAATCTAATTCGTACAAAGAATACCAACCTGAAATTAATTGCAAAAATTTCGATGTGAAATATATTTACATGTCTTCGCTCTTGTAGTTAAAGCCGCGGAGAGTCGTGGAGTGTGTTGTATAGTTAAGGCAGCGAGTTTTAATGTGCATGGGATTATAGAGAAGGTTATGCTCTACTTATATGACGTGGTCCAATCAATTATTAATAATAATAATAATTTGGGTTGGGTTAGATTAGATAAAATGTACATGTAAAAGAAACATTCCTCTACCACAAACTTTCAAATATGTATTAATGAAGTTAAAAAATAGTTAAAACAAGCATTTGCACCTAATGTTGCAAAGGAAACGCGGTAAGGCATCGAGTGTGGAAGAATATTGAAATGTGAATGGGCATTTTTGAAAGCAAGGGTAGATGATAATGAGTTTCAATTGAGGAAGCCATGCCTAAAACCCTATTCGGGGGTTAAAGTGGCTATAAAATGGAATAAAAATAGTCATAAATAGCCATTGAAGTTGTTTACACACCTTCGTATCTAGATAAAGATTGCCTAGTTGAAGGTGAAGGTAAACAAATGAATCCATGCAAACAACAACTGGGTATCCATATCGATTTGGATAGGGATATTTAAGAAATCATTATTTAAACGAAAAATTAAATAAATATCAAGATATATTTAAAACATGTATTATATTCATTAAAATAAATTGATTTTGTTAAAAAAATATGTTAAAACCCATTGATAATGAATTGGTTGTAAAGACATAAACTATCAAAATGGTATGTCAGACTCTCCGATGGGAGGTCATCGCTCTCACAGAAGTCAGTCAGTGAAGTAACTCTTTACATATGGTACAACAATTGACCTGTTTTTATTTGAGCAGGATCCAATACTTTTTCTAAAGGAACTGATACTGGCCATGATGGGTTTCAACAACTGTGATGGGTCTGAATTGCTTTCCTCCATGACCATCCCACAAGCTATCAAAGTCCAGAGGAGTTGATTTATACAGGATGAATATAGTGAATATGCATCAGAAGACATGTGCAATTGCTATTACCAACCACATTCAAAGATATACTCGTCGTTGATTTATACGGGATGAATTTAGTGAATATGCTTCAGAAGACGTGCTATTTACCATGAAGAATAATAGAAATATATTTTTGGATCCCTGGAACAATAGAATGTTCATCCTACATGTAATCTTAAGTTAAAGATGACATAATGTTTTTGTTCAATATTGTAAGGTTTTTTTTTTTGTTTTTGGAGATTATGTTTTTCCATATGTTACATATTTATGGCGTTATTAAAAAATACAATTGGATTTTAATGAAAGAGTTGAAAAAAGCAATACGATGATACGACATAAACCTGATGGTTGTCATTTTATTGTTGATTTTTTTTTTGTTAATGTGATGTAGAAGTAATATTAATATTTTGGAATATGTAAATTTATTGTGGAAATTATTTAGTAGCAGTTTACATGGTAATGGTTATTTATAATAATATTTAAGATTTAAGATTTCATGTAACAGTGGAAGATGAAGCCAAGTGATATACATTAGGTATAATTTACAGAAAGTAGAATGTTTGTAACATAGAAATTATTTTGATCTTGAAACATCCTTTTTCAAGTTTCAATTGGAAAATACAAGTAGTAAATTGTAACGGAAGAGGTTAGAAAAGAAATATAATATTGTGAAGAACATTGTGGTTGTCATTCCATATTTGAAGTTGCATCGAAGACCTGAAGAAGGAATAATGAACCTGCAAAATGTATATTTTGTTAGAATTTCTAATATGTAAATTAAGTGTGGAAATTTATTAGTAATAGTTTGCATGTGAGTTGTGTTAAAATGAAATTGGAATGAATGGAAATGAACTTACCTTTGCCATGGGGATTTAAATATTGTTAGTTGAAGATGCATGGTGAATGATGGCATACTGAACACCATTGGAGATTTATGCGTAATTGGAGACGCATATTTCTTGATTTCCATTCTGCCCATATTTTTCGCATTTTGTCACGTTGATGAATGTGGTTTATGCGTTTCAGGGAAGATTTTATTTGTAGTAATAATTGTATAGTTGGACGGAGGCGATATAATGGTACTGCTGGATTTGGTACCGGAAGAAATATGTTTTGTATATGTTGCAGTGTAAGTATTGATGCCTCAATTTCATCCCAATAGTTATATAGTTGTGCTATTTCTGAGTCCATATGTCCTGTTGCAAAAGAAAGAAAATGTTAGAATCAAATGTATAGAAAATATAAAGAAATTGTAATATTTGCAAACATGATTAATAATGATTAAATTTGATTGTTGTTGAAAGATATGAAAGGTATGTTATGAAATAGAATGAGCTTAATAAATAGAAGAAACCTTTTGGTGATGTTAAAGTATGGATTGGAGCAGATTATCTGGAGGTGGCATTGAACGGAGAATTTCTTCTGCGTGTTTTCTGCGAGCAATGTTTTTGTTGTCCTTCATTTTATTGTAACGATCGAAACTGAATGCGGGGCAGATCCAGAGATCTTGTAGAGAAGGTACTCTTGAAATTGTTGTGAATGTGAGACCTTGACGTTCAGTTTTCCCAATGTCAATTGTTGCTTTTGGCAGTGTCATACCTTGAGATTTATGTATGGTTAAAGCCCAAGCCATCTTTAGTGGAATTTGCATACATCCATTTCTTTTTATTGCTGGAACAGGCAAGTGAGTGGGATTTCTTTCATCCCAAGGAGGCCCGATGTATTTGGGAAAAGCTACGACAACAAATGTTGGAATTTGTGGTGGTGCAGTTGATTCTTTGTAAAAGATGGTTACAATTTCTCCGAGGGAACCATTAACAAGTCCGGCTGAAACCCAAAGGTTGGAAGTTAACATAACTTTTTGGCCATTGCATAGTAACACAATTCGCTCAAGTTGCTCATCTTCTGAGGAAATGTTGGAATATGTGTTGTCATCTTCAGCAATGGATCTTGCGATTGGAGTGTTTAGAGATTTTATCATTTTCTTATTATGGACCATTGTTTGAGCATTTGTTGGAAATAGATGCATGGAATCATGGAAGGAATGTATTTCATCTTCTGATAAAAAGGAATCTGTGCGCGACATGAGTATGTTGTAGTCGTCGATTGTTGGATTTGCATCTCTAATGTTCTGGAGGATGTTCCTGAAAGTAACCTGGGCGATGTTGTCGCCTTGTTGACGAAATATTGTGTCTAATGTGATCACTGTGTTGAAGGTGTTCCACAGTGCGCTTCCGTGGCTCGTCCCTACATATAGAGGTATGTCTTTGACGGGCAATAACTGACTGAGATCACCAACCAATATAATGGAACAACCATCAAAAGGAGTGTTTATTTGCTATGGAAATGCCTCTCGAAGACGTTCGTCAATATGGCTGAGAAGCTTTGGCCCAATGAAGCTCATTTCATCGATTAGTATGTACCTTATATGCCTGATTTCTTCTTGGAATTTTGCAAGAGCATTGCCTTCTAAGGGCATAAGATCCTTTATAGGAAGGTGGAGAGTAGAATGGATTGTCGATGCTTGTATGTTGAAGGCAACAACCCCTGTAGGGGCGAGGAGCATGATTGGTGAAGGTTCTGGGCTTGCAAGGGTTATGAGCATATCTTTGATGCAATTGATAAGGAGGGATTTTCCTGTACCAGCAATGCCTTGTATTATCATTCTGAGAGCGGTTAAACAATCCTTCTTAGCAAAATGATTAGAAATAATATTTAGAGCTTTTCTTTGCATTGGAGATAATGTAGTAAGGGTCATCAGGATACGTTGATGTGTTTGAAGAATGCATTGGATGGAGCGGCTATTCTCAATGAATTGTATGGCATTATTTTGTAGATCTAATGGGATAGTGGTATGATTCCAGTTATGGTTGTCATCAAAGCCACGAAGGCCAAGCATGTCAAGGTCATTTATGAGGAGCTCATTTGTAGGGTATAATTGGGAGAGTAATTCCCATTCATTTATTTCCATGGTGTCTGGAGGATTGGTTTCATGAATAGTTGAGTTATCATTTGCGACAGATTCAATATCAGATAGTGTGTGGTGTTGATGCCAAGGTTTGTAGAATGGACGAAATGTTTGCCAATTTGTGATGAATTCTGCAGCAGAATCTCCTATATCTTGTACGATATGGCGAAAGGGTTTGTATAGCATAAGTTCAACTCTGCAAAAGTCAGCATAGCAAGGTTCGGTTGTGGATGGTATGGAGGAGTAATGTGGTATGACCTGAATAATTGCTTTTGTAGGTCTAAGTTTCCATTTGTTTGTTTTGCGACGAGGATCATATGACCAGGATCTTGCTACTTCTATAAGTGATGTGGATTCTAGGGTAGAAGGGCGTTGGATATATGTATCTATGATGTGTGGGGATGTAGTGGAGGTGGTGTTTGTTTGTGGAAGGTGCATAAGAATTTTTTGGTTTACGTTTAAAGAAAAGAATGCTCGACTACACAATGTTAATGGTAATTTTTGCAACATATGGCAGGTTTCTTGTGCTCCAATGTCATGATCAACAAGGGTTTCTGCAAGAAATTTTCGAAATGCAGATGTTGTTGGGTCAGCAATGGGTGAAGTGAGGAAAATTCTATGTAGCATGTGGTGGAAGCTTTCAGATTTTTTTCTGCTTTGGATGCATATTTGGCGATATATTTTTGTACAGCGTGTATGGAGAGTACTGGTTGGCAGTCAACATTTGCACGCCAAATAGATAGGATGGTAGGGTTATGGGTATTGAGTCGATCGTCATTGCGAGTAGGGGTGTATGTTTTTTGGCCATTGGAGTCAATGAATAAGGATGATTTTGGATGTAATTCCCATGGTTCTTTATAACGACATTCGAATGAGGATCCATTCTTTCTTAGGCATGTGCTTTCGGTGCATTTTGTGTGACGTTCAACGCAATTGATGAGTTGTTCATAATCATTGAAAGGATTGGTTCTGAAGATTTGCGGCGTGGACAATAGACAAGGGTCTTCGGGATTTGTCCGAGCAATTGGTTGGTTTGAAATCGAAGGAGTACGAGGGTTCCAAGCTGAAATATATTTGTCAAAGAATTGCCTAGTAATATCAACTGCTTTTGTGTCTTCCTAGTTGAGGCTTTCCATATCAAGTGCATTTTCTATCCAAAGGAAACCATGGATGTGTGCAGATCCCCTATGTTGCCATTCATACCTATCAAGTATGCATTTTTGTAAGATAATTTTGTAGTAGGTGAGGTATGATGTTTAGAGAGTTACGAAAAAAATGCGGTAGAATGCGTACCTGTACCAGTAGTCTTTTGTCTGCAAGTGTTTCTCTAAGATAACTTCACGAAATGTTGTGAATCTATGGTGCATATATAGTGATGTTAAATGTGGGTTAGAGATAATGTTATCATTTCTCCATTTTTGTTGTTTTGCAATATCAGAAGGTTGACATCCGGGCATGATTGCATGAAGATCAGGCCATTTTGTATCAGCTACACTTAATGTGAAGAAGAACGTCGAGCAACCGAGCTGAGATATCATGTTTGTTAGTTCATTTTTAGCTTTGTGCCAAAAATATCTTGTTCCACGTAAAGAGCAACTGAATCGCATGACTTGCTCTGCCAATTGCTCGTCTGGAAATTGTTCTAATCGAATGTTCAGATCTTGAATAGATGTTGGAAAGTTATCTGCGATGTTATTTTTCACAAAAATCGAGGTTGTTGCTTGACTGCGATGTCGCATCATGAGATTATATATGTAATAATGAAAGCGTGGGTGCTTTCTGAATATGTTATCGTAGTAACGTATGAGATGAAGTGCATATTCATGTAACTGCACTGCTTTCATTCTTGGTTGATTTGGCATTGCAGCTCCTGTGGGGAAAAGGGTGGGGAAAGCCATAGAGAGTAGACCTTCTGTGTTGTATTCATTGATTGGGGATAAGCCAATTGTTGGCCATTCAATTGTAGTATCATAATGGTGGTTGTAAGCATGTAAATAATGGCGGATTTCTTGGATTTCTGTATTTGTATTAGGAATAATGGGTACGAATGATGATGTTTGGTGTAGGGATGGGTTTGCGGAATCTTCGGTGGGCTCATGTGGTGGTTCAAGTGAAAGGTGGACAGTTGTTTCTGTAGTATTGGAATGGTGAAGGGAGGAGGAGACATCGGTGGGGATTGCTGGTAAGGATGCTAGTGCATTGTTATCAATACGAGCATTCTTATAGTATGGGTCATTTGCCAATTTGTATTCTAATGCAGCGAGAACGCGATGTCTACTGACAATGCAATCATAAGCCTTATGGTCATTACTATGACGGGTGACAATTAGAATGTCCAAGTCTTCAACACGTCGTGGCAACATGCTTGTGATTTTTGTAATGTCTTGTGGAAAACAAATTGTGTGGCCACTGTATTTATATTGGCCACCACGTGCATGTGTTACCTGCAGTATAGGGTTAACCCTAGCAATGAGCATTTCTTCTATTTGTGAAAGAGATGTAAGGACAGCTGGTTGAGGACCAGGGTCCATGTTGTTTGATAATGAGAAGCGATGACCCTTTGTTTCAGAGATGCATCTGGAGCAGCAATACATTTGGTTGGAATTGCGGATATGTATTCCAGGATATGATTCAAGACAAATGGAGCATGGGCATTTAGGTGCAAGTTTATCAATCTTTGCATGGAAATCTCGATGTGCTTCATTAGTGTAAACATTGTTGAAAGCATGTGCAAAGGAGGGGTTAGGGCAATGAGGTATGGATGTATTTGTTTGAGAGGTTTGGTGAAAATATAAAGAGTTTGATAATTACAAATGAGGATTGTTTTCGGGGTAGGTCGTTTCAGACTAGGAATGTTGGTTTTTCTCTGATGCCTTTTTTTCACTGATAAAGCTCACGTCGACGTGCATTTATTTGTTCTTTATTTGTTGCATATTATCTTCGGACACGTTCATCATTACAAGAAGAAGACATTCACAAAAGTTATGGTACCTATAAGCAAGAGAGGGGAAAATAGGAATGTTATTTGGAGAGAACAACCATGTTATTGTATAAAAGAGAAAGAGGAGAAAGAAATTTAAGTTTTGAATAGTTTTATGTGAATTTTTTATTTGAATAATGTGTTTGAAAGAACATTTTAGTAATTTTCCTTTATACATGTAGATAGTTTCATGTGTAATGCAGCAAGTTACCTCATTTTTTAAAAGAAAGAAGATGATAAAAATGTGAATTTGTGTACTTACATAATGCTAGATACAATGGAGGACGAATACTTATTTCAATACTATATAAGAGAATTTCGTGAGAAGGCATGCAACAATATATGGTGCAAAATTGTATTTATAAAATAAGATAATAGGAATTGTCAAAAAGCGAGGAATACATTTTGCGATATCTATCTATGATATCGAGATGTTATCAATTTCTCGAAGGATGTTGTTGCATTCTGTTGTGAAATGCAAGATTTCTTCTTTTATGATAACGCATTTCAACCATGGTATTCCTTTAAAAGTTTTTGTCTTCACTAATAGTGTGAAGATATGATCTGTCCATAGAGCTTTGGAGACAATTTCCTTGATTAGATCTGGATCTGAGGATAATAAATAGAAGTCTTTGGCATTATTCCCAAGAATTGTAGATCCCACGTCTTCGAAAGCAACAGTTGAAGCTAATTCACCAGTGTGATCTTGTATGTCGATTTTCAGTAAGTATCTGTAATCACAATCACTTACTTCGACGTTGCATTTTGGGAAAAACCACATCCCTGTATTTTGTGGAATAAGTTTTTTCATGCATTTTTTCCCATCAACGATGGACGGGCAAGAAATGTAGTAAAAACTGTCCATCCCAATTTTTGTTATTGTGCCCTTTAATTGGAAGAATGTTGGTTTCGCTAAGGAATCCATACTGTAAATATCAGCGATTGTTATTTGTTTTTGTTGATGGCCAAAAGGAGATCTTGTTGTCAAGGATGTAGAAGCTACAGTCGAACCTTCTTTTTTTAAACCATGACTTTAGTGTGTGGGCCTCTTCAATGTCAGGATCTACAAGAATAATGGATCTCATTGTAGTGCCGACATTTTTTCATTAAATTCTCCAACATGGGCAGACTTGATTGCAATGATGGGGTTATTTCCTGCAGCACATAGGGAGGATATTTCTTGTGATACGGCATCAAAATTATCTCCACAAAAGATTTCATCTATGTTATACCCAGACATGTCTTGAAGTTGTAGTGTTTTTTTAGTAACTTCAGAGCCGTCTTTTCTACGTATAGTGCACACATTGGAAATGTTTGTGACAATACCAAGAATATCAACAATGGAGTTGACGTTTGTTGTTATGATATCGTTGATTGATTTTATATTGAATTGCACCATTGGATTATGTTTTTTTTCGCTGGCAACATGTTCTATGGTAGATGTTACATTTAACAAAATTTCCCAGTCATTGTTTAGGTGGTTGTATCGCTTATTAGCCATTTTCACATTCCCTTTAGAGACAATGTAGACATTTCCATGTTGGATTTTGTCAAAAAATAATCTGTGACGTTGTTGAAACAAGTAATATGTATTTCTCCACCATCTGTATCGAACAGGTCAAAACCAAACACTTTACCGGGTCCATATTGATTCTAAAATTGTCGAAGAGTTGTTTTCCTTTGAACGTATCCTTTTATGCACCAATTTGAGTGGTAATGGTTTAGTGATTTGATGGGAATTTGAACTGGCAGGACGGATGGGGTTGGAGTAGTTGGAAGAGGGCAGTGTCTTTTTGATGAAGGATCTGGGTTCGATGAGGAAGGAGTGTTTTCTTCAGATGTGATCGGGATACTCATAGTTTTTGGATTGCCAATTAAGGGTGCAAATGAAGTAGAAATATCGAAGTCTATTAGCTTTATAGACCTACACGACAAATGAGAGTCATAGGAATAATTGTTAGAAGCGGAAGTGTTATCGATAAAAATGTTAAATTTGAAATAAGAAATTTATAACAAACTTACATTGATGGACCAATAGCTGAAGTAGTCCAACTTTTAACATTTATAATAGAACCCTTTTGTAGCAAGCCTGTTGCTACGAGGTCATTGAAATATTTTGGAAGCATAAGGTGTTTCTTATGTGTTCCGTCAGAGATGGCAGTACGATATCGTGGAGTTGAATTTTGCATTGATTGTATGGGTTCAAGTTCAACAATTTGTAGGTATGGTTGAATATGAGTTGATCCAGATAGCATTGAGAAAATTGCATTCTCAGTAAGGTTTGTTGTCATTTTCTGAAAGTAGAGATAACAAAATAAGTACTGTACAAAACAAAACACAAAAATGTTGTTTTCTTCGCGTAAGATGTTTAACATTCATTACATTCCTATAACAGTACATGAAAATATATGAACTAAAGGGAAAGAAGCATGTTCAATTTGTTTGTAAATGAGTGGTTATCTAAGCTTGTAAACATAATAATGAAGATATTTATTACAACAACTTCTATATGATCATTCTTTTTCAAACATAGTTAAAACTGTAAATTAACAATTTCAGAAACCTACGCATGTTAGAAACAATCAGACAGGTGTAACATACTTAATACTATAAACTGTAAATTTCATAAACCTACCAACATTTAATGCATACCAACATTTCCTTTTCAGTAGAAGTAAGATTTGTGCCAAATGCATGGTGTTTCAAATTTTTGTACTCTACAATCTAATTATTAAGCTATCCAATACAAAATTATTAAGCTATCCAATACAATTTGCCAATTATTATGTAATAGACAAAGATATTTCCTGGACGAAATATCATTGAATATTTTAACAGAAAAAATGTGTACAAATATTTATAGGCACACTCCTTATACCTCAAGTTTTTTGGTTTCAGCTTTAGCTTTTGAAGTCTATAGATTTATCCAAGCATCAATTCTTTCTTCTTGTTGATATCTGAAATTTACAGACAAAGAATAAGTGGAGAGTGACAGTCTAGGAATAATATAATCATATTATATTGTAAAGTATTGATGAAACCATGCTCAAAACAATACAAATATTAGCCCATCGGTCCTCATTCCCTTATTAGCCCATAGGTCCTCATTGCCTTTGATCCTTAGTTAAACATTCCCATATTAGTTGTGAAGCTAGTAAAGAATTTAGAAGATCTACTAAAACCATAAGCTGGAAACATGAAAATCCTCTTAGGTAAGGAAGTCCCTTCTTAGCCTTAAAGCGTTAGGTAAGGAAGTGGCCTGAAATAGCTAATATGCAGTAATATGACTTTGCTAATCTACTAAATATTTTCCAAAGCACATGCCTAACTTTTGAGAGACACTTTGTGTAATTATTAACATTGATTGGGAAGAAACCAGGTTATATTTCCTTGGAATATTGTTTGTAAACCTATAATCAACAATACCTCTGTTTCTAAAATCTTTGAATGATACAAATTCTGCTCTACATTAAGATGCCTGCAAATGATGAAGTCATCCACAGTGATCGATTTGCAAGGGAAAGGAATGACACCCCACATTACAACGCACAAACATGGAGAGTTGAAACAAAGCTTCCTGAGCAATCAGATGAAGCTATAAACATGAAAGGTGATGCAATCAAGAGAAAAATGGATAGTCTAACTTTAAACACTGCTTTGAATCCTTCCATTCACGGCCATGTCCACCATGAAGCGGAATCCTTATTTTAACAGAGCTACCCTTCCATTCAAAGTTATGAGTTGAGTGAACCTCATTGCAAAAATTATATGAAAGACACACGCAATGAGCTGTTAAAATGTCAAGCGGAATCCTTATTTTAATAGAGCTACTATGGATAGGCTTCCATTCAAAGTTATGAAGATATTCGTAAAGACTGGCTATGACTGGAAATTTTGTGTGAATTTGGATATGTTTTTCCATTTAGTTAAAATTCTTAACCCCTGAAAGTCACACTAAAGCTAAATTTTGGATAGTAGTCTTATGACTTTGTTTTGGTGTAGGTAATGCAAGCTCTTGAGCACCTGCCTGGAAACCTCAGCCAAATAGTGTTCTGGGATTTTTGAATCGCAACATGTGGCCTGAAATAGCTAATATGCAGTAATATGATTTTGCTAATCTACTAAAACCATAAGTTGGAAACATGAAAATCCTAAGCTAGAAACATGAAAATCCTCTTAGGTAAGGAAGTCCCTTCTTAGCCTTAAAGCAATAGGTAAGCAAGTGGCCTGAAATAGCTAATATGCAGTAATATGACTTTGCTAATCTACTAAAGATTTTCCAAAGCACATGCCTAACTTTTGAGAGACACTTTGTGTAATTGTTAACATTGAGTGGGAAGAAACCAAGTTATATTTCCTTGGAATATTGTTTGTAAACCTATAATCAACAATACCTCTATTTCTAAAATCTTTGAATGATACAAATTCTGTAACAGAAATGAAATTCTATGGTTGACCATGGTTAACCATGAATAATTAAGACTGATACTGAAAATAAAAAAGCCAACCCTATCCTCCACTTCCTTGCAAGTGCTTTTCTGAGAATAATGGTGGATATAATTCAGTGCTATTCTGAAAATAATGGTGGATTTAATTCAGTATAATCAGAACTCTGTAAAAAATAAATTAAAAAAACCCATGCAATCCAAGCAAATGTAAAGTAAGTGGATAATACTTCATTGGAAAATGCCAACACAACTTAAGAATTTAGAGAAAATGCAATTCAAGTGAATGAAACTTCATTCGAGATTGACAACACAGGTACACATATGAATATGGCATTACAAAGTTATTTGGCTTGCAAGCTAGGCAAATGCAATCCTCAATAGATTTCAATTAGAATCTATGCTGATGTAGAACTAAAATGGAAAAGAAAATTGCATATAATCATCATGTTTTTGCAAAGCAGATAAACAACCGATAGTATTTTTGGGCAGTCACAGTCAATTTTTATAGAAGGAAATGCTACTGTTAGTTCCAGAGGGTCTTGGCAGTTTCTAATACGATTTATGTGTTAAGTTTTTTTTTAGCAATTTTTGTCCTAGTTTCTATTAAGATTTATGTGTTAAGTTTTTTTCTTAGCAATTTCTGTCCTATTTTCTTGTATGTCCCATTTTATTTGTTAATGGAATAGCAATGGTATCATTTTTTTTTGTGGAGGAAAAGGGTAAACAACTGATATATGGGGTTGTATTATATAGTGCACAAAAAGGGCAGGTGGCATAAGAACTATTAAAAAATAAAAAGGGAACTATCCCATCATCCCCTCACGAATCGAGAAGAAGCCAGAGAGGAGAAGGTCCCAATGTTAAATAGGGTTGAACCCTCCAGAAGACCAAAGAGTTAGGTACAATTTTAGTCCACTTTGGCAGCACTGCAAGAGGCAGCAGAAGAGCCCATAACTCTCGGAAAAATGCAGAATGGAAAGGAAGGTAGAAACTATTGTGCAACGGAAGACCAAGCCAGCGAATTAAAGGAAACAGAGGCAATTGTAGTTTGACCTAATGTTAGGCCTAGAAAAAATATTTAAAAATAAAAGTCAAATTTTTGGATTGTGTTGAAAAATTGAAAGTCTGATCTAGTGAAAAGGAGATTACCATTCTTGTATTTGTTGTAAGAAGGAAAGGCCTGGAGGCTGCATGCATATAATTTGATTTCCTTGTTAATTAAAACAGACCAGACCATCTATATTGTTTATTTAGCACCTCTATGTTCCCATGCATTTTTTCTCCGTCTTTGTTTCAATGTCTGGTGTTATGAACTGGGAAAGTCTTTGCTTCAATGTTCGCTGTTATGAACTGGGAAAGTTGTAATAGGGCATGAGGAGGATGTTTCATCCTACACCGGAATGTGTTTATGATAAACTCACCACCTAACTTTATTTTGGGCACTATACATTTGGCCATATATCAGTCCTCTCGTCCATACACAATAGCTATCATGGAATACAAATTCCTTAAACATTCAGCTTAGATGAGGCTCAGATAGCCATGAGCCCCTGTTAGCAGTGCAACAGGAATTTTATTGTGTAGAAAATTAGATATGATAAACCATTGGCCTTATTTACCAAGATTCTGAAAGAACATTAAGTTTAAATAAACACTGAAATAAAATCACTACCCACAAAATACAGAAATAAAACCGCTACGTGCAACAGATCTTGCCATAACATATCATCAAAATTTGGAATGCGCAACAAAATTTGGCATAAAGGCATATAGCTTTTATATTACTGTTGATGGAATCCAACAACAAAAATCTAGAATACTATAATTGAGATTCAACCTCAAAAATAACTTAACGACAATTAATGAGGATATTTTGGAACCAAAATCTGAAAGACAACCAAAGACACCAGGTGAAATCACAAAACTAAATTTAGGAACTTCATTTAACTACATTAAGATGCCTGCAAACGATGAAGTCATCCGCAGTGATCGATTTGCAAGGGAAAGGAATGACACCCCACATTACAACGAACAAACATGGAAAGTTGAAACAAAGCTTCCTGAGCAATCAAATGAAGCTATAAACATGAAAGGTGATGCAATTAAGAGAAAAAGGGATAGTCTAACTTTAAACATTGCTTTGAATCCTTCCATTCAAGGCCATGTCCACCATGAAGCAGAATCCTTATTTTAACAGAGCTACCCTTCCATTCAAAGTTATGAGTTGAGTGAACCTCATTGCAAAAATTATATGAAAGACACAGGCAATGAGCTATTAAAATGTCAAGCAGAATTCTTATTTTAACAGAGCTACTATGGATAGGCTTCCATTCAAAGTTATGAATATATTCGTAAAGTCTGGCTATGACTAGCAATTCCGTGTGCATTTGGATATGTTTTTCCATTTAGTTAAAATTATTAACCCCTGAAAGTCACACTAAAGCTAAATTTTGGACAGTAGTCTTATGAATTTGTTTTGGTGCAGGTAATGCAAGCCTTTAAGCACACGCCTGGAAAATGCAATCCTCAATAGATTTTAATTAGAATCTATGCTGATCTGGAACTAAAATGGAAAAGAAAATTGCATATAATCATCATGTTTCTGCAAAGCAGATAAACAATCGATAGTATTTTTGGGCAGTCACAATCAGTTTTTATAGAAGGAAATGCTACTGTTAGCTCCAGAGGGTCTTGGCGGTTTCTAATATGATTTATGTGTTAAGTTTTTTTTTTTAGCAATTTTTGTCCTATTTTCCTGTATGTCCCATTTTATTTGTTAATGGAATAGCAATGGTACCGTTTTTTTTTTTTTTTTTTTTGGAGGAAAAGGGTAAACAACTGATATATGGGGTTGTATTATATAGTGCACAAAAGGAGCAGGTGGCATAAGAACTATTAAAAAATAAAAAGGGAACTATCCCAGCATCCCCTCACGAATCGAGAAGAAGCTAGAGAGGAGAAGGTTCCAATGTTAAATAGGATTGAACCCTCCATAAGACCAAAGAGTTGGGTACAATTTTAGTCTACTTTGGCAGCACTGCAAGAGGCAGCAGAAGAGCCCATAACTCTTGGAAAAATGCAGAATGGAAAAGAAGCTTGCAACTATTGTGCAACAGAAGACCAAGCTAGCGAATTAAAGGAAACAGAGGCAATTGTAGTTTGACCTAATGTTAGGCCTGGAAAAAATATTTAAAAATAAAAGTAAAATTTGTGGATTGTGTTGAAAAATTTAAAGTCCGATCTAGTGAAAAGGAGATTAGATGAGGCTCAGATAGCCATGAGCCCTTGTTAGCAGTGCAACAGGAATTTTGTTGTGTGTAGAAAATTAGATATGAAAAACCATTGGCCTTATCTACCAGGATTTTGAAAGAACATCAAGTTTAAATAAACACTGAAATAAAATTACTACCCACAAAATACAGAAATAAAACCACTGCGCGCAACAGATCTTGCCATAACATATCATCAAAATTTGGAATGCGCAACAAAATTTGGCATAAAGGCATATAGCTTTTATATTACTGTTGATGGAATCCAACATTGAAAATCTAGAATACTATAATTGAGATTCAGCCTCAAAAATAACTTAACGACAATCAATGAGGATATTTTGGAACCAAAATCTGAAAGACAATCAAAGACACCAGGTGAAATCACAAAGCTAAATTTAGGAACTTCATTTAACTACATTAAGATGCCTGCAAATGATGAATTCATTCGCAGTGATCGATTTGCAAGGGAAAGGAATGACACCTCACATTACAACGCACAAACAGGGAGAGTTAAAACAAAGCTTCCTGAGCAATCAGATGAAGCTATAAACATGAAAGGTGATGCAATCAAGAGAAAAATGGATAGTCTAACTTTAAACACTGCTTTGAATCCTTCCATTCCATTCATGGCCATGTCCACCATGAAGTGGAATCCTTATTTTGATAGAGCTACCCTTCCATTCAATGTTATGAGTTGAGTGAACCTCATTGCAAAAATTATATGAAAGACACAGGCAATGAGTTGTTAAAATGTCAAGCGGAATCCTTATTTTAACAGAGCTACTATGGATAGGCTTCCATTCAAAGTTATGAATATATTCGTAAAGTATGGCTATGACTGGCAATTCCATGTGCATTTGGATATGTTTTTCCATTTAGTTAAAATTCTTAACCCCTGAAAGTCACACTAAAGCTAAATTTTGGACAGTAGTCTTATGACTTTGTTTTGGTGCAGGTAATGCAAGCCCTTGAGCACCTGCCTGGCAACCTCAGCCAAATAGTGTTCTGGGACTTTTGAATGGCAACATGTGGCCTGAAATAGCTAATATGCAGTAATATGACTTTGCTAATCTACTAAAACCATAAGCTGGAAACATGAAAATCCTAAGCTAGAAACATGAAAATCCTCTTAGGTAAGGAAGTCCCTTCTTAGCCTTAAACCGTTAGGTAAGGAAGTGGCCTGAAATAGCTAATATGCAGTAATATGACTTTGCTAATCTACTAAAGATTTTCCAAAGCACATGCCTAACTTTTGAGAGACACTTTGTGTAATTGTTAACATTGAGTGGGAAGAAACCAAGTTATATTTCCTTGGAATATTGTTTGTAAACCTATAATCAACAATACCTCTGTTTCTAAAATCTTTGAATGATACAAATTATACCCTACTATTTTAATCTTATAACTTTTACACCTAGAAACAAAGAAATGACATAGTATAACTTTAAACACTGCTTTGAATCCTTCCATTCATGGCCATGTCCACCATGAAGAGAAATCCTTATTTTAACAGAGCTACCCTTCCATTCAAATTTATGAAGATATTACTAAAGCTAAAGTTTGGACAGTAGTCTTATGACTTTGTTTTGGTGCAGGTAATGCAAGCCCTTGAGCACCTACCTGGCAACCTCAACCAAATAGTGTTCTGGGACTTTTGAATGGCAACATGTGGCCTGAAATAGATAATATGCAGTAATATGACTTTATATTCAAACCTTTAACAAGTCTTCTAGCAAGGTCTTCCTCCAAATATTAGGAGTTCTCAAGTGTTTCAACCTTCAATGTATAGGTTCCCGAAACGAAGGTTACATGGATCGTGTGTGCTGACCTGGACTATCATGATTCTAAAACCATACCATGAAGTGGAATCCTTATTTTAACAAAGCTACCCTTCCATTCAAAGTTATGAAGATATTACTAAAGCTAAAGTTTGGACAGTAGTCTTATGACTTTGTTTTGGTGCAGGTAATGCAAGCCCTTAAGCACCTGCCTGGCAACCTCAGCCAAATAGTGTTCTGGGACTTTTGAATGGAAACATGTGGCCTGAAATAGCTAATATGCAGTAATATGACTTTATATTCAAACCTTTAACAAGTCTTCTAGCAAGGTCTTCCTCCAAATATTAGGAGTTCTCAAGTGTTTCAACCTTCAATGTATAGGTTCCCGAAACGAAGGTTACATGGATCGTGTGTGCTGACCTGGACTATCATGATTCTAAAACCATAAGCTGGAAACATGAAAATCCTGAGAATCAGAGTTTAATCTGAATTATCGTCTTCACTTCCACATCCTACAATGGAACCGCTGATAATGCCCTAATTTGATGATACAACCATAAGCTGGAAACATGAAAATCCTGAGAATCATTTGATTTCATGGATATGTCAAAATGAGTTTGGAATTTTTCATCACTACCTACCAATCCTAGCTAGATTAGACCTTAGGAAATCTCCTCTTAGGTAAACACTGCTTTGAATCCTTCCATTCACGCCCAAGTCCACCATCAAGCGAAATCCTTATTTTAACAGAGCTACTATGGATAGGCTTCCATTCAAAGTTATGAAGATATTCGTAAAGTCTGGCTATGACTGGCAATTCCGTAGTGGGTTGATAAACCTAAGATCAAAGAACCATAAGAAGTCTGTAATGGCCAGAAAGAAAGAACTGAACTCAATTAATGAGCATGGGTTAACAACTACCCTGCTAGTGCCTTTTGCTAAAAAAATAAAGGATAATATTAAACGAATAATTGTAGCTGGTATAAAGAGGTCAGGATACGTGTTAATGGGAACCAAAACAAAAAGAAACTATCCTCAGACAGTTTTTCCAGATTTGTCCTTGGCTGTTCTGGAAATTTTATGTTCAATTAGCAAGTGAGATGAGTAGTCTCATTTAGGAAATGGAGAATGCTCAGTATCCGAGGCAGAGTAAAAGAAAAAAAAATGTTTCTTCGTCAGAATGGAATATATGCAACTGCAAGTTATAGAGACTTTATTTTAAATAAAACTTAGAAGAACTTAAATTAACTGTATCATAATACTATCAGTTTCATCTTCTTTGAAGATTTAACCTGAGAAACAAAAATAAGAACTCTGCATCATGATATCATTAACAAACAAAAAAAAGAAACCAAAGAGTAATCAAAAATTATATGAAAGACACAGACAATTAGCTGTTAAAATGTCAATGGTAAATGGAAAGATAAGGAAAATAACACCTATTTAGTTTCGAAAATAAACACACCTGTTTAGTTTTCTTTGTTGTTTCTATCTTGTTGCGATTATAGGCACAGGCTTTCAAGTGAAGGGACAAGCTTATCGACAAGTAACTTGTAGGGCTTTGTCCTTAGGTAGAGCAGAATCAATCCTCATACAACTGAGTTGCAGGTTCTCAGGACAGCAATGGATATAAGCAAAATAGAATAGTGGTTGACAATAGTATAGTAAAGGCAGGAAAGATAAAGTAAAATATGAGCTGAGAAAGGAGAACAGTAACCAAGAATATATATATATATATATATATATATATATATATATATATATATATATATATATATATATATATATATATATATATATATATAACCTAATAACTACCACCATAACCATTTGTGATGCAGAGGGCGCCATATTCGGATGGAGGGCAAAACGACCAACTAATTATTTCTCATTGTAGTCGTCGTCATCCTCCTGGACCTCCTCCTCCTGCAGAAAAAACGACCTACGTGGCCCTTGTGCAGCCAAGAAGAAGGCCCCTCGTCCTCTGCGGCCCTCATCATCCTCTGCCCAAACTCTCCTTTGCAGGTCCCCTGCAACTGCAAGTTATAAAGACTTTATTTTAAATAAAACTTAGAAGAACTTAAATTAACTGTATCATAATACTATCAGTTTCATCTTCTTTGAAGATTTAACCTGACAAACAAAAATAAGAACTCTGCATCGTGATATCATTAACAGACAAACAAAAAGAAACCAAAGAGTAATCAAAAATTATATGAAAGACACATACAATGAGTTGTTAAAATGTCAATGGTAAATGGAAAGATAAGGAAAATAACACCTATTTAGTTTCGAAAAGAAACACACCTGTTTAGTTTTCTTTGTTTTTTCTAGCTTGTTGCAATTATAGGCACAGGCTTTCAAGTGAAGGGACAAGCTTATCAACAGGTAACTTGTAGGGCTTCGTCCTTAGGCAGAGCAGAATCAATCCTCCATACAGTTGAGTTACAGGTTCTCAGGATAGCAATGGATGTAAGCAAAATAGAATAGTGGTTGGCAATAGTATAGTAAAGGCAGGAAACATAAAGCAAAATATGAGATGAGAAAGGAGAACAGTAACCCAGAATATATATATAACCTAATAACTACCACCATAACCATTTGTGATGCAGAGGGTGCCATATTCGGATGGAGGGCAAAACGACCAACTAATTATTTCTCATTGTAGTCGTCGTCATCCTCCTAGCCCTCCTCCTCCTGCAGAAAAAACGGCCTACGCGGCCCTTGTGCAGCCAAGAAGAAGGCCCCTCGTCCTCTGTGGCCCTCGTCATCCTCTTGCAATACTCTGCCCAAACTCTCCTCTGCAGCAATCCTCCGCCTGCGCCCTCCTATGCACCCCTACCCTCCTCTGCATCAAACGTTGCTATCTATGCACAGGACGGACTGGGTGGGTACAAATAGGTTGGGTTGATTAGGGTAAATGGTTGGGTAGCTAATAGAAAGAAACGAATTTTTTTTAATTAATTATTAACTAATACGTTAAGGTTTTTTTAATGTTTTATAAGATTTTTTAATTAAATTAGATGGATTATTATTGTTGAATTGTCTAACAATAGATCTGACGGCTAATATTAGGACAGAAAGGCATTTTGGGGAGTTCATTTCAGAGGGAAACGCTTTACGGCGTAAATATTGATTTGTTTGGAGTTGACTCGTATTAATGAGGTTAGAAAATAGTTTAAAATAATGAATTTTGGGGGCAATGCGTTATGGTATTTTTTCTTTTTAGTTTCCTCTTAATATATATTTAGTGGTGTGAGTCATTTTATCAAACTTTTGAGGTTGATTTAGTTGATTTTATGGTTTAAGTATATGAAAAATAAATAAGTCGGGAGTTTTTATGTTTAATTTAAGAAATCTTGTTAATGAGAAATATGGTTCATGATATATCATTTTTTAAACTTATGTTATGTGCATTGAAATTAATACGAGAAGGTATTTTTGAATCAATGGAAGAGGGAATCCTTGAAAACCACCCTAAGGTATAAAACACAAGATAATTAACAAGGGGTTTACACCAAGACATGACAAGAAGGGGCAAATCTTTTTGAACTTGTCGTGGACAAACTGATTAATGAAATTTGATTTTGTGAGTTCTAAGTTAATGGTTTGATCCTCCTCTTGAATTTCAATGGACTAGTTTTTTAAATTATGTATCGTTTTTCCTAAGGGAAGTCCTCAACAATCTCTTAGGTGATAGCATAGATATTAAGAATCCCCCCAAAAGGATGCATTAGCACAACATAGAAAAAATAAGGCGAAAAACTACAATAGGCTAAAGCAAGATTTGGCCTAGTTTCTATGTTGGGACTACAGTAAACAAAACAATATCCACGTTAGGGTTGGTGAAGAGGTAGTTAAGAGAAAAATGGGTTAAAAAAATTTAATTTTTTGTATGTATGGTAATCTTCAAAGTGATATGGAGGAATAAATATTTTGAAGATATCCATAATGTAATAAGTGCAAAGTAGGTTATATTAGGGACATTAGCATGTCATGGGCTGCTCAAATAAATTTATAATCCAAAATTAGGAGATTTTATAGTACAAGAGGAGTTGATAAAGGTGACTCTCCAAGACATTTATTTTTTGATAGGACTACCCATGAAGAGTGTTGTTTGGGATACACCGGTGTGCTTTTTTGTGCCAAGAAGTTGGAGAAGTTTGTGGAGGCCCATGGAAATCAGAATACTAGGGTCAAAGTACTAGGGTTGAAGATGGTGCCATCCTAATAGTTGATTTGGAATAGTTAGAGATACAAGTCATTATAGCAACAATTATGTAAATTGGGGGGAACCATCCCCACCATAAGATAGCAAGTGGATTGGTGATGCTCATGGAAAGCATACCAGTAGCGACCTACTATTGGTGGGCCTAGATGATATTGACATTTATATTATGTTAGTTGACATTTTGTTGTAGGATGATAGGGGGGAAATTTTTATATTGGACATTTTCGTGTGAGAAGATTCTGATTGCCTAATTACATGTGTGGATCCCTAAAGAGCCCAAATATGCACAAAGCGGTAATAATTGTTGAGATATGGATGAGGTGGTGTTATAAGAAATTCGTTTTTCCTTAATTTCTTTGCTCGCCGGGATTAATTGGGTGATCCACATTGAGCGTTACATTTAGAGCTTCCCATCCCACCTAGAAGAGAATGGGGTCTAGATGGTACGTGATTATGTGATTATGTTTTATGTATAAGTATAAAGTAGAAGATTACAGTATGTGATACTAATCATCCATATTATGTGTGTGCAAATACAATGCTAGTGAGGTCAAGACACATGTACGTTGACTAGTTCACGGTGGACAACAAATTATTTGTGAGATCAACTAGATCAGTTGTTGCATGGAGTATCAAAACATGGATGTGATATTTCTACCTAGACCAATGTACCATAGGACTAGCCCTTAATTTTGAGGAGGGTAGTTATGGACGATCAAGGCATGAGAGACTTAGATAGAAGGATGATAATACCACCAATTGAATGATGATGATGAAGACAAGTAGTTTTAGATAAATGGGATATATGGCCTCCTTTTACAGTACTTATCATGTGATAAGCATGCATCAATTTTAGAGTGATGAACTCCTAGATGTACACTTTTTGACATTTTTGTGTGTATTATGGAATCAATTTTTGATATGATAAGTGTCATGCAAATGTAATAAATGCAAAATGTAAAATGTGTGATATGATTACTTAGGATGATATGCTTAGTAAAGTAAATGTAAATGCAATAAATTATCTTCTTAATGATGCATGTGCTAAATTCAATTTGGTAATTCTTTATTTTATTTTACCTTAATAGAGGGGAGTGAGGGTAAAAACCACAATACTTTGATAAGCCCTACAATTTTACTTTCCACTCACATATTTCATCATCCTTTTTCCTTGAAAACACTCGGTTTCTCCACTTTATTTTCATTTTACCCTCATTATCCAACACTTCAAGTGTGATTGGATTATGTGTTAGAAAATGAGTATTTTATAGTAAGTTAATGAATTTGCATGTCTGGGTAGGCTTTGGTTCGATAATATGTATTTTTCAAGACTCAATAAGATAGCCTTTTATTTTTATGATGGAAGAATAAGTGTAAAATTATCTAAGAGCACTCATGAGCTATGAAGGGTCTTTCCAACAATACCAATGCTATACAATTATTCTACATCATAAGTTGTACAAACCTAAATAACCATTCAACAAAGACTTTTTGTAACTAAATAATTTGAATGAAATGGAACTACTGATGTAGGATTCTTCATTAGCAGTAGTATGATTGTAATTTTGTAATTATTGTATCAATTTACTTTTAAATGTAACTACTCTTATAAAACAATTTAATTTTGTTCCACCATTTTAGACACTTAGGCTATTCGACATAACTATAGGTTGAAAAGGGGAGCATGATACAAGAGTTAATTATTTTTTATTGGATGCTAATCATAGGTAATTATCTTCTGTTTTTGGAAAATTGATTACCTTCCTACACGCTAGGCATGAACCACGAGGTTTGAGTGCTCCCGATGGCAGCCTTATATTATATTGGGCCCCCCCTCTCCTCTCCTCTCCTCTCCTTATCAGTCGAGCCCCCTAAAGGGTCCTCTCCTTAACAGTCGAGCACTAGAAATTAGTATGAAGCTAAGATAGTTAGGAAGTTTTTGTTTGTATAAAAAATAAGAGAATTGAACTAGAGAGGTTCAACTATTTGTGTGGAAAACTATATATCAACTAGATCAATTGTTGCATGGAGTATCAAAGCATGGATGTCAGAACCTTGAGGATCATGATATGACTACATGTACCAACATTCTAATGGCCCCCAATTTTGAGGAGGGAAGTTATGGATGCCTAGGGTATGAGAGACTTGGCTAGAAGGATGATCATGCCCCTAGCATGAGACCACCATTGAACGATGATGATGGAGATGAGTGGTTATATATTTATTGGAAGTATGGCCCCCATTTTGTACTTAGAATGTGATAAGCATGTATCGGTTCTAGAGTGATGAACTTCTATTTAGTAATTCTAGCTTGTAGTGATATGAGAAAAAGAAATATATTAAAATTATTGCACTAAGAGTTTAACTCATAATTACATTCTCAAAGGAAAGGAAAAGGTTATGCACATGATAAAAAAATTTCAATTGCATAACAAGAAGTTGGAAATTAAGACAAGCATGGGGGTTATTGACATGAGGATCAAGGACATCAACAAACAAGTAGATCATAGCTTTATATTTGGCCTAAACTAGTAGATCCAATACAAACACCATTTTAGTTGAAAAGGTTATGCAAAGGGGAAAAATGACCTAGTCTATTAGGGTAAGATTCCACATGTAATAGCTCACTTTATTCACATAATTCATGTAGTAGAAATACAAGGGATCCATCTAAATGACGAAAGAAGACAACTTATGAAATGCAAATATAATGAAAGGGATATGAAGAGCATATCTATATACAAAATAAGGGATTCCTCTAAAATACATATTACAAGTAAAAATTATTTAAATAGATAATGTTACAAGGGTTAGGGAGAAGTTATACTTATAATGTTGTGAGTAAGCATGTCCTCTTTCCTAGACATTGTTTAACAATATAAGGACCTTGCTATAACATTTTAAACTTTCCAACCCCAAGACATCATGACCTTCATCCAACATAAAGACTAGATTCCACCCATGGAAGAAATGAGGGTGAAACTTATGGTCATATTGAAATTTATGCAATGCTTAATTACCTTGATACTATCAATAAATAGGGTAGGCAAAAAATAACCAACATGGATAATTTTTTGGGGTGGTAGTCAAAGGTGGAAATCATAAGCACTACTAGCACATGCTTTTAATACCTAATGTATCTCATCATGAGATAGGAAATTGCATAATAAAGTATCAACCACCACTGATAAAAAATATCTCTAGTATGAGGAAATACTGAGGGGATTGATGAAAAATACATTATGTTCCATCATAGGAGAAATGGGGACAAAAATTTTGTGTTTGTAAATAAACTAGAATTTTTCCATGCCAAGGATTGTCAATGGACATGCTGAACAAATGTTTTTTAGGAAAGTCATTATTCAAGGCATGGTCTACCACACTTGGGTGGTCAGAAATGCAGGAAATACAGGCCAATGATTTCTTATTCTTGTGTATAATGAATATTAAGTCAAGCTCTTAAAGGATGGTGATCCAATAAGAAATTTTACCTTTGACATCTCACCAACATAAGAGGAATAACATATGGTTAGAATTCATTGTGACCTTTATCTTACACATTAAGATATAATGACATTTCTTTTGAATAAAAAAAATAACTACCAAGAATAAATTCTGATCATAGTTATAGGAAAAATAGTGTCTGACCAAGTTCTTACTAATGTAATAGATGATGTGCTCACATCCATCCTTGTTGTCCTTAACTAGGACTCTAGCGATAGAAAAGGAAGAAGCATAAATATAAGGGATGAAAACTTTGTTGAAGTGAATGATCTTTGTTGGTGCATTCCAATGTAACAAGTCTTGGGAGAGAAGAGCCATCATGGGAGAGATGAGGACTAAAATTGTATGTTTGTGAATAAACTAGAATGTTTCCATACCAAGTATTATCAGTGGAAATGTTGAACAATTTTTTTTTGAGGAAGGTCATCATTCAAGGGACGATCTACCACACTATTTGGGAGGTCAGAAATGAGGTCAATAAGGGCCAATGATTTATTAATATTGGGTGTAATGAATACTAAGTCAATCTCTTGAAGGATAGTGATCCAACAAGAAAATTTACAAATGACAACTCTCCAACACAAGAGGAATGACATAGGATTAGAATTGATCATGACCTTTGTATTGCACATTAATATATGATGGCATTTCTTTTGAATAAAAAAATAACTACCAAGACTTAATTCTCATCATAGTTATAAGAAAAATAGTGTTGAACAAGTTTTTACTAATGTAATAGATGATGTGCTCACATCCATCCTACTTGTCCTTAACTAGGAATTTAATGATAGAAAAGGAAGAAGCAAAAATATAAGGGATGAAAACTTTGTTGAAGTGAAGAGGGCTAGTCCAAGGTGTTAAAATAAGGGAAAGTATCAACATTTCAAAGGGATAATGGGCTTGATCATCGCATTCAAAGGGTATGTTATGTCATATCAATGGTAAAAAACCATGAGAGTGAATGGTGTAATCATTAATAAACCATTGCAAGAAGTTATATTTACCTTGAAGGATTTGCAATTGTTGGAGGGTACGAGGTGGTTAGAGTCTAGTAATGGAATAAACTTTCAAAGGGTCAATAATGATGCATAATTTGGAAATTATATATATATATATATATATATATATATATATATGTTGTGTGTGTGTGTGTGTGTGTGTGTGGAAATAATTTTTGATATGAAATTTGATAGATGCAAAATGTAAAATATTGAATTTGATTTCATATGATGATATGCTTAGTAAAGTAAATATAAAATGTAATAAATTATCTTTCTAATGATTCATGTGGTAAATGACAATCTAGGATATTATTTGAAATGGTATCCATTTAGTGATTCTAGCTTCTAGGGATATGAGAGAATCAAATGGATTAAATTGACTGCACTAAGAGTTTTGTTAGGAAAAATACTTTTGGGGGGGGGGGGGGGGGGGGGGGGGGGAGGCGGTGAATCAGTAATTTTAACTTTTCATTTCATATTCTAAATTCTATATGCTATTTTTCTTCATGCAACCAACGTATGTACGCGACTCTTGTGAATGCAAACATCATATATCCAGTCAACTTAATTTGGCATATATTTTATCTGTGACTTAACTTAACTAATGCATTATTAATTCATTCCCCATCCAAAATGCAATAAAGAATAGATAAGTCATAGCACGTAATAAACACACATAAACCACTAGGATTTTAGGTGGAAACCGAATGTCGGAGAAAACCACCGTTGTCATTGTCTTTGTCTTATTTTTTATTATATAAAGAAAATATTCATTACATTTTTATACTGGTGCAGACACTTATCAATACGTAGGAACCCACCTGCAGGAGGCTACAACCTCCACTAGTTCTCCAACACCCACTAAAAGGGAGCTACAACCCCCTGAAATCATTTTTAGACTCCTACCAGAAGGGAGATCCTACCCCCTTTCTTAAGGTTGTAACCCTCGCCTCCTTGTGGACCCCTTTTTAGAATGTTTCGGACTAGATTCACCTGTCATGCAGTCATCAAACAAATTGTATGTCACCTTTCATCAAATTTTCATACTAGATCCACACTAACAATAAACCCAAACCAATATCCAAACTGAAATACTGAAACACAAAGTTGAATCACTAAATCTTTCTAAATCAACTTAATCTCTGAAGCATCAAACTACTGAATACATAACCCAACCAGAACAAATGAATTTCATGTTATGTACGCAGATGTTCTTAATAGAACCAAGATATATGTGTACTTCCTTTGCATAAAACCCATGTACATATCTCAAATCATTGAACATTGACTCATTTGGCTAATTGAATCATTGTAACACTGAATCACTCACTGAATCAAGTACTGAACCAATCATAGATCAGTGAACCATACCCAATCATCATAACTGATAAATATAGAAATCCATAACTCAATCAACCCAAACAACATTGCTAGATATAGATCATGCTTATCAAGACATCATTGACAAACAACAACAAATAGAACAAACATCATCAACAGTTATCATTAGGCATCACTATAGAATAGATCTACCTCATAATATATACGTGATTGTTATTAAGCAGACTAACGTATATATGCGCTTATAATGTGGAACACCCATGTATATATCTCAACATACTGAAAAATACATTACTGAATATATAAGCTACTACCCATAAACAAATCCACATATGTACATGACTATTCAGAAACAAACCTACGTACAAATCTGAAAAAATTCACTACGCACGCAATTCCCATTCCGCAAACCTTATTGTCACATATTCATATTACTGCATCATTATAACCAAATATCTATCATTATTAGCTCTAAGTATAAACAAATCAAGCAATTGTATTCATCAATATTTACTACACTTTCATATCTATCATATATGTGCCATCTCCTTGCTCCTTGGTGCACACCTGTTTTAGATCAAATTCTATTTGAATAACTCATTCACTTGCACACCTAACACCTTGATCTCCATCTCCTTATATAGCTTTAGACTTGGTCAATACCTTAGGTAAATACTTTGGTAATGTCAACAGTATTTGTTGATGGGATCAAATGAATATTGAGGCTCCAATTACTATGGGCCAATACCACGGTAATGACCCCTGGTATCCAGATTACCATGGTTTGGATTATGTAAGTGACTTCTACTTACAAGACCTGTGTATGTACGCGACCCTTCTTCATAGGAATTGTGTATACTTTCTCAAACTTCACTGTTGTCATCCGTCTGTAACTGAATTTCCATTTCTCTATCCATATGTTCTATAGCATTTGTACCAATCTACATGAGTTCCATAATCATCATATTAACACAATATTGACATATTTATCAAGCAAGTTTCCATCAAGGAAAATACATTAACCATAATGCCAACAATCTCCCCCTTTGGACTTGATGGCAACCACTTTGGTGTTTGGACACCATTTCCAAACACCTACAAACACCAATATTTTATCCCCTTTGACATCAAGGGAAAAGGGTTGATAAAATTACTTTTCTTGTAGTGTTGATCGTTGTAGGTATGATCTGTTGAATGAAAGTTGTATATTGACCATGCTCCCCTTGAGCATATGTTGGACCTTCTAAAGATATACAAAAAAAGTATAAGGCTTTATGACTCAACCAAATATGACCTTTCCTATCACCAATGACTCTATGTTCCCATGATTACATCAATCACCCAACATAATATGGTTACATAGAGACATTTATGCTCTAATTATATTATATGCACAAAATAAGAGATGGCTTCGAAGAAAATGATGTGGTCCATCAATGGTTTGATCACGCAAAAGAAGCATTCCTCCCCCACAAACTTTCAAATACATATTATGAGGTTAAAAAATAGTTAAAAATATTGATTTTTGGAGGCAACACGTATTAATGGGGTTAGAAAATAGTTAAAATAATGACTTTTGGGGAAATTTTGGGGGCAATGTGCTATGGTATTTTTGTTTTTTAGTTTACTCTTAGTATGCATTTAATGGTGTTTGGTAATTTTACCTAGTCTTTGAGGTTGGCTTAGTTCACTTTATGGTGCCTTTGAGGTTGACTTAGTTGACTTTATGGTTCAAGTATGTGAAAAACAAATAAGTCCCAGAGTAATGAGGAGTCTCTATGTTTAGTCTAAGAAACCTTGTTAATGAGAAATCTAGCTCATGATATATCACCCTTTAAACCTATGTCATGTGCATTGAAATTAATAGGGGAATGTATTTTTGAATCAATGGAAGAGGGAATCCTTGAAAACCACCCTAAGGTATAAAGCACAAGATAATTAACAAGGGGTTCACACCAAGACATGACAAGAAGGGGAAAATCTTTTTGAACTTGTTGTGGACAAACTAAATAATGAAATTTGATTTTGTGAGTTCCAGGTTAATGGTCTGATCTTTCTCTTGAATTTCAATGGTTTAGTTTATTAAATTAGGTATCATTTTTCCTAAGGGAAGTCCTCAACAATCTCTTAGGTGATAGCATAGATGTGGGAGCATAAGTAACCCCCCAAAAGGATGCATTGACACAACATAGAAAAAATAGGGGGAAAAGTTACAATAGGTTAAAGCAAGATTTGGCCTAGTTTATATGTTGGGACTAGAGTAAACAAAACAATATCCACACTAGGGTTGGTGAAGAGGTAGCTAAGAGGAAAATGGATTAAAAAAATTTGGTTTTTTGTATTTATGGTTTGCTTCAGAGTGATATGGAGGAATAAAGAATTTGAAGATACAAGAGGTAATTGTTTTTTTATTAGATGATAATCATAGGTAATTATCTTCTTCTTTTTTAAAAGTGCTTACCTTCTTGCATGCTAGGCAGGAAACACTAGAAATTAGCAGGAAGTTAAGATAGTTAGGAAGTTTATGTTTGTATAAAAACTAAGAGAATTGAACTCGAGAGGTTCAACTATTTGTGAGGCCAACTATAGATCAACTAGATTAATTGTTGCATGGAGTATCAAAGCATGGATGTCGGATCCTTGAGGGTCATGATATGTCTACATGTACCCACATTCTAATGGCCCCCAATTTTGAGGAGGGAAGTTATGTATGCCTAGGGTATGAGAGACTTGGCTAGAAGGATGATCATGCCCCTAGCATGAGACCACCATTGAACGATAATGATGGAGATGAGTGGTTATAGATAGATTGGAAGTATGGCCCCCATTTTGTGCTTAGAATGTGATAAGCATGCATCGGTTCTAGAGTGATGGAATCCTACTTAGTAATTCTAGCTTACAGGGATATGAGAAAACGAAATATATTAAAATGATTGCTCTAAGAGTTCAATTGATAATTAGATTCTGAAAGGAAAGGCAAGGGGTATGCACATGATAAACATTTTTCAATTGCATTACAAAAAGTTGGGAATTAAGACAAGCATGGGGGTTATTGACGTGAGGATTAAGGACATCAACAAATAACAAGATCATAGCTTCATTTTTGGACTAAACTAGTAGATCCAATATAAGCCTATTTTAGTTGAAAATATTATGCAAAGAGGGGAAATGGCCTATGTTATTAGGGCAAGATTTCACATGTAATAGCTCACTCTCTTCGCATAATTGATGTAGCAGAAAGACAAGGGGTCCATCTACATGACGAAAGAAGGGGTCCATTTAAACGGCGAAAGAAGACAACGTGTGAATTGAAAATACAATGAAATGGATGTGAAGAGCATATCTATATACAAGATAAGGGATTCCTGTCAAAGACATATTACGAGTAAAAATTATTTAAATAGATCATGTTACAAGGGTTAGGGAGAAGTTATACTTATAATGTTGTAAGTAAGTATGTCCCCTTTCCTAAACATTGTTTGACAATATAAGGACCTTTCTATAACATTTTAAACTTTCCAACCCCCAAGACATCATGAGCTTCATCATACAAAAAGACTAGATTCCCCTCATGGAAGACACGAGGGCAAACCTTATGGTCATATTGAGCCTTAGAATTGTTTTTCCATTTCAATGGTTTGTAATGCAATGTAGTGATCTTTGTTGGTGCATTCCAATGTAACAAACCTTCGTTCTAATAGGTTAGTATCAAGGAGGAGTTCAATTACTAGATTTGATACTCAATCGATAAAATTGCCTCATGTGCATGAACAATATGAAAATGAGTGACTCCTATGTCAATTTTAATAGTTCTCCAATAGGTATGTAAGGTAGGGAAGAGAGTATGATGCCATTTCTTTCAGGACATCAAACTCGGTTATAAAATGGTTTAAAATATAGAAGTGGTAGTGGCCATGATATTGTTGAATATCAACGTTGCTTCAACCCATTTCATGGAATATTTAATGATTGCAATAATGTATTTATGGCCCCTAAATAAAGGAAGGTTACATTCCCTAAAATTAGTGCTACATTTGCAAAAAAAGTCTCGTGGTCATTATGAGGCATAATGGATCTAGCAGAGCTCATGCACTAGGGGAAAGAACTGATAGTTGATGTAATGCTTAATTACATTGATACTATCAATAAATAAGGTAGGAAAAAAATAACCAACATGGATAATTTTTTGGGTGGTAGTCAAAGGTGGCAATCATAAACACGTGACTATGGCATGCATTTAATACCTAATTTATCTCATCATGAGTTAGGAAATTGCATAATAAAGTATCAACCACCATTGATAAAGAATATCTCCTATGAGGAAATACTAGAGGGCTCGATGAAAAATACATTATGTTCCATCATGGGAGAGATGAGGACTAAATTTCCATGTTTGTAAATAAACTAGAATGTCACCATACCAAGGATTGTAAATGGACATGTTGAAAAAATGTTTTCTAGGAAGGTCATCATTCAAGTCCTAGTCTACCATACTTGGGAGGTCAAAAATAAAGGCAATAAGGGCCAATAATTTTTTATTCTTGTGTGTAATGAATACTAATTCAATCTCTTAAAGGATAGTGATCCAACAAGAAAATTTACCATTGAAAACTCACCAACACAAGAGGAATAACATAGGGTTAGAATTCATCGTGATATTTGTTTTGCAAACTAAGATATAATGACATTTCTTTTGAATAAAAATAATAATTTCCAAGAGTAACTTCTCTTCATAGTTATAGGAAAAATAGTGTCTGACAAAGTTCTTAATAATGTAATAGATGGTGTGCTCACAGCCATCCTTCTTGTCCTTAACCTATAGTGATAGAAAAGGAAGAAGTAGGAATATAAGGGATGAAAAATTTGTTGAAGTGAATGATCTTTGTTGGTTCATTCCAATGTAATAATCCTTGGGAGATATGAGCCATGATGGGAGAAATGAGAACTAAACTTTTATGTTTTTAAATAAACTAGAATGTTTCCATACCAAGTATTGTCATTGGAAATGTTGAACAAATGCTTTTTTAGGAAGTTTATCATCCAAGGGATGATTTACCACACTATTTGGGAGGTCTGAAATGAGGTCAATAAGTGCTAATGATTTCTTATTCTTGTGTGTAATGAATACTAATTCAAGCTCTTGAAGGATAGTGATCCAACAAGAAAATTTACCATTGATAACTCGCCAACTCAAGAAGAATAACATAGGGTTAGAATTGATCATGACATTTTTCTTGTGCATTAAGATATGATGATAATTATTTTGAATAAAATAAATAACTACCTAGACTAACTTCTCATCATAGTTATAGGAAAAATAGTGTCTAACCAAGTTTTTAATAATGTAATAGATAGCATGCTCACATCCATCTTTCTTGTCCTTAACTATGACTTTAGTGATAGAAAAGGAAGAAGTAGAAATATAAGGGATGAAAACTACGTGAAGAGGGATAATACAAGGTGCTAAAATGATCCAAATCAGATCCATAAACGACTGTCAAGAAACATGACTGTAACAGGTCGAACAAATCTCGAATAAAATCCAAAACAGTAATCGAAAACACCCTGAACCAGTGGCCATGGCAGCTGGCGTGGAGACGACGAGGACCTCGGTCAAAGCACGCTGACCGAGGCCCATGGAGACTGCGCAGGAGGTCGATGAAGCCCTTGGGAGCCCTGAAATGGGAAAAGGGGACTGATTTTCAATGCGCGTTTGCGCATCGCTGGGCAAACAGGGCTGAAATGGTAGGACTAAGAACTCGGTCACGTTGGGAGCCAAAGGACCATGGGCGGAGAAACGTAAAGCGCCATCGTACGACGGTGGGACCCACGACCTGGAAACCGGCGATTTACCCAGGGTGCCCTTGAACGGTAAGCAGTTTTGGAGGAAAGCAGAGTGAGCACCCTCAGCGATCGAGGCGTGGCAGCGGAGGTGAGAGAGAGAACCATTGTGATCGCACGTTATCGGTCGAGCAAGTCAACCACGCTCAGCGTGCGAATGACGTTGGATCTGGAGGAGCCCAGATCGGATGGCTGAGATTGCACCCGATAGATAGAGCGGAACTGACAGGGAATAACGCCGAATTATAAAGAGATTGGAATCCATTGACCGCCACGGGGGAAAAAGAAATGAATCGATGAACAGGTTGGCACTATTCCAGTGAGGACACGTGGCTACTTCTCGAGCAATCATGCTGATGCCGAACAGGGAATTCCAAGCAAACAGGCAGCAGGCGAATCGACCCAGGCAGGAGAGGAACTGAACAGGCATGGAGGCCGAATGGATAAAGCCATGAACAGGATAGTTAAACGGGATTCAGAGATTTGAAGAAATTGAGAACGAAGAGTCCAAGAGACCAAGAGAGACAGTGACAGTAAACCCTGAGAGGAGGACTGAGCACAGAGAGCAGTAAAGCCAAGTAGAAGAGACAGAGGGCCGAGCTAACCACAGGCAGCATCGAGCACCAGAGAGCTTGAAGATTCAAGCCTTCCCATAGAGGAATATATCCCGATTGAGCATCACAGTTGGCTCTTTCCACTATAGACCGAGGGTCACAGAGCTGGTAGGAAATACAAAGAGTCTGTGTACTCCAAGTGGCTTGGGGAATCCAAGAACCACCCTGCCAAGCAAAATCTGCTTCAGGAGAACTCACATTGAGTCCCTGTATTGTAATTTCTCTGCTCAAAGACATAATAAAATAAGGCCACCACTGAAGCTGGACCGAAGACGTAGCCCTAGAGAATAGGGTGAACTCCTTATTAAAAATTGTTTGTGTCTTTGTGTTGCTTACTGTATTTCTCTATTGTCTTTCCATTTAAAATGTCTGTGTATTGGCAATCTGATCGATCCATTATTTCAATAACACAAAACGCACACCAGCACATGAGTCTATAATACCTTTTGTTTAATAAATCTTAACTGAGGTCACTCATAGGGTGATTTTCAGATCAAGTGGTATCAGAGCTCTAGGCTGTAAGGTTGGACAAGCTTGTGTTGGTTTAGCTGTGAATGATCACTAGATCAAAGCTCAAGTTAGGAGAAGGAGAGTTGGTGGAAACTAATCCTGAAATTGGAAGAGTCTATTCTCAAAAGACAATGTCAGAAGAAGGTTCTGTAGGGCCAGACTCTCAATTCCTAGAAAGTTTCCTAGCTATAAAGTCCATGGTAGAAGAAATGTATAGGGACTTTAGAAAGCATAAGGGTGAAGATTCATCAGGCTCTAAGCAAGATAAAGAAGAAGATGAATCTCATGCCCATGACCACTCCAAAGGAAAGGGGAAAGAAGAAAGCTTCCCTACACCTCCTAGTAGCCATGTGCATAATAAGAAAGCATCTTTGATTAAGTTAGATGTTAAATTTTATTTGCCTATATATGATGGAGAGTTAAATGCTGAAAAGTTGGACTATTGGATAAGACAAATTGATGTGTATTGCAGAGTACAAAATATAGACTCAGACAAGAGCAAGATTCATCTGGGAAGCCTTCGCCTAGGGGGCACTGCCTTGGTTTGGTGGGAAGGCAAAACCCAAGCTAATGTGAAGAAGCATGGTAAGACCATCTCTGTCTGGAGTGACTTTGTTTCTACCATCAGAAAGCAGTTCTATCCATTAGCCTACATGCAACAAGCCATGATGAGTTGGCAGACTCTTTGGCAGTTGAAAGGGAAAAGTGTACAAGGGTATACTCAAGAGTTCCGAAAGAGAGCATTGATGTTGGGCATTTCATTAGACTCGCCAGAAACTCTTTTGAAGTACATTGGGGGTCTACACAGCTACATGAGGCATACCATCCTCATGTTTAATCCCACTAGTATAGATGAGGTATCTGTACAAGCTACTCATCTAGAAGCAAGAGGAAAGAATGGCAATCCAGAAGTTGGGGGACCATCCCAACCCACTATAAGCAAGAGCAAGGAGAAAAGAAAGAAGAAATGGAAAGCAAGGAAGGCTAACACTGCACAGAAAGGCAAAGCCTCATGCACTCACTGTAAAAATGAGGGGCATGATGATGAGCACTGTTGGATTCTGCATCCAGAGCTGAGACCTAAGAAGTCCGAGGGCAAGAAGAAGACTACTGTTGCAGCTATTCAGAAGGATTTTGGGTCAAACTCAGGAGATGAAACAGTCATTGCAGCCACAGGTATGAAAGGTAAGAATTCTGAAGCATCTACTAGTAATTCTGCTCAATCTGTTACTGATGAAGAACATGAGAGAAAAAGGCATGAGATTTTCCATATTCGAGTTGTTTCCAAATATCAAAAGATTGATACTTTGTTTGATAGTGGCTCACAAATAAATCTGATTTCTGAAGCAATTGTAAAGAAATTGGGATTAGAAACTACACCTCATAAGAAACCATACCCATTAGGATGGTTGAATGATAAAGCACAACTACAAGTGACTAGACAGCGCAAACTCAAGTTTTCTTTTGGGTCAGCATTTGTAGATGAGGTTGAGTTAGATGTAATTCCTTTGGATATATGTGGAATTGTTTTAGGAAGTCCTTACTTGTATGATAGAAAGGCTATTTTCTATAGAGCTGAGAACAAGTATCTACTTGTTAAAGATGGAATCGAATACCTTGTAAGAGCTCATAAGCTCAAGAATAATTATACTCTCATAAACTCAGGACAGATGAAAAAAATGATAAATTCATGCAAACAGTTCTTACTAATGGTTGTAAAGGAAAAGAAAACTAATAAAACCAATGTATTTGAGGGCTGTAATTCTGATCAGCAAGCTGATATAGAAAATATTGTTTCAGAGTATGATGTCTTGTTTCAAGAACCTCAAGGTCTGCCACCCAAAAAGGGAATAGAACATGATATTATTTTGCAGCAAGATTTTCCTTTGCCTAACATTGGGATGTACAGGTTATCTGCTTTAGAGAATGCTGAAATCAAGAAGCAGGTGTAGGAGTTGCTCGAGAAAGGGCTCATCAGGCCTAGCACATCACCATGTGGGTCACCAATCGTTTTGGTGAGAAAGAAAGATGGCTCGTGGAGAATGTGCATTGATTACCGAGCACTGAATAAAATAACGATCAAAAATCGTTATCCCCTTCCTCGCATAGATGACCTTTTAGATCAATTGAAAGAAGTTGTTTATTTCACCAAGCTGGATTTGCACAGTGGATACCATCGGGTCAGAGTTGTGGAGCAAGATGCATGGAAGACTGCTTTCAAAACAAAGCAGGGATTGTACGAATGGCTAGTTATGCCTTTTGGCTTGACCAATGCCCCTACTACTTTCATGAGATTAATTAATGATGTACTCAGACCTTTTCTTGATGATTTTGTTATTGTGTATCTGGATGACATTCTGATTTTTAGTAAAACATGGGAAGAACATTTAAAGCATGTTAAGCAGACATTAGATGTTTTGAAAAGAGAAAAAATTTATGTTAAACTCTCCAAATGTGAATTTGGCAAAACCTCTCTAAATTATTTGGGTCATATAGTAGGGGGAGGTGAATTGAAAATAGATCCCTCTAAAGTGGCAGTCATTGTAAACTGGCCTAAACCCAAGTCTGCTACAGAAGTGAGAAGCTTCATAGGAGCAGCACAGTATTGGAGGAAGTTCATTTCAAATTTTTCCTCAATTGCAGCTCCCTTACATGCTTTAACAGGATTCAACAAGGTGTTTCAGTGGGGAGGCAAACAGCAGAAAGCCTTCGACACCTTGAAAGAAAAAAATAGTACAGCACTTGTACTAACACTGCCAGATCTACAAAGACCATTTGAGATCCAAACTGATGCCAGTGACTATGCCATGGGAGCAGTGTTGACACAGCACGGTAAACCCATATGTTATCATTCTAAGACTTTTAATCCTGCAGTAGTTAACTATCCTACCTATGATAAAGAATTGTATGCATTAGTTCAGAGTGTGAAAAAGTGGAAACATTACTTAATGGGCAAAGAAACAATAATACATACTGATCATCAGCCACTTCAATACCTACACTCCCAAACTAAGTTGCAACAATCAAGACATTACAGATGGATGGGGTTTCTACAACAGTTTCATTTAGTCATCAGATATAAAAAGGGCATACATAACAAGGTTGCAGACATGTTATCTAGACCCATTATAAATGCATCTACCATACTTAAGCATAATTATGTGCTACATGAAAGCTACATAGAACAATATGCTCAGGATATGGACTTTAAAGATGTATATGCAACTTTGAGTCAAGGCAAAAGAGTAGAAGAATTGGACTATCATGTAAAGGACCGACTCTTATATCATTGTGGGAAACTCTGCATTCCACAAACAGAGAGAGCAAAGATAATTAGGGAAGCACACACTTCTCTGATATCAGGTCACTTTGGGGTAAGTAAAACAGTTGCACAGCTGCAAAGGTTCTACTATTGGCCAAGAATGAATGAGACAGTGTCTAGATATGTAAAGGGGTGTGCTATGTGTGCTAAAAGCAAGCCCAATAACAAAAAACTAGGCTTATACACTCCATTGCCAATTCCTTCTCACCCTTGGGAAAGCATTTCCATGGATTTTATTGGAGCACTGCCCAAATCTAGGAAAGGTCATGATTATCTATATGTTGTTGTGGATAGGTTCAGCAAAATGTCTATTTTGATACCCTGTAGTAAACAAATTACAGCTGAACAAACTGCAAAATTATTCTTTGAACATGTATGGGTTCATTTTGGATTACCCACTTCTATTATATCTGATCGAGATACCCGATTTGTGGGGAAGTTTTGGTCCAGTCTGTGGGAACTAATGGACACCAAATTGAAGAAGAGCACAGCTTTTCATCCACAAACAGATGGCCAGACAGAAGTAGTTAACAGGACAGTGATCCAGTTACTGAGAGGATATTGCAACAAACATCCTAAGCTTTGGGATGAGCACTTGTGCTATGTGCAGCATGCTTACAATAGAGCCAAGCACTCTTCTACACAGAGATCTCCTTTTGAGACCTGCTTTGGTTTCATACCAAGGTCTCCCTTGGATTTTGTCTTTGGTAAAGATACCATGGTTGATGGACACAGTGATGTGGACAAAGCAACTAGGTTCATTGAACAGATCCAGGAGATCCATCAGGCAGTACAGGAATAGCTGGAAAAGAGCCAAGCCAAGTACAAGGCTAGGCATGATAAGCATCGGATGGAGCATAGTTTTCAAGTTGGAGACCAAGTCTGGCTGTATATCAGCAAGGACAGGATGCAAGGTGAAGGTAAAAAGCTAAAACCTATCAGGTGTGGACCCTTCAGGATACTTTAGAAGATTGGTGAAAATGCTTTTCGCCTTGATCTGCCAGCTTACATGCACATCTACTCAATCGTGAACGCAGATTGCTTAAGGTTGTTTGAACCTTCAATGGTTGAGGACCCTGAAGAGCAGAGTCAATTGCCTTCTGTTGATGACCTACTACCTGAATATCTTAATGAGTTACAGGAAGATACAGTGTTGGACAGGAAGGTAAGGACGACGCGCAGTGGACAGTTGGAATACCTCAGAATTGGGCTTAAAGGTTCGAAGCCGAGCAGTGGGAAATGGATTGAGATTGGACGAGTGAGACAGCAGTTTCCTCACTTAGTCGATGCTTGAAGAAAGAAAACCAACTTTTGGTGGTCCAAAATATTTTCAGTTGGGAGGCTGTGATCCAAATTGGATCCATAAACGACTGTCAAGAAACATGACTGTAACAGGTCGAAAAATTCTTGAATAAAATCAAAAATAGCAATCGAAAACACCATGAACCAATGGCCATGGTAGCCGACGTGGAGATGATGAGGACGTCGGTCAAAGCGCGCTGACCGAGGCCCATGGAGACTGTGTAGGAGGTCGATGAAGCCCCTGGAAGCCCCGGAATGGGAAAAGGGACTGATTTTCGATGTGCGTTCATGCATCGCTGGGCAAATAGGGTTGAAATGGTAGGGCTAAGCACTCGGTCACGTTGGGAGCTAGAGGACCGCGGGCGGAGAAACGTAAAGCGCCATCGTACGACGGTGGGACCCATGACCTGGAAACCAGTGGTTTACCTGGGGTGCCCTTGAACGGTAAGCGGTTTTGGAGGAAAGCGGAGCGAGCACCCTCAGTGATCGATGCGTGGTAGTGGAGGTGAGAGAAAAAAACGTCGTGATCGCGCGTTATCGGTCAAGCAAGTCAACCGCGCTCAGCATGCGAATGACGTTGGATCTGGAGGAGCCCAGATCGGACGGCTGAGATTGCGCCCGATAGACAGAGCGGAACTGACAGGGAATAAAGCCGAATTCTAAAGAGATTTGGAATCTGTTGACCGCCACGGTGGAAAAAGAAATGAATCGACGAACAGGTTGGTGTTGTTCCAGTGAGGACACGTGGCTACTTCTCGAGCGATCATGCTGACGCCGAACAGGGAATTCCAAGCACACAGGCGACAGGTGAATCGACCCAGGCGGGAGATGAACCGAAAAGGCAAGGAGGTCGAATGGATAAAGCCGTGAACAGGATAGTTGAACGGGATTCAGAGATTCGAAGAAATCGAGAACGAAGAGTCCAAGAGACCAAGAGAGACAATAACAGTAAACCTTGAGAGGAGGAATGAGCACAGAGAGCAGTAAAGCCAAGCAGAAGAGACAGAGGGCCGAGTTGACCACAGGCAGCATCGAGCACCAGAGAGGTTGAAGATTCAAGCCTTCCCATAGAGGAATCTGTCTGGATTGAGCATCACAGTTGGCTCTTTCCACTGTAGACCGAGGGTCACAGAGCTGGTAGGAAAAACAAAGAGTCTGTATACTCCAAGTGGCTTGGGGAATCCAAGAACCACCCTGCCAAGCAAAATCTTCTTCAGGAGAACTCACATTGAGTCCCTGTATTGTATTTTCTCTGCTCAAAGACATAATAAAATAAGGCCACCACAGAAGTTAGACCAGAGACGTAGCCCTGGAGAATAGGGTGAACTCCTTATTAAAAATTGTTTGTGTCTTTGTGTTGCTTACTGTATTTCTCTGCTGTCTTTCCATTTAAAATGTCTATGTATTGGCAATCTGATCGATCCGTTGTTTCAATAACACAGAACACACACCAGCACATGAGTCTATAATACCTTTTGTTTAATAAATCTTAACTGAGGTCACTCATAGGGTGATTTTCAGATCATAAAATAAGGGAAATATTCAACCTCTCAAAGGGATAATGGGTTTGGTCATACCATTCAAAGCGTATGTTATAGCATATCAATGGTAAAAAACCAGGTATGCATTGCTCGAGGTTCTATTTGCATATGCCACTAATCTTCCTTAACCATCTTTCCTTATCTCACATCCTTTATAATGAAATTGGAGGTTGAAACCTTGATCACACATTTGACTGACACTTAGAAGATTATGTTTTAACCCTTCAACATACAAGTCATTATTTTCTTTAGTGTTTCCATCATCAAGACTAACCATACGTTTTCCAACTATCCTTGTAGAAGCATTATCCCAAAAGGTAATGTTTCCTCCTTTTTTCTTCCTTTGGTGTGAGAGATTTGTTTTAATCCCCTATCATGTGTTTTGATTATCCACTACCAATGTACCATTGGCTTCCTTTGTTTTAAGCATACAGTGCAAGTCAACATTTTTCCTTCTTCCATTCTTCTTACTTCCTTTTCCACTCTTTTGTGTATTCTTCTCTATGCCCAATAAGAACATAGTCTTCCTTGTTTTGTTTACGAGAATTTATTATGTTGCTTCTACAATCATGTGTTATGTTCCCATTGTTACTGTACTTATAACATTTCATATTGTAATCAAGTAGGGGAGAAAATGAATTGTAGTTTCTATCAACAAACCCATGAGAAATTCCAATTTTGTTGCTCACATAGTAATTCTTTGAGGTCTTATAATATCCTCTATTTCCTTCTCTCACGTAATCACTTCTTCCATAAGCTTTTAAACCTATTTCTTTATGACCAAAATTATTGCATGAAAAATAATAGCCAAGGAAGATATTTTGGTACTAGCTGGTGAAAGTCCTTCTCAGTCAAACAACACTTCTGAAATCATTCTTCTTTTTCTTGTGAGAAGAACCAATTTTTTGTCAATCCTCATTTACTTTCCTAATGTTTCTTTAATTGTTTATGGATCCTTTGATAATTTGAGCATAGCTTTTAGAATTTTCTTCATTTATTGTTTATGATGGTTTTGTGACCTTAGTGCTTGCATCTCCCTCAGGGGTCTTTTGTTTTTCACCAAAACCAAGACATATATTGATGAGTGGTGACCTTTGGAAACTTATAATATTATCTAACATTTCAAAACTCTTTACAAACTTCAAGCTTGTATTAAACTAATCATTTATTTTCTCTGGTTCCTTTCTTAAGGAAATGATTTCAGCTTCTAGCTTCTCACAATTTATTCCTTTTCTTTCGGTTGCCTTCTCACCACTTCTTCTATAATTTTTACCTCTTCTAGTTGAGTCTTTAAGATGATATTTTTTTTCTATTTCATCAAGATCATGATCTTCTTTTCATATTTTTTTCAATTACTTCTTCTTCTTTTTATGTTTTCCCCTAGCCTTTCCTATTTCTTCTAAGGCACTAACAAGTTCTACTTCAAGATTCACTTCCCCATCAATGTCTTCTTCTTTTTAATCTAATTTTTCTTTATTATTTTATTATTTTTCTTTATCAATAGACTTTGTATCCATGGCTATGAAGAGGAATTATTCTTTGTCAATATCATAAACATGTCCATCACTTTCTTCAGACAAGTTATTGTCCTCTCTATAGTAAAAACTCCTCTTTTTAGTATATTTTCCTTTTTTGTGTCTATAAGGTTTGCTTTTATTGCTATGTTCTTCTTCATCATCACTATCTTCCCTTTTTTCATATGGACATTTAGTAGGAAAATGACCTACTCTACTACAATTAAAAAAATTGAATGGTAGATTATCTTTGTATTTTCTAGATCCTCATTTTAGCTTTCTCATAAATTTTGCTTCTTTTGTATCTAATTCATGGCTAGAAAAATTATAGTATTTGTGTCTTTTTTGTCTTCTTTAATACTTTTACATATTCCCCCTTTTGTGTTGGTTTTTCTTTTTATATCCTCATTTAATATATTTTGAGAATCTCATGTAGCTCATTCATTGTTAGTTCTCTAGATCCTTCATTTCTTTAATGGAAAAAATTATAGCATCAAATCTTAAGGGAAGTGACCATAGCACCTTTTGCAAAATAATTGGTTCTTCAATATTCTCACCAATTCCTCTAATGATGTCGACAATTTCATGCACATGGAGGAATTAGGATACAACATTTTCTTTATGTCTTTCATTTTTTAGGCTCTCATATTGTCATCTGTGAGTTTGGAGCTTTGCCTTCTTCACCTTATCATCGCCTTCATATATGTTTCTAAATTTTCCCCAAATTTCTTTTTTCAAATCACAATTTTTCACCTTGTAAAATTATAATTCTGATAGATATCATTCATGTCCTTTGCATTATGTTCATTAGCCTTGTTCCCAATTGTATCCATCAAAAAAATATATATATATTGGGGCTACATAACCAGTCACAACTGATTTCAAAATATCAAACCAAAGAGCCATCAGATAAGTCCACATCCTTATACTCCAGAATGCATAGTTTGTTCCATCAAACAATGGGCCTTTGTTTGCAGAGCAACCTTCTTGACCAACCATGTGTGATCCCAAAATCTACCTTCCAATAGTTAGCTTGTCTTTTACGGAACCTGCTATGACATCAATTATTGAACTAGTGCTTATATTGAGACGGGTGTGAATTAGTATGAGACCTTTATTTTTATTTTAAATAAGCATCCATTAGTCATTCATTAACTTAAAACATTAAATGCATGTAAACTCAAATCACAATACATAGAGTTTAATGTGGAAACCCTTGCAGGAGATAACCAAAAAAGCTTATCTTTATAATTGTTTATAGGCACAGACCTATTTTTACAAAGCTTGTAGGAACCAACCTACTGGAGACACGAATCTCCTTATTTGAGCACCAACTCAGCAAGATATTGTGTAGGAACCAACCTACTGGAGACACTAATATCCTTGTCTAAGCACCAACTCAACAAGACATATATAGGAACCAACCTAATAACTTCACATGGAGTACTTCTAACTTCACCTACATGCTTCAAACTTCATGCATATCACAGCATCATCATGCCCTTAAATTTCATGTTTTATTGCCTCTCCTTGCTTCATACCTTAGACATGACTTCAAGCCCTAGTCAAATTTAGCCTTCATGCCCTAGCGAGCATCATAGTATTATTCCCCCTGATATAATAATAGAGTAGTGAACTTCACATCATCACATCTTCAAAATAACTATTGGGTGTGTTATATTCTTTCCACGATTAGCCCAGGCATCATTACATTGTGTCAGGCACAGCGGTGGGGTTGCAGGGGGGGTGACTCCCCCCCCCCCCCACCGAGGGATTTACAAGGGGGTGGCATCCCACCTGTACAAGGTCTGGGGCAGTGCCCCAGGAAAAAGAATTTTATGCCGACCCAATAATAGTTGGGCGGACCCAAGGATAGTGGGCGAACCTAGCCATGGTTTTGCGTGTGGTTTCGCACATGGTTTTGGGCATGATGATTTTTTTCCCATGTTATTTTGTAAATCCGGTCAAGGGAACTATGGTCATGTTCTAATCTAGGTTTAATGGATTGGGGTTTATGAATGCTTCGACATGTATGTAATGTATCGTAACATTGAAAGGACTATAATGAAAAATCAATCTAGTTTTCCCGGTTTTCGCTTCCAGGAGAAATTTTTTATGTATAATTTTTATGTTCCCTCCATTGTGTATATATCTATATATATAATCTAGTTGCACGTAGTTTTTGTACAGGGTTAAAACCTAAAACGATGCACTTCACATGATTGCAGATCTTAGTCCTTCATAGTGCATCATTAACACTCCAAGAAAACTCCTTAGACTCCTCTTGTGCACCTTGAAACCCCAAGAATACTTTCAAACTCCTCTTGCACACCTCAAATCTATTTTATGTGCTTATAATTTAACATTATTGCTTGGATACACTTCAAATGCACTATCTATCCTTTATTTATAATGTTTATGCATTCACTTATGGGGCCAACTTGTAAAACTGGCTAAGTCTACTTGTATTTTATGGATGGGCCGACCTGAAAGAATCTTTCACATCTTTTCATTCTTGTGGAATTATAGAGAGTGCCAAATATTGATGGAAAGGTCTTCGAATAATATTTTGAACCATATATCCTATGCTCACATTTGAGCTAGGCATTTAGATTAAAAAGGCCTTCTAATACAGGGTGTCCAAATTGGGCATCAAAAGTTCAAAAACAATATTTCCAACAATCTCCATATTGCAATCTTTATATTGGACATCTTTAGTCTTCCCCTATCTTTGACATTAATGACAACAGTATTTCCAACATCTTGTCATACACGCATTACTATGCAATTCTACAAAATGCTCCCTCCCACCATCCAAAATCATTTTCTCTAACTTGTTTTTGTCTTCCACAACGTCAATAAACATGTCACTTATTTTAGTTATATGCTTGAAGCTCCATCCACAAAAAAAAAAATTAAAAAAAAAATGATTGACTTACCTCCCAATTGGGATGCCGCAAAAGTATTTAACTCCTCTTTTTCATATTTAGCAACATTAGCTTACTTCTTTCCCACCTATTTGTGGTTGTGTTGCTCATTCCATAACCTTTTCCTATAGACATGCCTAGTGTGACAAAATTTTACTACAATAATAGAAAACTGTAAATTCTTAGTTTGATTTTCAATAACCAAAAGGTGTATTTTTGCTTCTATAATGTCTCTTACTTCTACTTGCATTTTCCCTAATTTTTTCTACAAAAGGCACTCTCAAAATATATTATATTATTTTGTTTAAATTAGTTTTCCCATTAATCCTTCTATAATAATGGAATCCACAACGTATTCAGTGTAATTATACTCAATTTTGGAGTGGCATTTAGGGTTTTGATAAAAATTTCAAAGGATAAAGATAAGCTCTTCAAAGTAATTACAACATAGTCTTAATCTACATCTACTTCTTTATGTATTACAAGAATTTGATCCCATAAGTCTTTCAATTTCAGTAAGTGTTTTGAAATTGAATCACCCTCCATTAGTATTGAAACCACAAAATTATGAGATGAAAACCCCCACCTTTCCCAAAAGTCACATGAATCTCTCACAACTTTGACCAAACTGTAGAGGCGTCATTTGTGTCTTTTGGTGGGGGGAGCGTGCCATCCATCATGAACAACTTTATCAACATCAATATTTCTCAATTCTTGAATCAAATTGATTTTTTTGTTGATCATCAAGATTTCTCCAGACCTTACTAATGATAAACCTCGACATTCATAAAAATTAGAAGATAGAAATCATGCACTTCTTTCAGACCTTAAACTTGTGATTGTTAAACTTCCAATTAATGTCCAAGAACATGTTTGAAATACTCATAATTCATTTCAACATGAAAACAATACGAACCATTAAAAATAATGAAACATCTTTATAAAAAAAAAAAAAAATTAACACCACAAAAAATATAAAAAAATAAATAGTCATAAAACACCATTATATTAGTATAACATCAACCCAATTCTTTGTCCCACATTTTTGCTATAGAATTATTTATTTCCCTCTCTAATCATCAAATCCACCAAACACTAGAATTGTTTTGTAACTTTCTAACATAAATGTTGTTGTATATTTCAAACCAAAATTTGAAAACTAATATCAAGGATGTGTATAGTACAATTTGGTTTTACACCAATCTCTCACAAGTTAGCCTTAGGATTCATGCCATATTTTGTTTCATCAAAGTTCGCACATATATCAACACTTACGGTCACAAATCATGCCTTAAAAATCACAACCATATTCTACTATTCAAAATCATTTACTTCAAGAGTCACATCAAAAATATATTATCTTAGGATTTGTGCCTAGATTCTACTAATAAATTATGTCTATTGACTTCCTTGCAATTCATGCTTCTACAACTCAATTTCTATGTTGAACTCACCTCAAATTCCATGTTACTTTTCTTAAAAATTGTGCCAAATGGTTTAGTTTTAAAAAAAATCACGCGTGGTTGTGTAGTTAAAAAAAAGGAGAGAATGGTAATGTGATGTGTGGAGTAGTGGAGTGATTATGAATATTATGTAATTTTTTAAATATCATAAGTTAGATAATTGGAATATCTCCCAATCACAATCATACATGTATAATTTTTCTATGAGGTTGGTTTCCCATATTTATTTCTCCATAATTCAATCCTTGTATATTAGTGTACACTTGTATAATTTCTCTATGAAGTTGGTTTCTTATATTTATTTCTCTGTAATTCAATTCTTGTATATTAGTGTACACTTGTATAATGTCATATTGGAGTAAACAAGTAGGTAGAAGGGGCATAATCTATCAAATATTGTTAACTGGATGGAAGGCTTTTTCCCAATATTACAAGGTTCCATAGTGAAGTTTCATATCTCAATTTAATCCTTACTAGAAGTTTGTTTTAATTAGAAATACCAAAAACCTTACACTTGACACACAAAATGTCAATTGATTGGAATAATTTCATTACTTAATGATTATGTTAGTATCAAGATAGAAGCATACTGGGTATTTAAATACAAGGTTTTTTGGCCTAATCTCCTTAATTATGAATAGTTCAATGTTCCATATCAGATCAATCTGAAACTATGGTAAAATTTGTGCATTGAATAAATTTATGATACCCAATATCCTAGTATCTAGGAGAAAATGCTTTAACTTATGGCAGTAATTTTATATACTAGGATGTGAAATTGTCCATATACTAATACAAACTCATTTTGTACATTTTATAATGTGTGCCTTCGGTATGGTGAAGTTTTTAAATCCCAATTCGTTGAAACCTTATATCCAGTGATGTTAAATATCATAAAAGGAGTATTTTCACTTGACATTCTATCTATACTAAGACAAAAATGTAATGGGGAAAATTGTGGGTTGCATTGATTCCCATAACCTGATAGCTTGATATTTTAATACGTCTAATAAAAAAACATGCAGGTAATTTTAATGATGGGAATTGGTTTTAGCAAGTATATGGAAATCTTTGTAGGAACAATAACCATGTGATAAGGAGAAACAAGCTAAAAAAAAAGTCTGAGAGAGAGGCGAAAAGAATGAGAAATTACATAAATTTTTGGTTTAGAGTAGGAGTCTTCATTACGAGAGAAAAATGGAACAAAGAGGACCAGGAATAGGTCAAGGAAGACCAGTAGCAATTATGGTTTTTCTAGGCGATATGAGATACATTCAAACAAGGATGAAAGTCATAGAGATTGCTTAGAGAAGACCAATTGACACAAGAAATGTCAAAAAGAAAGAAGAATCTTCTAATGAAGAAGAGTCATAGCTTGGTGAAGAATTAGTAGAAGAAAGGATGTTGAAGATGATGAGTAGATAATAAGTTTCAAACCAAATATGGACATACCTAGGTACAGAATTAATCTAAATGTTGAAGAATTGGTAGACTAAATCAATACTATGGATAAATATTTTGACTATGAAGATGTTGATGATGAAATAGAGTGAATATTATATGGCTAGAATGAAGGGTCATGCAACATTATGGTGGGATGCAGTGCAAGTATACTGGCGAAGTAACGGTAAATCCAAAATTAAAATATGGGACAAGATGGTGGCAAAATTCAAAGGTGAGTTCATGCCTAAATATTACAATTTAAATATTTTCAAGCAAATGCAAAACTTTAGGCAAAAATATATGTTAGTGAAAAAATATACTGAAGAATTTCATAGAATAAATATAAGAGTTGGACATATAGAAGAACATATGGAAAATATAGCTATGTACATTAATGGTTTGAGGTATTAAATCCAAGATGAGATTAACATTTTATTCCCAAGAAAAGTTGAGGATGCTTATTGAATTTCTTTAAAAGATGAAGAGAAGATAGTTAGAAGACAAAGTTAGAAAAGTAGAGGAAGGAGTCCAGTTAGGGGAAGACGACGGCAAAGAAGTAGAGGAAGGTTCCAATCTCAAAGGAAGAGATTTTAGAAGAAGCATATAACATTCCAAAGGTAGAGGCAAAGATATATATTACAAAATAAAGTGTTATAGATGCAATAAGTTGGTACATATGGCACGAGATTGTCCAGAAAATAGTTGTACACTCTAGATAATTGCACATGTAGAGTAGGGAGATAAGGAAAATGTGAATTCTACCATATGAGAAGAGCTTCCAGAAGTAGGAGAATCATTTTTTATGAAATAATTCCTACTCAAGTAATCAAAGGAGGTAAAGGAACGTGTTCTTCATCCATAAGTAAAGGAAAAGTTTATTCAAGATCATATGTAAATCAAGAGGTAAGTGTTGCAAAGTTGTAATTAATAGTGGTAGTGTTTATTATTTGATATCCACATAAATGGTGGAAATTTTAGGATTGAAAAGGCTAACCCATACTACACCATACAAAGTGTCCTAGTTGCAAAAAAGACGACAAATTCTATTTAATAAATAGTTGAAAGTGGAACTCCAGATTGGTAGTTACAAGGATGAAGTGTTGTGTGACATAATGCCCATGGATGTATACCATATTTTGTCGGGTAAAACATCGAAGTATGATAATAAAGTTGCACATGATAGGAGAAGAGACCCATACTATTTTGAGAAAGATGGTAAAAATCACACATTTTTACCTTTGAAGGATGAAAGTGTAGAAGAAGAAAGAATTGTTATAAGAAGTCAAAAATGTGGAGATAATTTTTCTCTAGTTGGTTAGCCAAAAGTAATCCTTACAAGCAAAAATATGGATGTGTTTCATAAAGAAGAATAAGTCATTGTATTGACCTTATTCCTAGAGCTAGTTTGCTCAATAAATTAGCCTATAGGATGAGCCAAACGAGAATTAAGAGATCTAAAATCAAGTATGAAATTTTCTTGATAAAGGACTAATCAAAAAAAGCTTAAGCCCATTTGTTGTACCTAGTATGACAAAGTCCAAAGAAGGGCGAATGATGGAGGATCTGCATTGACTCCAAAGCTATAAACAAAATTATAATCAGGTATAGGTTTCCATTGCCATGTATGTATGACTTAATGGATTATTTTGAAGTTGTAAATTATTTTTCTAAACTAGACTTGAAAAGTGTTTACCTTCAAATTAGGATGAGAGAAGGGGATGAATGGAAGACTGCTTTTAAAATAAACAATGGTTTAGTTATGCATTTTGGGTTAACTAATGCAACTAGTAAATTCATGAGATTAATGAATGAAGTTCTCAAAGAATTTATTGAAAATTTAATATTGTATATATGGATGACATCTTGATTTATAGTCAATCCATTGAAGAGAAAAAATTTGAAATTTGTTTTGAAGAAATTGCAACGAGAGTAACTCTTGATAAATCTGAAGAAGTGATCATTTATGAAGGCATAATTGGTTTATTTGGGTTTTATCATATCTAAAAATGGGTTGAAGATGGATCTTAAAAAGATCAAAGCTAACATTGAATGGGCTTCTCCAAAAAACATATTTGAGTTAAGAAGCTTTCATGGACATGAGTTTTTATAGAAAATTTATAAAGAATTTCAACAATATATGTGCTCCAATTATGGAGACAATAAATAAGTACAAGCAGCCATTTAAGTGGACAATTGCAACTGCAAAAGATTCCAACTATTCAAGAAGAAGATAACTAAACAGCTTATTTTGACATTACCAAACTTCAATAAGTTCTTCAAGGTAAAATGTGATGTGAGTGGGGTTACAATTGGTGTTGTTTTGAGTAAAGATGATAAATCTATAGCTTATTTAGTGAAAAGTTGAATGAAGCAAAATATAAATATTCATCTTATGATAAAGAATTTTATGAAATAGTTCAAACATTAAGAAAGTGGAGGCATTATATAGTGTCAAAAGAATTTGTTTTTCATTCTAACAACCATGCATTGAAATTCAAAAATTAAACCAACAAAGTTGAATCAGAGACATTCCAAGAGGGTTAATTTCTACAAAATGTCACTTGTTTTTAAGCATAATAGTGGATGAACTAATAAGATTGTAGATGCTTTGAGTAGGAGGAGTTTTTCTTTGCAAGAATATCAAATTCAAGTGTTGGGATTTGAAGATTTGAAGGAGATGTCTAAATATGACACATATTTCAAAGAGACTTTTGAAGCATGTAAGAATCCAATTAGTAGAGATAAAAGACTGTGGATGGAGTACATTTTTTGGGATGGACTATTTTCCAAAGGAAAACTTCTTTGCATTCCAAAAGGTTCCATGAGGGGAAATATGTTGAAAGAAAAGCATAATGGAGGATTCGCAAGACTTTCTTGGCAAGACAAAACTTTTTCTCAAATAAATGCTTTTTATTTTTGCCCAAGTATGAGAATTGATATGAAGATATTTGTTGGAAGATGAAGGTTATGCTAGCATCACAAAAGAAAGATCCAAAATGCAAGTTTGTATCAACCATTGTCTACTCCTAATGGACTGCAAGATTTTGTAAGTATGGAATTTGTGTTGGGGTTAACCAGAACCTAGAGGGGTAATGATTCCATTTATGTTGTTGTTGATAAATTTTCCAAAATGGAACATTTTATGGTTTGCACAAAGGCAAAGTGGTGCAACTAATATTGCAAATTTATTTTTTAACGGAGTGGTTAGATTGCATGGGTTGTTAAAGAGCATTGTTTTTTATAGAGAAACGAAGTTTGTCGGCCATTTTGGGAGAAATATATGGAGAAAAATGGGAAATAGCCTCAATTTCAATTAAACATACAACTCGTGGATGAATGGACAAATAGAGTTGATAAATAGAAGTTTGGGTAATATTTTAAGGATTTTGGTAAGTGGACATCCCAAAAATCAGGATCAAGTACCTGCACAAGAAGAATTCGCTTATAATGATTCACCTAATAGAAGCACAGGGTTAATTCCATTTCAAATTTTATATGAAATCCATCTTAGAGGAATTTATGAATTAAGAAATTTAGGAAGACAAGAATTGGGAAGTGTTAACGGTGAAGCTTTTGCAGTAAATAGCCAAATATCGGCTACAAGATATCAATAGAAAGTACAAACATAAAGTAGATATAAGAAGGATACAAATCAATTTTGAAGTTTGGGATTTAGTTATGGGATACCTTAGAAAGGAAATGTATCTTACAATGACATATAACAAATTAAAACTAAAAAATATCAAGCCATGTAAAGTATTAAGGAATTTTTTTTCAAATGCTTATGAAATTAAACTTCCAACTGATATTGGGATTTTACCATTATTAATGTTGCATATTTCTATCCCTATAAGGAAGAGGATAAAATTATGGTAGATGCACCTGTGAAACTTCATACATTTGAATGGGAAAGTTAATTACCTAAAGCAGCACAAAGGAAATTGAAACAGTTTTGGATAGGGAGTTGGTGAAAAGAACTAGGGATAAAGAATATTTGCAGTATTTGGTGAAGTGGAAGAATCATCTAGTTGAATATTCAACATGGATGATAGTAACATAGATAGTTAAATATGGTAAAAATGTGGAAGAGCTCATGGGACAGATTTGATGAACAATTTCTTATTTCACTGGGATTCTTGTGCAGGAGAATTCCTTCCAATCAATAGTGGACCTCAAAAGGGCCTTAGGATTTATAAGAGGAAGTTGGGTTCCTCGTCGTAATTTAAAGTTGTAATTTTATTATTTTCCTAAGGTGTAATAGTTCTAAAAGGATTTGGTTTGTTTCAAGGGTTTGATTAATATATCCGTCTTGCCATGTAATAAGACAAATAGAGCCTATTTTAGTAGGATTGTTAGGAAAATTAGGAGGAATTATAGAACTTTGCAAAGATATTTCTAAAATTTAGAGGATTTGAATAAATATCTGTTAGTACAAATATTTCCTTTTTTATAATATCCTATGTGGTCGCACGATAAAAAAAGAGGAGATAATATTAGATATGGTGAGAATGATAGTGTGATGTGTTGAGCAAAGGAGTGATTATGAATACTTTGTAATTTCTTTAAACATTAGTTAATAAAGTTACAGAATTGGAATATCTCTAAGTCATAGTCAAATGTATATATCTTCTAAGTGAGGTTGGCTTCTATATATTTATTTATCTATAAATCAATTCCTACATAATTTCCTGTGATTGTTTAATTTTGGGTTGAAGCAAGTAGCTAGGTAGAAGAGGTGTGATTTATCAGAGATTGTTAACCAAATGGAATTTTTTTTCCCATTACATAAATTTCCATAACAAAGTTCCCTATCTCAAGTTGAGCCTTACTATAAGTTTGTTTTAATTATAAATACTGAGACCCTGACACCTAACACCCAAAATGTTAATTGATAAGAATAACTTTGATACTTAATGTTTTTATCGGTATCGGGATAGAAGCATATCAGTTCTTTTGATAAAAAGGTGTTTTCCTGATCTCCCGAAATCCAAACAATGTTAGGTCCCATCTGCAAGGTTCCATATCATATTGAACTGGAACTTTGGTAAATTTTATGTATTGAATAAATCCATGATATTTGTTATTTTGATATCATCTGGACCAAAATTTGATTGACGGCAATATTTTGCCCACCATGACATAAAAATATCTTTCTACCAATATAAACTCATGTTGCCAGTGTTTTATAATGTGTTACACCAGTATGATTAAGTTTTGAAATCTCGATACTTCAAACCCCTGTATCTGGTCACATTAGTTATCAGAAAAGGAGAAATATCACTTAAAATTCTATCGACACTAGGACAGAAATGTATCGAGGTTGCATTGATTCTCGATCTCCTAATGAGTCAACATTTCGATATGTCTAATAATAGAGCATCCAAGTAATTTTGATAATGGAAATTGGTTTCTACAAGTATAGGGAAAGTTTTGTAGGTACCATGAACACATGCTAAGGAAAAATAGACTAACAAAGAGTCTGTGAGAGAGGCAACTAGCATGAGAAAATATCCTGCTTACATCATTAATTATAGGGAAAATGTGTGGCCCAATTTTTCAAGAGTGACCACCTTCCCCATCTCTTTGTAAATGTAATCATATATGGATTTAATTACAACAAAATTACAACATGAGTCAAAATTCTATAGAACCAAAGAAAGAAACATAATATTTATACCTCAAAAGTGTTCATAATAAACCTGAAGACATTAATGTCTTCTCTCCCAACATTTTCCTTTTATGATGTTGAAATTTCATAACATTATATGTTATGTGTCATGTGTTCAACATGCCACATATACAAACCATTCCCACTCTAATAACTTAACCAATCAAAAATAAAAGAGGGAATGACCAAAATAATATGAAATAAGCATAAACGAAAAATCTTTACACCTCCCATTAACTAAAGATGAATGACACCTCCATGCTCTAAACTATGGTTAGTTATGATTTGTCACAAAGTAGAAAGTATCGAGTTTGTGTTTTGGGGGTGCAAATTTGTATTATTTCTTTGAGAAATATGTCATTCTATTTACCAAGCCTCATTGGAATGAAATCATTGGGAGGTGGGTGTGTGATCAAACATGGAATATGTAGCAACAAAATTGTAGCTTTTTGTACTTTGTAATGTAAAATACTCAATGTATTGTAAATAATATTTTTTATTAATAAAATGAATATACAAGGATGAATGAATGCTACAATGAGGGCTTGCTTATATACCTAGGCAGGTGCCCCTTCATCAATGTTCATGTCCTTAGAGACATGCCTCTTCATTAACTCATCATTAATTAACTATAATAATGATTATTATGTATTCATTTATATTTATTTTTATATAAATTGTATTTGTAACATTTCCACTCTCTTCAAAAAATATTTGTCCTCAAAACTTAATTGTCATTTTTTTTTTCACCTTCTCAATGTCATTTAGCCATGTGTAAGTGGTACTATTGAGGTTACCCATTTTATTTTATTTTATTTTATTAATATATATATATATTATTTTTAAAGAAGGTAAATTTATAAATTAACTTTATAATTTAAGAAGGTAACTTTATAATGAATTTATAAAGTAACTTCAATAGTTTATTAAAATTGTTAAGTTTTTTTTTTTCCCAATAGTCACTGTACAGTTTGGTGCGGTCACGACCGAACATGGAGTGGTTTTGTAGTGGCTTGTCACTAGAGGTGGGGCACCCATAATTAAGAAAAGGAGCCTCTAATAATGCCCTCAATTGATATGCAAGATCATAAACCCTTTTTAATGCCTCCAATAACAATCCCACACCTCCATTCCTTCATTGTGTCGGGTTGAAGATTCCTCTGAATTTGACATTTGTGTTTCCAATGTAGTTTCGAGATGCAAAGGGTTTAAAACCTGACGGACTGTTAAGAAACCCACATCATCCACTGTGGTGACCACGTCACTATATTCATCTTTGTGAATGGGAGCTATCACTTTCATTGAATTTATTTCTTCAAACTCAAGTTCGTTAAACGAATTTCCAAGAGCCAATGTTGCCTCTGGCAGAGACATAAAATGATCAGCTATGACTTACAGGGAGTAGGTATTTGAAGGTTGTAGAAAAGATGGAAGGTCAGAGAGACTTAGTGTTGGAAGTCCTATGCTACCCATTGTCCTTTTTGTTTCGTCCAACGAGATAGCCATGCAAGATACAGAGTCCTTGAGGCTCGTCAGCTCATATCTGCTCTTTGGTTAGTGATATCTCAACAAATTTGTGAGCTTAGCCCTATTCTGGTTTTCCTTGTGTATCCCCAATTTTAAGTTTTTTGAAAACACCTCATAGAACTTGGTATAGTCTTTTTTGTTCTCATCAATATCGTTAAACATTTCAACACACTTCTTAACCAAATTCTTCTTGATCACCTTCAAAATATTGTTATGCTACATCATCTCCCTAGAGATATTGAGAGGCATATCATCAAATTCGACCACACCTTTCATAAAATCCAGGTATTCAAGAATAAGTTCCTCATTGTTTTCCATTATGAAAACCCTTCTCACATACATCTTAATGTTGTTCAGATTCTTCCCAGTGCCAAACAGATCAAACAGAGTCCTTTTGGGAACAAAGAGAATAGCCTTGAACTCCAATTGATCCTCCACAGAGAAATGTTTCATGTCCAAATGGTCCTCCCAGTCATTGGTGATACTCTTGTAGAAGGATGCATATTCGTCCTTAGTAATCTCTCTAGCTCTCTCAGAATAGCCCGGATATTGAATCAGATTATTTGACATAGAAATATCAACAAATCCTTCATGGTTTTTTACGGTCTCTTTAATTAAACTTCTCAATATCTCCAACTTAACCCCACCCCTATTATGCATGACTGAAATAAGGGAAGTCTATTCATGGGGACTTGGCACATAACTAGGTTTCTTGAATGCCCATTGAAGAGAACTAATTATGTGCTTCATTTTAACGGTTGGGGTATTAATGACCTTTCCTACAAACTTCTTATTTAAATTAAGATCTATATTTTTTAGTTCTGCTACGAGCTCTTCTGCTTCCATGTTCTTTTTCAAGACAAAAATTACTTTTTCTGCATCTTCGTCGGATTTCCTTTCGAAATTAGTATTTTCAAAATCCTCCTGTACCTCTGAGGTTTCAATGAGGGCTTTATCAAAATCGCTTGTCTTCATTCTCCTCCTCATTTTTTTGTTGGAAGTTGTTTTCACAAATTCTTGTGTGGTTAGATTGCCAATATTTTCATCCTCAGTTCTCATATAATTCTCTACCAAAACACTTGGCTAAAACTCATCCTCTTTGACATTAATGTTAGCTTCTATTGTAGGTGCCAAAATATATGTTTCAAAAATCTTTATTGGTTTTGCAAGTATTTCTTTCATTTCCAATAATAATTCTCGTCTAGTCATATGGTCATAATCTTGGGAATATGTTCCCACGTTTTTTGGATCTAAGGCTTAAAGGACAAATTCTAGAGGATCGAATGGATCTAATACCATTGTAGCAACAAAATTGTAGATTGTTGTACTTTGTAATGTAAAATACTCAATGTATTGTAAATAATATTTTTTCTTAATAAGATGAATGTACAAGGATGAACGAATGTTACAATGAGGACCTACTTATATACCTAGGAAGGTGGCCCTTCATGAATGGTCATGTCCTTCAAGACATGCCTCTTCATTAACTAATCATTAATTAACTATAATAATGATTATTACTTATTCATTTATATTTATTTTTATTTTTATATAAATTATATTCATAACAGAATAGGAATATGGAGCATCACAACATTGAATATGAATATTGAACATCATTATGTCCACAAGAACCTCTTTTTATAGAAAATGAGATGTCATTGTATTTTGATATTGGGGAGGCCTCTCGTTTGTAGTTGGATATTCATAGCAAACTTGACAATTCAAGTTTTAGCCAAAATTGGCATTTCCCAAAGGGCTATAGGCTCTCTTGACATTATGGCTAATGCGTATATGCTTGCACTCCTCGCCTACTTGGGAAGTGCATTTCATATAAGCATATCCTCATTCATTAATTCGTATCCATCGCATGTTTGTTTGCAGGATAATAATATGTAAAATAACAATAAAAGTTTCAAGGAAACGATGAGGAAGAATATAATTTTTGTTTTGCTCTAAAATAATTGAGTCTACTGATACATAATTTTATATTTATAACTTGGAAAATTTTTATCTAAAAACCCAAATGCTCGAATCATAGGTGCGTCATAAATACTTTCACTAGATGATACGTGTACAAGATTGTTTCAGGGAACATATTTTATACTCAACAACTCATAGTAAGCCCTTATACTAAAATATAATTTCTAAATTATTTTATACATATACAACATTGCACAAAATCATAAGAATTTTTGCTTAAAATTACAACCCATGGAGCTTGCTTTCCATATGTAAGCAAAATATATCAAAACAAAAGAAATGAGCATGCATGGTGTGCACATAATGAAGCCATTATACATTCTCAATATCACATCCTATCAGATTGTCTTTGCATAATGGTTGTATTGTTTTTAAGAAATCTCCATCTAGAAAATTGGCTCAAACATTTTGAAGTAATCAAGTAGCATTCTTGCCACATAAAATTTGTAGTGGCAACTAGGGGAATTCACTAATTCATTTACATGCATAATCCTTTCAGTGCCCAATTTTAGATCATGGTAGACATTTTTAGGGTAATTTGATTTTAACCAATGTAGATTTTCATAACATGACAAAACATTATATAATAATGTTGGCGAAGTTACTATTTTTTATGTTATTTATGGAATGGATAGCATTTAGATGTTTATATGATCCAGATTTAAACAGGAACGCAACAAATTACATATATAACCATACATATAGAGATGCAGCAGAAATAATATTTCATTTCATTACTATATAACACTGAAATATGCTTACAAACAGAAACGGAAACAAACTAGCTAGGGCGATGGTAGCTTATCTCTAAGAAGAGATGTGGCAGCTACATGCCTCTAAACTGTGTTACAATGAGGCTCGAAGGCCTATTTATTGTTGAGAAACAATGGAAAACCCTAAACATCCAAAAACCTAACCCTAGAAGATGAAACGCCAAACGGTGGGCTCTATTTGGGTAAATTGGTACATCAACTTCCTGGGGTCGTAACTTTGGCATACGATCTCCGTTTGACGCGCAAAATATCTCGTTAGAAAGATCTATCGAGAACTACAACTTTGGGAAGAGCAACATTGGTCTATAAACCCATGTTGCTCCCAGTTTTCCCAAAAAACATCGTTTAGGGCCTCAAAACGGCTCCGGAAGTTCAGGACCCAAAAAACTGTTAAAAATAGTAAATTGTGCCACAATTAAGGAAACTGAAAAGCTGAAAGAAACAATGGTGGGGATCCAAGTGGACATGGTGGGTGGCCACCAATATCCACCTGGATCATTCCTCCCCCCTTAGGAAGCAATGGTCCCCATTGCGTTGAGTTCCTCCATGAGATGAGGAAACTTCTGCTGAACTTGGTCCCTGGTGAGCCACTTGCCCTGGTGAAGGAGTTGACCTGCTTTGACAACTTGATACAGTTGGATATTCTGCTGGCGAGTGTGCTTGATATGTGTGTCCATGATCCGATCAGTTGCATCTTGTTCCATGCAATCTGGATTTAACTATGTGGGTGTGAGTTATTCTGCAATGTTAGATGTGTCTAGTAATGGTGGAAAGTATGGTCGAAGGCGGTCCACATTGAACACTGGGTGCAGGCCAAGGATTGGGGGAATGCTGAGCTCAAATACATTGTCTCCCATAGTCTTGATAATGGTGTAAGGACCATATTGGAGTGGTCTGAGTTTCCAATAGGCTCCAGTAAGGCATTCCTTTTGCAAATGCAACTAGACTTTGTCGCCCACCTAAAGCTTGTGTGGCACCCAATGTTGATCATGTCGCTGCTTGTACTTGGCATTTGATTTCTCCAGAATGCCATGGACCTGTTGAAAAATATGTTGGATGTTCTCAATGAAGTTGTTTGCCTTATCTGTTTCGGACTAGACATGAGCCGAATCTGCCTGAGTAGCTGCAAATGGCATGGCCACATCTATGGGACATAGTGGCTGGAATACCAAGCCCACCTAAAAAGGGTTGTGGCCAGTCGATTTGTGGAGAGCCCGGTTGTAGTTGTGCTGAACATAGGGGAGTATCTCATCCCATGTGCGTGGATGCTTTGAGTTGTACATGCGCAAAATGTGTACGATCATCCTGTTGACAACCTCTATCTAGCCATCAGTTTGAGGATGGAAGGCTGTGGACTTAGTGAGTTTGGTGTCCAACATCGACCAGAGACTAGACCAAAATGCACTGAGGAACCTACTATCCTGATCTAAGATGATAGACTATGGGATCCCAAAGTGTACCCACACTCGTTCAAAGAAGATTTTAGCAGTGGCTTCTGTTGTGATATTCTTCTTGCAAACCGCCATAATGGCCATCTTTGAGAACCTGTCGACGACCACAAAAACACAGTCGTTTCCATGCTTAATAGAAGGAAGGCCCAACATGTAATCCATGGAGATGGATTCCCAAGGTCGACTAGGGGTAGGAAACAAGGTATAGAGGCCTTGCTTCTTGATGGTCAATTTGGCAATGGCACAGGCAGTGCATGATCTTATGTACTTCTCGACATCTTGTCGAATATTCGGCCAATAGAAATACTTATGCAGTACTGCCACTGTTTTCTTGACCCCATAATGCCCAGCAACCCGACTGTAGTGTGCTTCCCAAATCATCTTGGCACGCTCGCTTGAAGGAACACAAAGATGACCTAGGTGGCATAACAGGGCATCCTAGAGGTGAAAATCTGGAACATGCTGACCCTCCAAGAGTGTCTGGTATGTGTTGCCAAATTCTAGGTCGCTTTTGTAGAGAAGTGGCCAATCAAAAGTCTTGTGCCCACAAGAGCTGAGCATGGTGGTTAACGCTATGATTGGTGGTCGACTAAGGCAATCTGCAACATTATTGTTGTTGCCCTTCTTATACTTTATATTCAAATGGAACTGTTGCAGGTATGTGGACCACTTTTGATGATGATCATTCTGCAATTTCCCTTGGGTCTGTATGAACTGTAGGGGTCGTTGGTCTGTGTTGATGACCATTTCCTTCCCCAAAATGTAATGCTTCCATTGTTGGCAAGCCTATACAATGGAATACATCTCTTTGTCATAACTGGGATACTTCTGGACTATGTTTGAAAGTGTCTCACTGTGATATGCCACTAGATTCCCGTGTTGAGTAAGGACTGCCCCAATAGCATAGTCAGAGGCATCTATATCGACCTCAAATGGTTGTTGCAAGTCTGGTAATGCGAGCATTGGTGCTGAGCAGAGGCGACCTTTCAACCCTATGAATGCCTTCTGTTGAGATTCAAACCAAAAGAATTTTTCTTTCGCTCCTTCCTTGGTGACTTGACTCAAGGCCCAAGTGATATGAGAAAATCCCAACACAAACCTGCGGTAGAAGTTGGTAAGACCTAGAAAGCTGCGGAGCTCTATCAGAGTGGTTGGAGATGGCCAATCTTGAATGACTTGGATCTTGGCTGGATCCATATGCACCCCCCGTTCATTAATAATGTATCCTAGATACTGAACCTGGTTCATGCCAAAAGTGAATTTCTCCAAATTGGCAAATAACTTGTGTTGCCACATTGTTGCTGTCGGATGTGGTGGAGGTGCTCTTCCCAACTCTGGCTGAAGATCAGGATGTCATCCAAGTATGCCACTACAAACGAGTTGGTGAATGGCTGCAAGATGTCATGCATTAGCCTCATGAAGGTTGTAGGAGCATTTGTCAATCTGAAAGGCATAACCAACCATTCGAAAAGGACCTCCTTGGCTTTGAAGGCAGTCTTCCACACATCAGAGGGTTTGATTGGTACCTGGTGGTATCCTGACTTCAAATCGATCTTGCTGAAATATTTTGCACCCTTCAGTTGGTCCAGGAGGTCATCAATCCGTGGGCTCGGGTACCTATTACGAACAGTGATCTTGTTTAGCGCCCAATAGTCAATAATAAGTCTCCGGGTCCCATCCTTCTTCTATACCAACATGATCGGGCTCCCACAAGGCAATGAACTCGGACAGATGTGACCTTTCTGTAGCAGCTCCTGAATCTACCTCTTGATTTCATCGTTCTCCAGAACGGAGCGCCAATAGATTGGTCCATTGGGCAGCGGTTCACCTAGGGTCAGATCGATGGAGTGCTTGACCTAATAATGCAGAGGAACCCCTACGGGGGAGGTGAAGATGTCCTCGTACTCCTCCACAACCTTGTCCATCTGTAATTGTCACGCGGAGGGGCCCTTTCTGGAGGTCGTGGCCATTGTCTTCTTCTTTCCTTGAGGACGCCTCATCAGGAAAACAAATTTCCCGATTTTGGAAATGAGCTTACTGCATTGTTTTGCAGTAACCAAAGAGATGGCGGTAGGCGGTGCTACCTCCGGTATCCTGTACAACTTATTTCCCAAAGTAACAATAACAGCATGGGTCCTTGATTCATACATAGCATGCTGCTTCCACAAGTATGGTTGTCCTAATAATACATCACAAATATCAAGGGGAGCAACGTCACACAATACCTCATCCGTGAAGGGCTTGATGTTGTATGGAAGGCGACACTGCTGGCTCACGCGAAGATCCCGTCCTTGGTGAAGCCACCTGATGCTGTACAACTGTGGATGTGTTGTGGTCGGTAAGCCCAGCCGCTTCATGACCTCTACCAAAATGAGGTTCTTTTGGCTCCCGATGTTGACAATGAACTGTAGCGGGGATCCCTTTACCCACATCTGGGAATGGAAGAGATGCTCCTCCTCCTCTAGATCTTTGGGTTCCTCCTTCTGGATCTTCGTGGTGGCAATGGTGGCGTTCGGCTCTGCATCGATAATCTGCTTCCCTTTGTCATTCCCCTCGTCTGGTTCTGACTCAGAGTCTGAACATGCATCTGATTCTAAAACCTTTAGCTCGGCCACCATTGATTGCTTGGTCCGACACTCACTTGTGAGTGGAGCTCTTATGGAACTCACAACACTTTCCCGTGTCCTTTTTCGGCTTCGCGGCACTATTCTTTGGTTGTAGCTTTGGCGGGTTGTCTTGGGCCACCCCACCTTGGATTTTTCCTTTGTTCTGCGGTTTGGGGGCACCTTTCCCTTGCTTCGGATTCGCAGATCCAAAGTCTCGCTTCTTTTGTTTTAACTTTTGCTCGATCTTGACGGCATATCGATATGCCATGCCGAGCGAGGAGATGTTTAGGAATTATATTTCTTCCTGGATGTACCTGCACAGGCAGCCGTGGTATTTTAGTACCAATTACTGATTTGAATCCTTCATACCCAACTTTGTGTGAAGGGTATGGAAAATATTGGTAAACTCTGGCATGCCTTCGTCCCTTCCCTACCGCAGCGTGGTCCACTTTATGGATTGATCCTCATAGCTTCCGACAGGGTAGTACTGCTCCTTGATGGCAGTCCGAAATGAATTCCAAGTGGGTGCGGCTAAAAACAGTGAGGCTGTACTTTCATCCTTCTACTCGCAGTAGGTTTCCCACCAGTCCTTGACGTGGGGGGCGGCTTTGAGAAGAGCGAAAGTAATATTTTCCCGGCAGAAAAAATCATGAATAGAAAAATACCCTTCTAGCAGATTTAACCATTTATCTATGGTGTCTGCATCTATCTGACCCTCAAATATGGGAATGTCAAAGTTAACTTTTACCTTAAAGGGTGTGGCACTTCTAGAGTAGCTGCTGGAAGTAGATGTGTCGCCCCTGGGTAGCTACTGAAGGATCTAGGCAAATTTGTCCATCATCGCATTCCTTTGTCGCTTGAGGGCCTCTTCAAGCAAGATTTTGATAGGATCTCCTACCCCCTCATCTTTATTTTCATCCGCCATGGGAGGCCGTCAAGATTTGCAAGGCTAGTCTTGCAAAGATTCGACCAGTTCAAGCCCTAACTCCTTATATCCCGGCCTCGTTGGGGACATGCAAAGAAAGACAGAGAAAGAGCAAACCACTCTGATACCACTGATCCAGAATTAAACAGGAACGCAACAAATTATAGATATAACCATACATAAGGACATGTAGCAGAATTAATACTTCATTTCATTACTGTAAAATACTGAAATATGCTTACAAACAGAAATGGAAATAAACTAGCTAGGCCGACGGTAGCTTATCTCTGAGAAGAGATGTGGCAGCTATATGCCTCTGAATTGCATTACAAAGAGTCTTGAAGGCCTATTTATTGTTGAGAAACAATGGAAAACCCTAAACATCCAAAAACCTAACCCTAGAAGATGAAACGCCAAACTGTGGGCCCCGTTTGGGTAAATTGGTACATCAACTTCCCGGGGTCGTAACTTTGGCATATGATCTCTATTTGACGCGCACAATATCTCATTAGAAAGATATATCTGAGGAGTACAACTTTGGGAAGAGAAACACCCGTCCATAAACTCACGTTGCTCCCATTTTTCCAAAAAAAGTCGTTTAGGGCCTCAAAACGGCTCTAGAAGTTCAGGACCCGAAAAACTGCTAAAAATAGTAAACTGTGCTACAATTAAGGAAACTGAAAAGCTGAAAGAAACAATGGTGGGGGTCCAAGTGGACTTGGCAGGTGGCCACCAATATCCACCTGGATCATTATATATTATACAAACAAAAAATAGAATATTTGTAGATTTTCTTCTAGAGAAAAAAATCGTAATTTTTATTAATGAAAATAAAAAATAAATTTTGTAGATGCATGTTGTGCCTATACAATCCTAAGACAAGAAATTTTTGATACAAATATCATTAAACATGGCACATAATCCCACCAAATAAAACCCCATGATAATGCATCACCAGAAACCCCTAAATAGCAGGTCGTTACATTCAAAATAATTTTCACAATAGACCCAGGGGTCTGATACAAACCATACGGGAGCCCCAAAGGCAGCAAAGCAAACAAGAAAATAACATCAGTATCCAAAGAAAATTGTGAAGCAAAGCAAATAATAAAATAACATCAATATCTAAAGAAAACTGTGAACCCCATCACCAGTCTGAAGGAAGACGCTGAAGAAAACAAAAGAAATGTAAAATCTAGGTACAAGTCGACCAGCTAACTCAAAAGAAAGACCCGAAAACAGGCCTCAAAGAAAATATGGGTCATAAAACCCAGAGACAAAGAAGCATTGAAATCTATGAAATGGGTATTGAAGACAACACCAAAGAGAAGAAAGGAAAGTGGTGAAGAGGCTAAGAGTGCTTCCAAAAAACCATGCAGAAGCCAAGCCAGAAAATATGTCTACGAAAATAAGGGCTCTGGTGTGAATAAGCTCGCTAAAATACTAGCACCCACCACGAAATTCCCTCCAAGTGACGGGGACTACACCCCAGTGACAAAAGGAATCAATAGGAGGACCAAGAAGCAGGAGACCACCCAACCCTCATCCCCCTCAACCAGGCAGCAGCATGACCATAAGAGCGGTCGACTGGCAATGGCACAGCAAACCTGGAAAGTACTTGCAAAAGATTGAATGACACAAATAAATAGTGAAGGAAGGACACGAACCGGGGTCATGGCAGCTAGGGTTAGTAGCCCCGACCCCGCTCCCTCATCCATCCCACCAAATATCTATAGATATTATATCATAAAGATAATTCTAAGATTGATGACAATGGAAACTATCTGTCAAATAGTCATTGTTTTCACAATGAGCTCATGTAGCCTTTAAAATATTGGATTAGTTATCGTAGCAGTTATATAAATTAATGGCTAGAAATGTTGATAGGCATATAGGCATCAATCTATGATAGGAAACAAAATACTTAGCTTATGATACATCTCACATTATTAAATAAAATAAAATAAAATAAAAAATAACTATATTATTATTATTATTATTAAAAAAATCAATATATGAATTAAACATATATACATTTCAAAAAACATGTAACAAGATTCTTTTCTTTTTTAACAAAAATGAGTAGAATTGGATTAAATATATGTCTGGTCGCAGCAAAATACTTGGGGGGTTACATCTTTTGTATTTAGATCTGATTGTATGACATAAGCAGCATTAACCTTCTACTCATGAAGACTCATGCGGACAAACAGAGAACAGACTCTATTTATGACTACGAGATTACATAGAAGGACCAAAACAACTATTGAAGGATTGACTAGTACCATATTCGTATCATTGCATCACACATATAGCCAAATCGTTCTAAATACTAAATCTTTTCAATTATGCATGTTACAAAAGACAAAACTCAAAACTTTTCATAATAGACTTGTTGGAGGTGTTAATCGATGGTTGGGGTTGGCTTGTTAAGGTTGATTCTGTGCTTGCTAATATCATCTTGGTGCTTATATAATTCTATTTGAGCTTCTATAATCATCGTAAGATCCATACCGATATTTATGAGGGTATCTACTTCATCAAATAGTTGAGAGAACTAGAATTAGAGGGACATCATCTTATCAGTAAGTTCAATTTTTGCATGGGACATCTGGCAGAAATTTACCTTCAACTCATAGTTAGCCCAACAAAGATCTTCATGTTTGGACAGGAAATGGGAGCAAGGAATATCTGTCGATGAAGAGTCATGATCTGAATCAGAATTCATTATGCTTCTCTGAACAGGTGTTAGGCCCAAAGGGGAGTCAACGGATATTGGCCTCAGTAAACTTCCAATACCTTCCTAGGTAAAATAAAGGTCTTTGAAAGGACGAGAGATATTGAAAGCAGCTTAATGTTGTTCAACTTCTTCCCAGATACTTCACTAACTTTTCAGAAGAATTTGTGGTATGTTTCTGCCATTTCTGTTGAGGTTGTTGTTGTTGTTTGTTGTACTTTTTGTTGTGTTGATGTACTTGTAGCTACCAAAAAATGTTTTTTCTTTTAAAAGTGCCTCCATGTTTGTCTCCATCTTCTGAAATTGAATGTTTTGTTCACTGTCAACTTGAAAAAAATTTCTTTCTCTACCTCTAGCTGAGTGATTTCTTTGGTATGTGGGTGCTCTATGGTTGGAAGCTTGAGCTGCTTTCTTAGAGTTTAAATATCAACATTCTTGTTTTTAATCATCTCCTCAGCTGCTTTGATGTCACTAGGGTCATATCCTAGTTTAATTACCAAATATTCAAGAGATTTGGTTTTGGTGTCTTTGGCCAAGGATGACATTCTCTCTATCTTTAGTTGTGAATGCATGTTGTTTAGAGAGGCCTACAACTTGGAGGCTACCATGGCTAAACTTGTTAATGTTGAGTATATCATTTCACCAACTTGTTTGTGCATATCAATTTGGTCAATTGCATCAATCTTCTTGGTATCGAAAGAAAACATAGAGGCTTTGTAGTCTTCTGCACCTTTAGGGATTGGAACTGTAGGTTCCAAGAAGGATAATTGGAATTGTCCCTTCTTTGTGTCAAGTGCACACAATAATCTGTGTTGAGTAGTAGAGGTCTACTTCCAAAATTTTGAGTATGTTGTAGCCTTCAATGCTTCATTTTTCTTCTTAATCTCTCTATATATGGCAAAAATGTTCTGTTGTGTTGCAATCTGGGATGTAGAATACATAGGTGATTTTGTTCTCTTCAATGTGTGAGAAGGAAGTGATGGGAAGACCTGTTAAAACAACTGTAGCTTGCTCCTGTGAGCCCTTTCCTTCTGATGATTCCTCTTTAGTATTTGTCTGAGCATCATTTTTAGTATCAGTCTTAGTATTTGCCTTAGGATATGTCTTCTTTCTTCTCTTGAAAACATGAAAATCTGTAGCTTGAGAACCTAAATCTGTAGGAGACATACTTTGTCCTTTGAAATAGGAGTTTGTAGAGATTTCTAACTGAAAATTTCAAATACCTTCGTTTTAGATGTTGTCATAGATGGTGGTGATGCTTGGGATGTTGGTGTTGTTGTTGTTGCTAGAACTCTCTCTCTCTCTTTACACGCTGGATTGAGAGTTGTCATTGTGAAGAGTTTATCTGGGCGAGGGATGTTAATATGTTTTTTCCACTATTGTTCACTAACTTCCCTGGTTTGTTTATAGACTTAGGGGTGCTGGTTTTTTGGATGTCAATATTAACGGATCTCTGCTACTTTTTCTCATATGCTGGTCTGTAGCATCCACTATGGTGTTGATGCATGGTGTCTCTGGGGTGGAAAATTCCCCTCGGTGGACATTTTCCCGATGGTTTATTTCCTAATGATTTTTGAATTTTTTCCAGTGTACTGGCCCCTCAACTACTCTCTGTTACGAGTGATTTGTTTAGTTGGTTTTTTCGACATGTCGGGCACATTCTTGGGGGTGGTTGTGGAATTAAATTTCTTGGGATGATCCATATGGTGGAATGATTTTAATTCATGCACAAATATTTTTTACTTTACACTTGGAGGGGGACCGGATTAGCTAATACAACTAGCCCGGGTAGGTGGGATCTCAGATCTCGGTGGATCCTTGGATTAGTGTGCCCGAGTATTTCTTTATTATACCTCTTTGTGTTTCTAACAATTTATTATTCCACCTAGATTATATTATAGAATTGGTGGAGTACCTATCTAGGTTGCACATCCGGTGGGTATTTCCTTATAATATTTTATGGTGGCATGGTAATCACCGCGGGTGGTTGGATCGACCAGACCTAGGTAGGGGGGTTAAGTAATTATTGTAGATCCCTAGTTGAGGGAGAAGGTGCATATTCCTAGACTTACCTCATTTATTCTATTGCGACTGTTTTCTGATGGGTGGATTATTTTCCCAGAAGGGTGAGATTTTACCATTTATGGCTTGAATGAGGTAAGGTTTGTGTTATATACTTTTCTCGGAAGTCTAGTTGGACACGTCTTTGTTGAGATTTTATGTTGACCTGGATGCCACTTTGGCCATGCATAAGGTATTGGATCACATGGATAGTCGTTTAGACTCTTTAAATGTTGATGTTTCTACACATGAGGCTTTCATCCAAGCCACGTTGGAGGCCGAAACGGCCTACCTAAATAATAGGAAGATCTTGGACATTCCAGGCCCGTCAAATCGCTCAACATTTCCCCTTTCCTCATATCTTCCTACAAGTGTCCATCATGCAAAGGTTCGGGAGACGTGTCAACCACACCAGAGCAAGGGGCTTAGGGCAAGGAAAAAGGATTGCGGTAAAACTATCATTCCAACCTCTTATACAAAACTTTTGAGCTTTGGATATGATGTTTACTGGGACAGGGTTACCAGCTTATAGAAGAGGGCTCTTGTTGGACGTTGGGCCTTTGTTGGTCTTCATGAATAGAATATGTAGGACTAGGTTATGGAATAGTGGGCTCCCATCTTAGGTTACTCTCCTAAGGTGAGTTATCTCATGAACTCCTGATTCATCTTCCATTTCTTACATCAGGACGACCTGGAGCACATTATGAAAATTCATTGGGTGAGAAGAAAAATCTTTTTACAACTCCACGGAGTATGTGGGTTTTAATCCACTACGAGACACCCTGAGGAATAATATGGTTTGGGTATAACTCCTAGGACTTCCAATGGAATTCTAGACTCGTCCAGTTCTTAACAAGAATGGGGATGCCATAAGTCATTTTATATATATTGATCCAGGTTGTTTGGGTGCATGGGATAGGAGGGTGGTGTGGATTTCGATGGAGATCAGATTCTCTAGGGGTCTTCCAAAATACATTGACTTGGCCTAGGGACAAATTTATCTCAAACAATGCCTGGACTACTAGGGCATATCGTTTATATGCCTCCTCTGCCATCATATGGGTCACCTCATGGAGCAATGCCCTCGAAGACATATACAAGATGGTGATGGACACCTTCGTGGAGGCAGGAGTTGAGGTCGATCATTCTAGGACAATATTGAACTTTATCTGGCTTCAGGTATTGATTTTACTTCTAAGAAATCCTATATCAATCATGATATTTCAACCTCCCTTTCCCTCTCTCCTCACCACTCATCGGCTCTGCAATGTCATCTATGGATGGTAGGGGTTATGTATTTGTACATCAGGTGGGTACTGTTAGGATTCCAAGAAACTCTCCTAGGTTGTAGCTTAGAGATGCCTGGTAACATATAAATTCAACTATTGTTGCAAGGTTTAATGGAAGGAATGATGATTTGGTTCAAGCCAGATAACCGCTTCTACTTTGTTTCACTTCAGACATGCATGAACACCCTTAGACTACAAGGCTTTAGACCACCAATGCTCACAGTTTAGATATTTAGGTGAATATGGAGAATACTAACCACACCAGCAGATACACAAGACCATGTGATGGATGGCTACAACTAGTACAGAAACCTGCAAATCTAGTCTATTAATGCAAAGACAGGATAACAGCTCTCTTGCATTAGATAGAAAGAAACCTGAGCAACCTATTCAGTGATGCATTCAATATTCCAACACAGAGATAAGATGACAGCTATCTAGTGCTAAATATTAAGAGATCAAGAACACAGCACATCAGGTACAAGCTTAGAACAGAGTAAAATGGACAGTGAGCAGTTAATAGCAAAAGAAGCTTGTATTGCTGAAAATGAAGATGAGACACTGCAAGCGACAAAGTGTCTACAGTCTCCAGAAGTTGAACCATACATCAAATGCCAACCCTAATTACATCTTTTTTCTGGATATTTATAAGTTTACATTATAATGGCACCTGGCCGTTTAGGTATGGAGGGGTCTTAATTGACCACCAACTACATTTAACTGCCTGATGGAGTCTCTGAACGAGGCTACTTGCCTCCCTATGTAAATCTGACCTGTACAACTGTTGTGTTGTCCTTTAGGTGGTTGGAATGCTCGCAGCAGTGAAGTCCATGATTGATAAATTCTGTTACAGAGCCGTGCTATGTCCTTTTCTCCTTTTGGCCATGCTTTCTGTTTAATGTGGTTGTTGTGGATCCGACTATTATCAGTCAAGCAGAGCTGGTCATCTCCTTCCTTGCGCAACAAAATGGACATAAGACGTAGGGTGCATGGGTAGGTGGACAGTTGGGATGAGCGAGAGAGATGACCATCAGATCAGGGAGATGAATGGCAGAGATGGCTCAGCGAAGGCTATCAGCCGAGGTGGGAGCGGGGTGCGTCAGGGCCGTTGGATCTTCAGCAGACAGATCGGACGATCATCGGGCGATGGAGTTGCATGGGCGTTAACGAGTGAGGGTGGTTTACTTGGGCGGTAACGGTTTTCATCGCACCGCTTTCAGGCATTAAGTGGTAATTGCTTGGGGCAGCGCTATTCCACAGATCAAACGACACGTAGTAGCGGATGAGAGAGAAAAACTGCCCTCATCGCGCACTATCGTTCGATCTAGTTGTCCGCGCGATATGTGCGAAGGCCGTCAGATCTTGGTGGAGATGATCTAATGATGGAGAGTGGTCGAGCGGGTCGCCTTTATCGGGCGCGATGTGAGCCGTTGGATTGGCGGGGGCTAATCAACGACGAGGATGCGCCGCGATGGGTTATAAGCATGCGAAGACATATGGTAGGGTTTTACGGGTGCTTTAGGGTTTTGCGCTTGGGGCTAAGGCCAAAGGGGTTGCTTTGTCTGGTTTAGAAGGTAAATAGGGAAACAGAAATGGTGGAGAGTAAGCGGGGTAAGAAGAGAAGGGGAAAATGACCCATGTGGGGCCCCTTTGAGGACACAATTAAACAAACCAGGCCTCTCTCTGACATTAGAAAGCCAGCACTGCACAGCAGAGCCAAAACCTGCTTCCTTCTGGGGATGAAATTCTCCCTGTGAGGTTTCAAGAGCCGTAGACCACTGTCCCTCATATAGAAACAAGATCAGCAAGATTTCCTAGTATTCCATGTGGCATGGAGTCTAATTAAGCCTACAATAAAAAACTGTAAAAGAACATATTTACAATGTTGGGGCCTAAAGGCCTTAAACAACATAAACCTTCAAAAACTGCCTATTAACGGGGCCATCAAAAATTGTTCCTCCTTGCATACTTTGCAGCATGAAAGTATTGTTCCCCTAGACCTGAGCAATGACAAAAGGTCTTGTCCACAGAGCATCGAATTTGCCATGATTGCCTTTCTTTTCCTTCAATGCATCCCATTTAAGAACCAAGTCTCCAATTTGAAAATTGTCCATCTTTGCCTTCCTGTCAAAGGCTTCCTTGATTCTCTTTTGATGTGTTGCAGACTTCTCAATCAATTGATCTCTGATCTTGTGAATTTCGGCCAAGTCACTAATCCTCCTTGCCATGTCACTTTCTTCGTTCTGTTCTTCTTGCAATAATTTGGCCACAGGGAGGGTCAATTGGATTGGGAATACAGCCTCAATGCCATATACCAGCTTGAAAGGAGAATTCCCTATGGATTTCTTTGTGGTCACCCTGTCAGCCCACAATGCAAACTTTAGTTGGGAATCCCAGTTCCTTTTGTTGTCTTCCAGCAGCTTTTTGATTATCCTTATCAGGCTCTTATTGGATGATTCTGCTAGACCATTTCCTTGAGGGTAATATGAAGTGGAATGCACTAGTTTAATGCTCATTGAGTCACACATGCCCACCAACTCTTTTTCCCTGAAGGCTGCTACATTGTCTGTAACCAATTTGTGTGGACAGCGAAACCTGGTGAACATGTTTTCTATCAAGAACTTCATGACAACATGGTGATCAGCTTTCTTAGTATGGATGGCCTCAATCCACTTAGTGAAGTAATCAGTGGCTACTAAGATCCATTTATGCTGGCCACTAGAATGTGGATTAATTTCCCCTATGAAATCCAAGCCCCGCTGCTAGAAATGGCCCCTGGCATGTATTGGCTTCAAGGGTAAGGATTTCAACTGTTGTTTTCCTTCAAACCTCTGGCATTTGTCACAGGATCTTACAAATGAGAAAACATCAGAGAAAAGAGTGGGCCAATAATAGCCAGCCCTCAAGATCTTGTGGGTTGTGGTTTTCCAATAGTGATGTCCTCCACAGATGCTGGAGTGGAACTGATGCATGACCTCTACAGATTGCACTTTGTCCAGACATATTAAAAGGATTCCCAATAGATCCCTCCAATAAAGCAAGTTTTCATGAATATAGAACTTGGCTGCTCTGAGCTTAATAGTCTTGGCTTGGCTTGAACTAAGGCCTGGAGGGACTTCTAGCTTCAGCAAACATTGAGCTATTGTAGAATACCATTCACAAGAAGCTAGATTTTCAACCAACAACTGGTCATGTCCTTCTCCTATTGTTGCTTCTTTTGTCTGTCCATCCTCTGAATTTGTACCCATGCAGTTTATGTTAAGCATTTTGCAATTTTCTTCAGCCATCAGCTAAGCAAGGCCCTGACCCTTGACAAGCTTGGTGGGCTTCAATTCTATGTTGAATTCAATAAGCTTTGCAATCCATTTAGCCCTTCTTCCATCAACATCTGGCTGCATTAGGACATCCTTTACTGAAGCAAGGGGCACATATGCAATTACCTTGGAGTGCAAACTGTAGATTCGGAAAGCTTTTAAAGATTTGGTAAGAACATAAGCTTGCTTTTCGATAATATCATACCTTAGTTCAGCATCTTTTAAGGTTTTTCTGAAAAATGCCACTGGATGCTCTGAATCCTCATCATCTTTTTGCAATAAGACTGCTGCAAGGGTGTCAAGCAAAGGAGAAGATATGGAACTCCTTACTATAGTTTGGGCTGATTAAAGTGGGAGCTTCCATAATAGCTCTTTTGATGGCTTCAAAATATTTTCTTGCTGCATCAGTCCATTTGACCTCTGATCCCTTTTTCAGCATAGAGGTGATGTGTTTTACCAATTCTGCAAAATTAGGAATAAACCTCCTTACAAAATTTATATTGCCCAAAAAAGATTAGATGTCCTTTTTTGATCTTGGACCAGACAAGGCCTGTATTTCTTTCACTCTTTCTGGGTCAATCTTGGCACCTGCAGCAGAAACAATGTGTCCTAGAAGCTTGCCCTCTTCTAAACCAAACCATGACTTCTTAGGATTCACTGATATCCCAAACCTTCTGCACTTCATAAACACTCTCTTCAAATGCTGCAAATGATCTTGATGGCTGATGGAGTATATTGTTATATCATCCAGATAGACAAGGACAAACTTATCCTTCTCTCCTATAAACGCTATATCCATGGCTCTCTGAAAGGTTGCCCCAGCATTCATCAATCCAAAAGGCATATTGGAGTACATAAAAGTGCCCCAAGGAGTGGTGAAGGCAGTCTTTTCTTGGTCATCTGGATGTACAGCAACTTGGTTATACCTTGAAAATCCATCCAGGAAAGACATAACTTTAGCTCCTGAGACTTTCTGTAGCAAATGTTCCATTTTGGGCAGGGGATAGTTGTCTTTCTTAGAGCATTTGTTCAGGTTCCTGAAATCAACACACAGCCTGATTTCTCCACTTTTCTTCCTCACCACTACCAAGTTGGCTACCCACTTTGAATATCTCAGGGGAACTATGATTTTGGCAACCAACAACTTCTTGATTTCTTTTTCAATTAGAGGGAGGAGCAAAGGATTTATAGGTCTCAGCTTCTGTTTGAAAGGAATGGTGTCTTTTTCCAATGGGATCTTATGCTGGATGATATTTTTGTCATAAGTTTTAAGGTCACTATATTCCCAGGCAAAGACATCAACAAATTGCTTCATTAAGGTGCAGTACTCAGAACTTTGGGCAGCAGACAAATGGGTGGACAGATTTATATACTTTGGATGATCTGGACTCCCTATGTTATGCCTATGGACTGCAGACTGATTTTCTTTTTGGGCAATCTTATGAGGCACATCATTATGGTCAAACAGCTTCTCTAGAGGCACTATCCCTTTAGGTATATGATTGCTAGGCAACTATACAATGCTGTCTTGGCCAATTTTATTCCTTAGCTTGGGTTGGGGACATTCCTCCAAGGTTTCATTCTCTTGATCAATTTGCATTTCAGAGAATTCATCAATGACTTGTAGAAACCTATTTACTTCATCATCCTCAAAGACTTTCCAGTGCTGGACATTATCAGGCAAGGATGGTCTATATTTTACCTAGACTTCATAAGCCAATCTAGGGGGCATGGGAGGGATGAACATGCTAGCAGACACAGTGAGGGAATCAGCAAGCTGATTTTTTACTCTAGGAATATATGAGATACAAAAACTGTCAAAAGAGTCTTTGAGTCTCCATACCTCGTCTTTGTATGCTTTCAGCCTTGGGTGCCTTGCTTGGAACGTTTTGTTCACTTGTTGAATGATGAAATCAGCATCTCCAAACACCTTTATGTTTTTGATTCCCATGTCTTTGGCATCGTTTAAGCCCAATATCAGAGCCTCATATTCTGCCATATTGTTGGTGACCTGAAAATTTAGCTTAAAAGACAGATGTGTGCTTTCTTGTTTTGGAGACACCAGCACCACTCCTGCTTCTGCAGTTTCCTTTGAACAGACTCCATCAAAGAACATATCCCAAGCCTGTGTCCCTTCTTCTTCCATGTCCTGGCATATTGGTTTCTTGAGTTGTACCGAGGCCCTTTGGGATTCTTCAATTTGGAGAATACATGCTCCGAAATCAGTGTCCACAGCGTAAATGGGATGATTAGTGGGATTCTTCTCATCACTGATGATATAGGCCAGTTGGGCTTCCCTGTATAGTCTTCTGCTTTCTCCTCCAAAAACTAGGACGGTGGCATAAGACAAGTCATTTTGCAATGTCCCACCCAACCTCTTAATCCACCCTCTGGAAAGTAGCATACCAAACTTAGGGGGGACATCTGCTACCACAATATCCATCATCATGCTTTTCATGGGCAGCTGAGTTAGGGTGATGGCTAAGTCTTTGATTAACCCCAGACATTTCACCTTCCTCGAATCAAAGGAGAACAAGTCATGATAAGGTCTAGTAATATCAAGGCCTAACTCTTCCATGACAGCTTTGGGCATCAGATTATGGCTGGCACCTGTGTCTAGCAGACAGTTGTGGAGGATTTTGTCATGAATGGTCAAGGAGACATAAAATGATGGGGAATTGTCATCAGCAGGTTCAGTCATTGGGCTAAGCACAACTGTAGGTTTATCATCTTGTAAATTCACATAGTCATTGGATGCTTGTGTGGCTTTCAGCTCAAGGGCATCAAGGATGGGCTTCTTAAAGACCTCACTCTTTACAAGTTTTATCAGAGGCACAGACATTTTTAACTTCTGGACTTCTGATTCAAAGTTGAAAGGGGAAGGGGACTTATCAGGGCCTCTTACCTCTTGAGCTGGTGCTTTGAGGATGATGGGATCAGCTGTTGGTCGCTTCCGCTTGATTATCTGCTACTCTGTGGGGACAACAGCTCTTTGGGTAGGATTCTCTTTGACATTACTCGTTCTTGACCTCAAGCTATATCTCTGCTGGTCTTCAGTCTGCAAAACAACTTCTCTATCCCATTCTTGATTGGTCTGGTCCTTGAGTAATGACTCCTCATAGGCAGCTAATGTCAAAAAGGTAGCACTGCCCTTGTCTTCCATGCAGTGAATCTCATCGTCTTCATTAAACTGCTCCTCCTCCATGACTACGTTTTGGAAAGGAGTCTTAACCCTTTGCTCTTCACTGCCCTCTTTGCCCCTCTGAATGATCTGCAATTGTTCATTTGCTCTTCTATATGGATTTGGATTTCTTGGAGCAAATGAATTAGGAAGCCTTACTTTCCCAGGACTTTGTTCAACCTTCAGCTTGGAGATTTCAGCAACCAATGACTCTATCATTTTAGACATTCTGTCCATTTTGGGATCTGAAGATGAAGAAGAAGAGGAAGACTCACCTCTCTACCTCCTTCTATCAACATGTCCTTTGAGTTTCTCTGCAGCCATGATATTGGATTCCACCTCCAAGGTTGCATCTTGCATTTCAGCTAGAGAAGCACATCTTCTCTCTCTTAACAGCAGGCAGAAATCAGAGTCAAAGGCATTGGCATAGGTGAGTTTGGCAGAGGTGGGGGTAGGCTTCACTTCAGTTGGTATCTTGCTATACATACGATTGAACCTTTTATTGAAATCAAACAATGACTCCCCATTTTCCCTTTTCAGGTTGCCAAACTCAGTATGGTAGTATAGCAAGTCCTTCTTATCCCCCCAATGCTTTAGAAACACGCCATAAAATGCTTCAATGTCTGCTATAGACCTAGGGGTAAACTCTTTGAACCACTTTCTAGCCTCTCCATCAAGGCTTTGGACAAATACTCTCATCCACACATCATCTCGACTGATATCTAGGTTATCAGCATAGCTATAAAAAGACTCAAGGTGTTTTTCAGCTATTACTCCCTCTGTCCCACTGAACTTAGGCATATATTTTTGATATTCTCCCTTAGGCATGGCATTCAAAGGGGTAAGCAGTACCAAGGGCCCATACCTAGCAGCTATGATTCTTTCCATTTTGGTGGGTGCTTATGGACCTACCATGACTGGGGTGTGTTAGCGCTTGAAATTTCACCTCAGGCTGAGAAAGGTAAACCTCAAGGCAACATCAAACCACTTAGCCTCGTAGCTAGCCCTACGGGGCAGGAGAGGGCTCTCTCCGGTCTATCTCGGTCAAAATCTTCAATGGGCGAGATAACCAATAGGGTAACACTGATTTTAGGCTAGTAAACTGATCAAAAGGGTCGTTTTGGGATTTTTAGGGTTTTTGGTGGAAAATTGGGGAAATGGCAATTTTGGGTGCGGGGATTGGACACAGTTTCTGCAGGGGGTTCTTTGGGGCGAGGTAGGAGATAGTATTGATGCCTTTGATAGAGGTGAATGGATGAGAAAGACAGGTGAGGAGCTAATGAGAGCAAACAATAACTTTGAATTCTCCTTAAACAGTTGAAAACATTGATATTAAGCAAACTTAAAAGCAGAGCATGACAGTCATGAATTCTACTTTAACACTTCATTTGCCTAATTTGCAGAAGGAACAGTAAGGAAATGATTCACATAACACACTTACAAGTGCAAATAGAAACACACCATCAATACATGTAACCACAAGAATCCCAAAAAGGACTGCAAAACCCTGGTCCTCCTTCGCCAAAAATTGCAGAGATACAGTGAATAATACAATAATAGCTTCTCCCTCAAGAGTCCAACCATGAAAATGAGCAAGAGAGTACATAATATAGCTCATCTAACATATTTCCCTGCCTCTAGGGGTCGAGCTCACTATCCTAGGAGCTGTTTCAACCAATTCTAAACTAAGCACTGAAAACTAGGCAGTCAAAACAACTTGCCTCTATAAACTAGGAAACCAATTCATTCATTTAATTTTCACCTATCTCATGAATGAATCTTCTAAAAGAGATACATAAGTGTAAAAGTGTCATAAATTTACATCATTTACAACAAGAAGGATAAAAATCAACTCCAAAAAGTCAAACACAGTCAAAACTGCGTTTTGCTGAGCTGTAGGCTGAAATCCTGAGCAATTTGCCTGACGGGTCGCGCGCCTTTGAGAGCACTTTTGGGGCACTTCCAGGTGTCCAAATGAGGCAAGAGTAGGCTTGTTGGAAAGGTCTATGAGTCGAATTTCCAACCCAACTAGAATTTCTGAATTTGGTTGTCATTTGCCCCTCCAAAATTGCAATCTCCCAAAACTGCTTTCTCTGTGTCAAAAATGTGGCAGAAAGTCATTTTTTGCTTGTTTTTTGACTTTCAGGAGGCCCAAAACTTCATAAAATCTCTTGGAAATGGGTGAGCATGTGTAACTTTTCATGCCAAATCCAGAAATGCTGATTTTTTTGAAAATAGAGTTGCCAAGTGAAAGGGTCGCGCGGGGGGTGAGACCCGTCAAGCGGAAAAACCTGTTTTTGGCACAAAAAATTCACAAATGACAAAATTTTCTCCAAATTTCTTGAAATTTGGGCTAGGAGTCCCCAATAAAGTACCATGCTCAGTCAAAGAGGCTTTGGCCAAAATTTGGAGTGGATCGGGCCTTTTCCATCGTTTTAGTGCCTTGGCCAACCTCCTTGGATCTGGCGATTGCAATTTTGACATTTCTCTAAAACCATGACACTTGTGCAGAAAGTGAAGGAGGTTTTTCTTCCTTCACATGTTGTGGACAAAAACCTCTCTCAGTTCTCCAAAATTCATCTTTGATTGCTCTGAAACATCATTTGAGTGAAACTTGTCGCGATGTGTGAAACAAGGAATTTTGTCGAAATGGAGCGAAATGAAGGGGATAGGGGGCTTCTAAATTCTTGGGAAAATTTTTGGAAGTAGGGAGGGATGTTAGGAAGTAGGGGAAAGTGGAATATCAAAGATTGAGTGAGGGGAAGGGGTCCAAAAGGGCAAAACACAGGCCAAACCTAGAAAATTGCCAGGTTGTAGCTAGAAACTAGGGTTTGTGCAAAAATGAGGAATTTGGCGGATCTAAGGGATGGGAAGTGTTTGATAAGGTACTTTAAGGATAGGGGAAGGTGTATGAACATCAGGATACAAGTTTTGCCGATGATTTGACCGTCCAAGAGAAATTGCCTTCAAAACCCTAGGAGAGGGAAATGACCTTACCTAGGCGCAACTGAAGCATGGACAAGGTGTAAAAAGACTCATTAGACACTGAGATGATAATGAAAACCCTATGAAGGATGATAGGCTCAGCTGAATGATGACATGGACCGCCATTTGGACAACTTTAGGAGTGAAAGCAAACCCTAGACCTAATTCCTAGTGACCAAATTTTACTTGAAGACTCACTGAAATGACAAAATTTGACCTTGACACTCTGAGACCACTTTGTAAGAGCATATTTGATCACTGGAGGAAGGCTGGAAATATTGACACTAACAGGGTGGATGGAAGAGTGTTGGCAGTCTAAAAGGTAGGGAGTTGAAAAATAACTGACAGAGCTGAGGGAAACTAATGGACTAGGAGGTTTCCTTTGGGCTGAGATCCAAAGGGGACCTTACTAAATAGGGAGCTTTGTGAATCTCTGCAAATTTATCTTCACTACTAGTACTAGAGGCTATATTTTCAACCTGTACATGCTCTGTTACAAGTCTTTCTGGGAGAGATACATAAGCTTGTTTAGGCTTACCTGATCCTGATACTCCCTTTTGTGATGTCTTTCTTTGCTTGACAATCTTCTCAGGGTCAGGTACAGGGTCAACTGGTGATTTCTGAAGATTTCTCCGAGTATGCCTCACAAACTGAGCTAGAACTGTGATGTGGAGTCGCCAAGAGGTTCGGCCTCTAGTAGAGTCGCCAGATAGATGATTACAACAAAAAATATGTCCAAACTTTGTCTATCATCAAAGCCGGATCTTTGTCGTTCTCCCAGGGAAGCTGAGCTTCAATCTCCTCTCCCGGCAACGGTGCCAATTATGTTAGGATTCCAAGAAACTCTCTGAGGTTGTAGCTCGTAGATGCCTGGTAACATATAAATTCAACTATTGTTGCAGGGTTTAATGGAAAGAATGATGATTTGGTTCAAGCCAGATAACCGCTTCTACTCAGTTTCACTTCAGACATGCATGAACACCCTTAGACTACAAGGCTTTAGACCACCAATGCTCACAGTTTAAATATTTAGGTGAATATGGAGAATACTAACCACACCAGCAGATACACAAGACCATGTGATGGCCGACTGCAACTAGTACAGAAACCTGCAAATCTAGTCTATTAATGCAAAGATAGGATGACATCTCTCCTGCATTAGATAGAAAGAAACCTGAGAAACCTATTCCATGATGCATTCAATATTCCAACACAGAGATAAGATGACAGCTATCTAGTGCTAAATATTAAGAGATCAAGAACACAGCACATCATGTACAAGCTTAGAAGAGATGAAAATGGACAGTGAGCAATTAACAGCAAAAGAAGCTTGTATTGCTGAAAATGAAGATGAGACGCTGTAAGCGACAAAGTGTATACAGTCTCCAGAAGTTGAACCTTACATCAAATGCCAACCCTGATTACATCCTTTTTTTGGATATTTATAAGTTTACATTATAATGGCACCTGGCCGTTTAGGTATGGAGGGGTCTTAATTGACCACCAACTGCATTTAACTGCCTGATAGAGTCTCTGAACGAGGTTGCTTGCCTCCCTGTGTCAATTTGACCTGTACAACTATTGTGCTGTCCCTTAGGCTGTTGGAATGCTCGCAGCAGTGAAGTCCATGACTAATAAATTCTATTACAGAGCCGTGCTATGTTCTTTTCTCCTTTTGGCCATTCTTTCTATTTAATGTGGTTGTTGTGTATCTGACTGTTATCAGTCAAGCAGAGCTGGTCATCTCCTTCCTTGGGCAACAGAATGGACGTAGGATGTAGGGTGCATGGGCAGGTGGACAGTTGTGATGAGCGAGAGAGATGACCATCAGATCGGGAAGATGAATGGTGGAGATGGCTTAGAGAAGGCTATTGGCCGAGGTGGGAGCGAGGTGCGTCAAGGCCATTGGATCTTCAACGGGCAGATCGGACGGTCATCGGGCGATGGAGTTATATGGGCGTTAACGGGTGAGGGTGGTTTACTTGGGCGGTAACAGTTTTCATAGCACCGCTTTCGGGTGCTAAGTGGCAATTGCTCGAGGCAGCGCGATTCCACAGATCGAACGACACGTAGCAACGGATGAGAGAGAAAAACTGCCCTCATCGCGCGCTATCATTTGATCTAGTTGTCCGCGTGATATGTGTGAAGGTCGTCAGATCTTGGTGGAGATGGAGATGATCTGACAGTGGAGAGTGGTCGAGCGGGTCACCTTTATCGGTGCGATGTGAGCCGTTGGATTGGTGGGGTCTGATCAATGGCAAGGATGCAACGCGATGGGTCACGAGCGCATCAAGACATATGGTAGGGTTTTACGGGTGCTTTGGGGTTTTGCGCTTGGGGCTAAGGCCAAAGCCAGCGCTACACAGTAGAGCTAACAGGTACTCATAAGGCCCATAGTACGACTTCTCCTCCCTCGCAAGTGTCGATTCCTCCTTCTAAGTCTCCTCAGACATTAGTCTGCATTAATATCCCTACTAATTCATCTCAGCTTGCGCTTCCCCCTTTGACCTTGCTACATATTGTCCCTACTCATGATGATTCCTCACTCTCGTTGATTAGTATATCTTCCCCTCCATCCCTTGTTGTCTCAACCAAAGAAAATTCCCCACACAATTCGATCGGGGGTGACATAGACTTTATGATGGTTAATCCTTCTATGGACTTGGCCGCTCTAACCATCCGCAAAGGAAAGGAAGTTGCATCCCCTCTAGTTATTAGCCCCAATTCTACCCTCAATTTTACTGTTAGACGTAAAGGTGGAAAGGGTTCTCGACACTTTAGGAACAGTTCGTCGAACAAGTCTCTACTTTTTATGGACTCTTTTGAACTAGGGGATCTTCCCATCATTTCTACATTTAATTATCAGGCCCTTAGAGCTTACGTGCCCGATTAAAATGCATCCTAATGAATTTTATTTCTCTGAATATGCGGGACCTAGGGGATTCATCGGAATTATTGTCCCTGAAACATCTATTTATTTCGATTCGAATTTTTCTTATTATGTTACAAGAAACTATGTTTGTGTCTGAAAAACTCTTTGCATATTTCCGCTCTATATTTCCATATTGGTATATGGTGCTTGTAGACTCATGTGGACAATCGGGGGGTACTATCGTGCTATGGGACCCAAGATGGGCCTCATTGTATGCATATAATTTTTTTTGTAACAGCCCTATTCAAAAATCCATGTAATAATAGTTAATAAAGGCAAAATAATAACCATGGTCACATGACACGCATTCCAAGTTGAATGTTGGGAAAAAGAATAATGATGGGGATCACTGGTGGTTGATTAATGGCTAAGGAAATTGGCAAAGGTAGTGGCAAAGGCTTTGGAAAAGAAAAATGGCATTTTGGCACATTTATTTATGAAAATAACGGAAATTAGGAGAAAATGGAGGTGAAAGGTCACAAGTTACATGTGACGAGGGAAATGAAGGGAAATAATGGAAAATGAAGAAAATAGAGGCCTCATTAATAAAAAGGTGTATGAGGATCAGTTCAAAGACTTTTGTCAGTTCAGTTTTGGATCTCTCTCCCTATTCTCTCTTTCTCATACTCTTGGACACTTAGAGTTTTCTTGGAGCACTCTTGGAGGAGTGTGGCATACTTGGATTTTTGGATCAAGAAGGCAAAGGAAGAGCAGGAAAGTGCAAGAGGGCATTGGTATCAGCAGCTACAGCGGGTTTTGCTTGCAGGTACCAAGTTTCATGTATGTTTTCCTCACTAGTGTTAGCATGCATGGCATATGCATGTGGTTCATTGGTCATGATCTGTAATTGGCATGGAGGATTTCCTGGATTGACAGTGGATTTTCCTATCCTTTCCATTTCCTATATAGTCATGGTGTTGTGGGTTCATTTCTTTGTTTTTCTAGTTGGTTCTCATGTTTTCTTTAGCTTGGGTTGAGTTACTAGTTCCTGGACCCTTGGTTGGACAAACGCTCTGGAGCCCCGTAACATCTTGGATTGACTTACTAGTCCTAGAGCCTTGGTTGAACAAATGCTCTGGAGCCCTGTAACAGCTTGGGTTGACTTACTAGTCCTGGAGCCTTGGTTGAACAAACACTCTGGAGCCCTTGGTGGGTTGAGTTACTAGTCCTAGAGCCTTGGTTGGACAAACGCTCTAGAGCCCGGCGGCAGCTGTGGGTTGAGTTACTAGTCCTGGAGCCTTAGTTGGAACAAACACTCTGGAGCCCTGGAGGGTTTGGGTAGAGACCAATCTGGTGATGGTTTGTGATGTCCAGCTATGAGGTGGAATCACTATTTGATGGGTTGAGGTGTTTTGGCCTTTGGAAGCCCTTGATGGTTTTGATTGATGTGTTTTATGAGATCCCACATTCATGCTTGGAATATGGCATGCGAGTGACTAGATGAAGAGAGATTTGGCTCAGCCATGTCTACAGTCGGGTTGCTTGTGGAAGTTTCGAACCTGGTTATCCTTTGCATCATTATATGATGTTATTTATACTTTTTATTTCATGAGTATTATATTGGTTTATATGTGGATTATATTGTTGTTGTTTCCTTAGTATTTATGTTGTTATTATGACGATTATGAAAATGTATTATGACAATGGCTATGTATGGCTTTCATCATGTTTCTACTTGTAAATGAATGAACAATGTATCTATGGCTTAATAGATGAAATTGCAGCTAATGTGTTGAGGCATCAATGCTTCTTAATGATTCTCAGATAAGTATGAGACCCCTATGCTCAGTTCTTTTGTTAAGACTTGTAGCTTTTATGTTTGTGACATGTTTGACGAAATGCCTATCTAATAAATATGATATGTTTATTGATTTATCAATTAAAAATTCCCAATAGCATTTCTTCATTCATGAGACTCATATAATGAATGTTGCAGCAAGAGAACCCACTGTTACAAATTTAAAAACATATTAATCTTCAAAAGTGCCAAATAAAACAGCGGACTTGGCAAAATCAGGCACACTAGTCGTTTGCTACAACCATTACAACATAAGATTGCACCCATGAATGCATGAAACTCAAACAAAACTTATTATTCTTATTTGCACAAAATTCTACAGAATTAGTCATTGTAAAATTGTTTCCAACAACAACCCTTTTTTAAACGAAAGCTTTAGATAATAAAAGTAACAACTATCCTATTCTCTATTCACACTCCAACAACTTATTAAATTCATTTTCACATTCATTACAAAACTTGCAGACATAGGAAGCTGCATCCATTAAATAATCTATTCATAAATTTTCCAGTACATAAAAGCTACAATAAGTAGGGCATTTACTCTAATACTTTATATGCACAAAAACTACATCCATTGAAGTTTTGAAAAACACTTTGCAAGCATGCAATCTAAAATCTACAGCCATTGAGGCGTTTTGGAAAACACTTTGCAAGCATTCAATCTAAAACCATTAAGGCCTTTTGGAAAACACTTTGCAAGCATTCAATCTAAAACCATTAAGGCCTTTTGACAAACACTTGCAAGCATGCAATCTACATCCATTGAGGCATTTTGTCAAACAGTTGGAAGCCATAATCTCTTAAGGCAATTTGACATGAATCTAAGATTCTTCCTCCACCTATTTAGGTCATAAAAATTATAAATTAATTCTTCAAATGACAAAATATTAAAACAGGGACTAAATCATCTTATTCTTTCACCCAAAACTTGACAACAGATGCACATAGTTGGCAGCAACAATCTGTAAAATAGCCCAGATTTACGATCTGGTTTTTGAAAAGTAATTTATTGGAATAAAGTTGGGGTTCCAAGTTCAAATGTTACAGATACCCCCTGATGTTGTCCTTAATCATTACAAAAACACCCATGGATGCAATTGTTTAAACTAGAAAATCTTCTAACTCCTAGAATCTCATTTACAGATTTTTTCAAACAGATGTCATGCAAACTTGAATCTACAACCATGAATAAAAAATAGTAACACATAATTAATTTATAATTACTTATGTATTCTCCAAATAATTTTCTAAATCATTTCATCTGTTGTAAGTGAGCTTAAGGGTTTTAAGATTCATCAAGCATTATTTTCATTCAACCATTCCATCAAACACATGGCAAGCATCCCTAGTTGTTAAGAATCACTCCAAAATAAGAGTTAACCAGTGATGATTATTTTAATGCATTATGTATCCTTACTTGTCATCTACATTTTCAAGGATGGTAAGCACATAATGATAGAAAAATACCTCAATTACTTTCCTTGAAACTCTTGCCTGTCATTATTTTGCATTTTTATTATAAGGGATGATCCAGTGATTCCTCCAGGTATATGTTGGGTATGTGTCACTTCCGTTATTTCTCCCGTAGGCTGCAAGTTAAAAATTATTCATGCATAATCATTTGCATTTATAATAAAAATAATAGCATTTCCCATTTACGGTTTTTTCCAAACACTTTGCAACATATCCTGAAACCATTTCTAAAACATGTCTCTAGTTACCTATTTCAATTAAAATGAAACAAAACCACAACTCATGAAACTCTTACCTAGGTCCTTTGGAAATCCTTTATTTTAATTACCTTCAACAATATTTGGCTTTCCTTTTGATCCAAGTGGATCTTCAGACAACATGGCATGGAAACACTCGAAAATCAAAGTGTTTGGAATGATGTCGACACAGGACCAGAGCATAGATCTCATAGTCCTGATCATGGTGGTGCGAACGGCTTGTCAAACCGAGTTCATATGCAAAAGAGAGAGCTCTTCAAAGTTTGACATGACAGGGGAAAAGTGGGGCCCACAGTGTGCCACGTGGCATCCCCGTAAGCAGGTCGGACCCACATGGCAGCCCATCAGCTATTAACACTTGGAGTTTTCTCATTTGTCTCCTAAACCTGCATAAGAGACAAAATCATTTTTAAATGGTTAATAAATAACCATATAACGAAATGTGCAAATATAGTTATTAAAATAACTATATAAAAACAATAAAAACACATGGTTTCGGGATCGGCGGCAACAAACCCTGCCGAACCCTTTAAAACACCCTTATCGCAATAAACGCACATATATTTATATATGGGATCGGGATCGGCGGCAATAACCCCTACCGAACCCTTCTCCACATATCCCGCATATATGTCTGACCATATATCTATATATATGTTGTTTAAAACAATGTATTAATGGGCGGGTGTGGGCCATCGGTGGTGGACCCGGCCCAAACCCCAACGATCAACCATATATATATATATATATCTATATATATATATATATATATATATATATATATATATATATATATATATATATGCACAAATTTATATGTTATATGTCGCATAACATATATCTCTCCGACCCAAAATATATGCCGCCCATATGATATTGTCGATATATATATCGGCGAAGCCCCGATAAAAGTGTCGATAACAATGCCACGTCGATCGCTGATTGTAATATTGTCGATATAAATATTGGAGACATCCCGGGATTCACGCCGATAAATGGAACCAGTGCCCATGTCAAACGTCGATACCAACTGCCGACCGCCGATTGCGATAAGCGTCCAAACGTTGACCCGATAGGGTCTGTAGGGCCAATTTAAATGTTTTGAAGTCTGGATTTTGGTCGGATTTATCATTTTTTCAATGTATTTGTCTGTTTAACATAAAAAAGGCATTCCTGTGATTTCGTTACACCGACTGATCTTTCCATTCAACAACATTTTATTCTAAACAAAACCGGTCTCCGATTTTTAAGCACGGTTTTGATCCAAACGTGTTATAACACACAATGGTAACAGAGAGCCGGGGGGGAGGGGAGTTTGGGAAGGCTGTGTATCAGTGGGCGAGGGAAGTATAATAGAGAGACTGAGAGATTGCATGGAGAGGCTGCATGGAGAGAGGCCCAAGAGCCTGAATGCACAGAGAAGCATGAAGCTAGTGCAGCGCTTCAAATCCACAGAGCCACAGAGCTACACAGAAGCATGAAAGCCAAAGGGCATGTGAAGTTCTGACCAGTCGCAGAGCTACAGTGACATAAGCCAAAGCGCTACAAAGCCAAATAGCCAACGAGCTGCAGAGCGAGAAAGTCCAGAGTAGTTATTCTTTTATGATCGATTCTGCTTCTTTTGATCAATTCTTCTTCTTTTGGATCGATTCTTCTTGCAATCGATGCTGTGAAATCGATATTCCGCAAGCTTCAGCCTTTTATGTTAGCCTCTCTCATAAAACAATAATAAATCCAAAAATAAATTAATTAATTAAAAATTCAAAGTTGGGAATTTGTGCCTAACTCTTGGGTTGTTCCTCTAAGATAGGAGTTAGTTTAGGTAACTCCTATATTGGTGTGTGTCTGGTGAGAAATTATCTCAACCAAAGGAGAAATTATCTCAACCAAAAGTGTCTAAGATAGAACGCACTATCTTGAGAACACTGTCTCTCATCTATTTATTTGTAACACTATATTCAATTATGGAGAAGAATGAATGTGTAATGAGAGAGAATACCTGAGGAAGCATGAGGCTTCAGCCTTTTTCCGCCGATATTTTGTGTCTGGGTTTTTTATGTGTGCTTTATATATTTGTCTAAGTTAATTGCATTTTTATCATGTGGTATCAGAGCATAGGATCAGAGGCCTGTGTGTTGTCTTGTGATAAAATTCCTAGAGCTGAGATGCGCTTGCGTTCAAGAGCTGTTTGCTCTGCGTTCTGGACAGCGTATTCTCCATTTTTTTTAAATTGCTGCCAGTGAGTACATTTGAGGGACTGTGTATCTGCATAAGCCCAGTAAACTGATATTGCAGAGGGTAGAGTTAGTGTAAAGACATACATCGTTGCCGCTGTCCATTGATCTATGTGTTCCAAAACGTGTTTTTAGCTTCAGTCTTAAAATCTGCGAGAACACTATTCAGTTACAGCTCAAATCAGATTGACCAGGAGGAATTTTTGTATCGGGGAGGCTTCATTTATCTTCACAATCTTCGATTTTTTTTATTCCATGAATCGTCGCCATGCCTGACTGTTGGCCGCAAGATAGTTCGAGTTGACGACGAGGGAGGAATGATGGGATACAACAAGAGGGCCGAGATGTATCCGCAAATGTTAGTTCAGACGGTACACTAATAAAAGTAAAGACAGAACGTATGTCACCAAGCCCTCCTCAGGCAGAACAGAGTGGTTCTAGGGCAGCATCTCAGTCCAAGCCTCAACTTCTGATCCCCTCAGCAACCCCAAAAGTGGGGTCATCAACGCGGCCAGTTGAAGGCAACAAGGCATTGTCAACATCTGGTGTAAGGGCTGCTGCTTTGAGTCGGAGTCCATCCCAATTTGAAAATCCGTCATCCTCAAAAGGAGATATATCTGCTGCTAGATCTTTAAATCAGTTGGAAAGTAGAGATTTACAAGAGAAGAGACCGAAGAGGAAGTTAGAGCAGAAGGAGCATGTGGTTTTGATTTCAAGCGTACGTGGTGGCAGCAGTAATGCAAGACCATCACCATTAGGTTTTCAGACAGGAACTCTCCTCTCTAGTCAGCACAAACGAAAACTTCGAAGTCTTGTTATGAATCCTGCCAGTGAGCAACTCTTTGCAACTAGTGCATTGGATGGAACTGTAAACCTATGGCAACTTCAGGGAAAAGGTTTGAGTGTAGCATTGCTTAGCACATCTGACTGTCTATCTCCCGGACAAAGAAGATGGCCAGAGGACATGACCTGGCATCCATACGGAGATAGCTTATTTGCGGCATACACTGCAGATGGTGGAATATGGTTGAGTGAAAGTTAAGCGGAGCTGAAATTGAAAAGTGTATTTTTTAATTATAGTGTTTTTTGGGGAGAAATAAGGTGAGCTTTATAAAAATATTTTTTAAAGCTTTGTAATGGAGTGATAAGGTGAGCTTTTTAAAAGTATTTTTTAAAGCTTTGTCATGGAGTAATAAGGGTGATGTTTTGAAATCTTTGGAGTGATACATTTTTTCAATGGAAGGCTCATTGGTGTAGGAGGTTGAGTCAGGTTTTTGAACGCATTTTCTTCCAAATTTGTGAGTGTCAGATTCACATTGTTTGAGAAAGCTTCAATTGCAATGTTGTGAAGCTGAGCAATTATGTACTCCAAAGTTTAATAAAGACATAACTTTTTGTGGTGATTGTGTCCAAGATCCGCCCGAAATTGAATAAGGGGATCTTAGGTACACCATGTGTATTTGTGATGGCGAGTGTTTTATGGCTTCATGTTGTTGCTTATGATTTGTGTCTAGTTTTGACACATAAATGATCTCATTTAACACACATAAAGTTCAATGCAAGCAAGCACAACACCTGTAATGAAATAGCTGCAAGGAAGGATAATTAAGCTCCACACATACAACAACTCATCAAAGTTTTCAACATCGACATTCTACCTCAACAAACAATTTCACTCAATATAATCAAGTTCATGAATCTGCAAACTCCAGCATTTCAAAGCAAATTCTACATCACTACATTCAAGTTAATGAATCTGTAAACTTCAACGTTTCAGCGCACAGTCTACATCAACATTGTTGAACTTGTAATCAAACTCAAATTACATTGAATTGTAAGGGTGCATTCTCGGTTGAAACCGACACCCAAGTCTTGAATTGAGTCATTGTAGTGAATCATTGAAATCATTGTAAGCTTTTTTGGGTGCATTTTTCGACAGTGTTCGACACCCTTCCTTTAAGCAGAATCAAGTGAATGCATGAATTATAACTCTAAAGCAAACAAGCAACAAGTTCACATCTCCTCCAAGCGAGCGTGAGTATTCATTCAAGCAATTTGTGTCAAGCGAGCCAGAGTGAAGATCATTGCAGCAACCATCAAAGCAACTAAACAAGTTCAACTCTAACACCAATCAAGAAAGTTGAGATCGACATCAAGTGAGCGTAGCTATTCATTCAAGTGAGCGTGAAGTCATCAAGTAAGGCAAGTGAGCATTCACACAAATACGATCATCATCAAGCGAGCGTGAATTCCAGAAAGTTCTAGCAAGTGTTCTCAGCAAGTACAATAAGCAACAAATCAAGCGAGTGTGCCATTCAAGTCCCATAGCAAGCAAGCCTATCAAGTGCAACAGTTCAAAGCACGACATCTACGACAAGAGAGCCTGATTTCAAGTGAGCAAGTTCAGATGGCGCAACATATTCAATGGTTAAACATTCTTCACAGTTTGATCATCTCCAGTGATGAAGACATGGTGCACATCAGCAAAGAAACTCTTGCTGATCTTTCACGGCATCTACAACAAACACATGAAACCATTGAGTTTCTTCAAATAGAGTCACAACTACAAAGAGATGAGCTGCAACAAAAGAGTGCTTCTTCCAAGTCATTCAACCATACAGATGAAGATAAAGATGTTGATTCCAAATCACTTATCCAAACAACTTCAAGTGTCGAAGTTGTTCATGGTCAAATTCAAATTTCTTCCAAACCCATCATCAAGCCCTGGGAAGAGATTCAAAATAACAAGAATCGACGAGGCTTAGGATATGTCACTGATGACACCAACTTACATATCCCAGATTATTCCAAGCCAATTAAGTTTGTGAGTGCAGGATTTCTTGAACCACTCACCTCAGCAGGTTCTGAGAAAATTGCAGACAAACAGAATTGCACGCAACCTGAAGTTAATGTCCAACCGAAATGTTCTCATTGTCAAAGAACCGGTCATATGGAAGATCAGTGTTTTGATCTCCATCCTTGTTGCCATTGTGGCAAGCCCAATCATTTCTCAGAAAAATGTAGCAACCAACAAAAATCAGCCAGATTGAAGATACATTATGAATGGATCGATCCTTGGGAATGGTCATCCACAGTCAAACGATTGTCTCAGTTCTAAAATCGACTACAATCACACATAGTGCAGCCAGCAGTGAACCGATGATGGTACTCTCATGCAGTTGAACGAGGGAGTACAACAGTGAAACTCTCCTATACCTGAGGGGGGGAGTTCAAATATATTTTGGAGAAGATTGTCTCTCCTTTCAGCTGACAAAGGGGGGAAAATGTCAATGGAATTGACAAGTGGTTGTCAGACTGAAAGTCTCGACAATATCAGCGAAGCAGCCATTGGGCATCTTCATCAGCCAGTGAGCATTTGTCATCAGCAGTGAGCATCAGCAAATTCGCCAGTGGGCGATCGACAGCCAAAGCAGCAGTGAGCAGCTTTCATCATAGCAAAAACAACATTGAGTTGTTTTTCGACATCTTCAGCCAGTGGGCAATCATCATCAGCAAACACGCCAGTGGGCATTCATCAAATTGTGTCAGTGGACACCGGATGCTGTTTTCAAGCAAAGGACAGTTGGATCCTTTTGTGGCTTGGCACGTGATGGAGTTGTCAAGCAACATTCAGAGATGAATCAGGCATGCAGCTGATTCATGTTCTCTTCAGATTTGAGTTTCTTCAGCATCCAGATTTGGCGGTTTTTCAGGCAATGTTTTTGAGGATCAACATGAGAACTTGGAAGATGGTTCCTCGTTCTTATTTTTGATTTATCATTGAAGGGGGGAATGTTAGCCTCTCTCATAAAACAATAATAAATCCAAAAATAAATTAATTAATTAAAAATTCCAAGTTGGGAATTTGTGCCTAACTCTTGGGTTGTTCCTCTAAGATAGGAGTTAGTTTAGGTAACTCCTATATTGGTGTGTGTCTGGTGAGAAATTATCTCAACCAAAGGAGAAATTATCTCAACCAAAAGTGTCTAAGATAGAACGCACTATCTTGAGAACACTGTCTCTCATCTATTTATTTGTAACACTATATTCAATTATGGAGAAGAATGAATGTGTAATGAGAGAGAATACCTGAGGAAGCATGAGGCTTCAGCCTTTTTCCGCCGATATTTTGTGTCTGGGTTTTTTATGTGTGCTTTATATATTTGTCTGAGTTAATTGCATTTTTATCATTTTATTGAACAACTATGCGTCAGATGTCTACTTTCTTGTGCAAGCAGCCATCTTCATGAGGATCGATGCCTTGAGAACAATGGTTCGAGCAAATTCAGCCTTGTGACATCCACTTCTTCAGATGGCCCGTGGTGTGAGGTATATGATTATTGTTCATGTACTTCTTCTTTTACATTATGCTGCATGGATCCTTGATTGATATCGATGCATGATCTTGTTTATTACATGTTGTCATGATTCCTTGCTTGATTTTACGCGGAATCTTTCTATGTGATGTACTTTATGTCATAACTCTTCATGTTATGCTTTGAGATCCCTTGTTGTATGTTGCTGAGATACTCTTGTTGTCGTCATGCATGTGTTTTTCTTTGACATCCCTTTTGTGCCATGTTAGCGGGATGCACACCATGCTTGTTTTTGTGTCATATTGATAATAGTCTTTTGATTGAGAGTTCTAGTTGTGGAACATCTCTTAGAGCTACTTCTGCGTGAGGGAATTCTTCCTTGTATGATCGAGACACCATCCCTGTGTACATCACCTTATTGACAACACATAATGCAGCGGCCTACACCATCTTGACACCGGGGCCCGAAGACGTAGTCCCTCCTGGACGAACTCCATTATCAACGGCTTATGTTTTCATGTGTTGATGATTGTTATGTTCATCTTCTTTACAACAAGCAGATGTATTTATTAATGTTCTTTTAAAATTGCAATTTTAACACATCACGAAAGTAAAAGGTCTTGGCAGGGTTCTTCTTCACACCGGACTTGGATCAAGTGGTATCAAAGCAGGTCTTTACATTGATGTGTATTGCAGCGTGAACAATGACAGAGGATGAAAGAGAAATGTACGAGACCATGCTTAACATTTCCAAGAAAGTGGAAATTGTGTATGAAACTCTACAGAAAGAAACAGAGGAAAAGGAGCGATTACAGCTTCAGTTGAAAGCCACAGAAGAGGCCATGGAAGAACTGAAGCAAAACAAACATAATCTTCAAACAGAGAATGATGAATTGAAGATGCGCTTACATGAAGAGAAAGAGGAAAAGCAGAGTTTGCTACTACAGCTGCAAGCAAAGGATGAGGCCTTGGAAAAGCTGCAGCAAGACCCATGTGAGGTAAAAAGTAGTTCTCCATCTTCATGTATGTTTCCTGATGATGATTTCGCTGTGTTTGAAAATCATACCACAGGAATTGGCTCCAAACTGTTGAAGAGAATGGGATATGAAGGGAAAGGCTTGGGTGTTAATGGCCAAGGCATTTTCAATCCCATCAAGGTAGAAGAATTACCGTGTCGAGCAGGACTTGGGTATGTCAGGAAAGAAGTTGGGGAAGGCGATCCACCAACAACAAATGATGAGCAACCCTCATCAGTTCTTTCCAAATCGAAAGAGAAGGTAAAAGATGTTGATTTCCTTTCGATTTCATCTTTTGATAGTATGATGTCTGTTGGAGATTTGGAGATCCCAATTACAGGGACAAATATGAGGCTCCTTACAAAGACAAGGCACGAGGAGAAAGAACTTGGTGCTAATAACCAAGGCTTAACTCAACCTTTGGAGGTTGTGCACAAACCTCGATTTATAGGCTCGAGGTACACTAAAGGAGAGTGCTCAAAGGTGTCAGATTCATCCAAGACATCGTCGAGGAAAGAGAATGATGGGAAAACATCCCCATCATCCCATGGAAGTTTCCATTGCAGGGAGAGAGCTGAGGCAAGCTCTCATCGCCATGCTGACATCAGAAATAGCAAAGGAAGGTATAACCATTTTCGATCTTCGAATGTTCATTTTGATTATGATCATGTTGTTAATAATGAACGAAGATCAAGGCATCGAAAAACATGCACCTTTTGTGGTTTACCTAACCATACCTTTTCCAAGTGTTGGAAAAGAATGGCAGCACTCATGAAGCATGAAAAACCCTCTCAACAGAATTAAAAGAAGCAGGTTAAGCAGGTATGGAGGAAGAAAACCTACTGCAGTCATTGCGACAGAAATGGCCATCAAAGAGCCACTTGTTGGAAGCTCCATCTAGATCAACGCCTTAAAGACAAAGCATCGGTGCGTGAACAAGGTAAAGCAGTTGTTCGACAAGCAAAACCACCTCAAGGAGGTGACCCGTTCACATTGATCAGTGAAAAATGGTTTTTAAACATGTTGTCATTTCATGGTCATTCTTTTGTAAATCACTTGTTGCATTTTAAAATGTAAACGTGATGATGTGTTTCCATCACGTAGTCAGCAACAATGATGTTTGGCCATGTTTTGAGTCGTATTTTGAGTTGCATGTTAAAACTCTGAAAGTGATGTTATGCTTCCGTCACTTGTCAAAACAATAATGTTTGGCCTTAGGTATGTAAATCATGTGTTGCAGTGATGATGTGTTTTTCGTCACTTTTTCAAGCAACCGTGATAGGTTGGCCTTGTTGTCATATCTAGAGTATTACGTCCATCTTATTGTAAACTTGACCACCGAGTATGAGTTATAAACTCGTGGCAAGTATGGGACGTTTGGGTCTTTAGTTGGTCATGTCATTGAAAGCATGTAATTTGCAAAACAATGCACTACAGGTTGCAGAGGTAGCAGGTGTCGGCTCGTCGCTTAAGGCTCCGAAGAACAAAGGTGAAGGAGATGGAAGCGAGACCTTTTCAGGACATTTGTGATGCAGACAGGGTACAGAGAAAGATGCAGATTACTTTTTATGCTTTTGGAGGACCAAAAGCTCCTCAGTGGGGAGGATTGATCCAGGTGGATCTTCAGACACCATGGCATGGAAATGCTCGAAAATCAAAGTGTTTGGAATGATGTTGACACGGGACCAGAGCATAGATCTCATCGTCCTAATCGTGGTGGTGTGAATGGCTCGTCAAACCGAGATCATATGTGAAAGAGAGAGATCTTCAAAGTTTGACATGACATGGGAAAAGTGGGGCCCACAGTGTGCCACATGGCATCCCCGTAAGCAGGTGGGACCCACATGGCAACCCATCAGCTATTGACACTTGGCGTTTTCTCATTTGGGATTTGAAACGTTGGTTCAAAAATGTTAAAACTGTGGATTCTCCGGTCAATGATTCAAAAGATTCAAGCCACAGATATCTGAAATCCACCAATATAGTTATTAAAATAACTATATAAAAACAATAAAAAAACACATGGTTTCGGGATCGGCAACAACAAACCCCACCGAACCCTTTAAAACACCCTTATCGCAATAAACGCACATATATTTATATATGGGATCGGGATCGGCGGCAATAGCCCCCACCGAACCCTTCTCCACATATCTCGCATATATGTCCGACCATATATCTATATATATGTTGTTTAAAACAATGTATTAATGGGCAGGCGCAGGCCATCGGCGGTGGACCCAGCCCAAACCCCAACAGTCAACCAGATATATATATATATATATATATATATATATATATATATATATATATATATATATATATATATATATGCGCCAATTTATATGTTATATGCCGCATAACATATATCGCCCCGACCCAAAATATATGTCGCCCATATGTATATTGGCGAAGCCCCGATAAAAGCGTCGATAACAACGCTGTGTCGATCTCCGATTGTAATATCGTCGATATAAATATCGGTGACATCCCGGGAATCGCGCCGATAAACGCGACTAGCGCCCATGTCAAACGCCAATACAAACTGCCGACCGTCGATTGCGATAAGTGTCCAAAGGCAGACCCGATAGGGTCTGTAAGGCCGATTTAAATGTTTTAAAGTCCGGATTTTGGTCAAATTTATCAGTTTTTTAGTATATTTGTCTGTTTAACAAAAAAAGGGCATTCTTGTGATTTTGTTACACCTACCGATCTTTCCATTCAACAGCATTCTATTCTGAACAAAACCGGTCTCCGATTTTTAAGCGCGGTTTTGATCCAAACGTGTTATAACACACGATGGTGACAGAGAGCCGGGGGGAGCGCAGGAAGGCTGTGTATCGGTGGGCGAGGGAAGCATAACAAAGAGACCAAGAGATTGCGTGGAGAGAGGCCCGAGAGCCTGAATGCACAGAGAAGCATGAAGCCAGAGCAGTGCTTCAAATCCACAGAGTCGCAGAGCTACAGAGAAGAATGGAAGCTAGAGGGCGCGTGAAGTTCTGACCGATCGTAGAGCTACAGTGACATAAGCCAGAGCTCTACAGATCCAAATAGCCAGCGAGCTGCAGAGCGAGAAAGTCTAGAGCAGTTATTCTTTTATGATCGATTCTTCTTTTGGATCGATTCTGCTTCTTTTGATCAATTCTTCTTCTTTTGGATTGATTCTTCTTGCAACGATGTTGTGAAATCGATATTACACAAGATTCAGCCTTTTATTGAACAGCTATGTGTCAGATGTCCACTTTCTTGTGCAAGCAGCCATCTTCATGAGGATCGATGCCTTGAGAGTAATGGTTCGAGCAACTTCAGCCGTGTGACATCCACTTCTTCAGATGGCCCGTCGTGTGAGGTATATGATTATTGTTCATGTACTTCTTCTTTTACATTATGCTGCATGGATCCTTGATTGATATCGATGCAGGATCTTGTTTATTACATGTTGTCATGATTCCTTGCTTGATTTGATGCAGAATCTTTCTATGTGATGTACTTTCTGTCATAACTCTTCATGTTATGCTTTGAGATCCCTTGTTGTATGTTGCTAAGATACTCTTGTTGTCGTCATGCATGTGTTTTTATTTGACATCCCTTTTGTGCCATGTTGGCAGGATGCACACCATGCTTGTTATGTTCATCTTCTTTACAACATGCAGATGTATTTATTAATGTTATTTTAAAATTGCAATTTTAACACATCACGAAAGTAAAAGGTCTTGGCAGGGTCCTTCTTCACACCGGCCCTGGATCACCTTTCTCAAATGCTAATCAGATGTGAAACCCCAATTGCTGAGAATATGATCCATCTGTGATTCCTTAACCAACTTATTTGAACCATCCGGTTTTCCACCCAACCATATCTAGGGAGAACTTCTCCCCCTAGAACCCCTAAGTTGTAAGAGCTCACAAATAGTAACAAAATATTGCAGTAGAGCGATATACAAGGAAAGATGAGAGAGATAAGTTTTACTTCCTCTCAATACCACTCATGTTCAACTCAATTAGGTGCAGATACTTTGTAATTTAGATTAAAATTTGGCAACTCTCCAAATCTCTCCCTCACAAACTTCTTCAAATCTCTCAAACTCTTCGTATCACCATGCACCTCCCCCAAGTGAGAATACATGAGACACACATATAGGAGGAGAAACAAATTCTTCTCATAAACAAGGAGTAATATGCATGTCTTGTATTCCATTTAGATGAGTGTAACTCATGCCATTAAGGAGAAGTATGCATGCCTTAGTTAAGGAGAGTAACTTATGCATTAAAGAGAGCATAAGAGGAATATTTTATGACACGTTTTTAATGAGTGTAAGAGGAATATGCCATTCTTTGATGAGTGCATAAAAGGGAGTGTAATGTACTAATAAAAGAGAGAGAGATTTACATAGAGCCATGAGAGTCATCAAGGGGAGAGGTGTGAAGTGATTGAGGAGATGAACGTGACTTGTAATTCCCTTTTAATAATAATATCATAGTCCCATAAAAGATAATAATAATATTAATAATATTTAGGATCAAGTCAATATTGAACTATTAGGATTTATTAATGATAAGTTAAGTGTTTTTCCTTCAACTGTACTTGATTACCTATTGATTGAAGGTGATTTACTATTTTTTGGAAAGTCATACTTGAGATGCTAGACATGACTTTCTATTTAGAAAGTCATTCTAGAATTGTAAGAAATGAGATTTTATTAAGGAAATTCATCCTTGAGCTTCCCATGAGTGGTATTTTCCTTTCAAAGAAAAGGGATTCCACACCCCTATTGCATGCATCTCCGTGCCTTAGTATATTGAGGACTCGGTGCCTTGATATACTCTAAAGATCCAAGATTCCACACCTTGATCTTTTTATATATTTGGGACTTTGTGCCCTAAATATTTTATTACAGATCCAAGACTCCACGTCTTTATATTTCATGGATTTAGGACTCTACGCCCTAATCCTTTTATTATAGATCCAAGAATCCACGTCTTTATCTTTCATGGATTTAGGACTATGTGCCCTAATTTCGATGGCTTCTCATATACTCTGCTTTGAAACTCTGCGCTTCACCTTAAGGTACTGATTGTGAGCTCATACCCATCTAATGGTTTGTTGGTAAGGCCTTGTTCCAATACATGCACACATCACAATCTCATAGATCAAAGGAATAAAATGAATTTCATAATTAACTTATTCACATTTTACCAAATATTTTGCATGATTTCCACAATCATTTTGGTTCTGGAGAAATGACTTTCGCAGCCATTTATAATTTGAACACCCTTGTTTGCAAATTACCATGTCCCCTGTCACATCTTTCTCAATACAAGATTAAGCATGTATAATCATAAAAATCACGTATCATGACTTCAATAGTCATTTATAATTTGAGCATCCTTGTTTGAAAATAACCATGTCCCCTGCCACATCTTGCTCAATACAAAATTAGACATATATAATAATACAAAACATGTATCATGACTTCCACATTCATTTATAATTTGAGCATGCTCGTTTGCAAATAACCAGGTCCCTTGCCACATCCTGCTTAGTACAAGATTATGTCTCAATCATATATCATCCATAAATAATAATTAACTATATGTTCCACATAACCATGATCATTCATGGATCTATGTGTCTCAATATTGAATCACCTTCCATGTCATACACCTATGTCCAAACTAGGATACCAAAAAAAAAAACATTGATAATATGCACTTAACCAAAATCAATCTTTATCATCACCCGATGCAATGAGTGCTAAGTGAACTATTCAAAAATCATGAGAAATTAGTCAGTTACGACTACCTCTCATGGAAATGGTCATACGTTTGAATGACTTACTTAACGCAGTTGAATCCCAAAAATGATATCTTACGTAGCAACAGTGTTACCTAAACCAATTTTATAGCATACAAGCATATACATAAGTCTAACATGAATAATATTTATATCACTGCATCAAAATCACCCTCTCCAAGTGTCATCAAAGTTATCTCACCGAGAAGGGACACTACATACTCCCCCTCTTGGCGTAAACTTGGCCCGAAGTTTTTCCTACAATCATAAGATACTTAGTTCTTTTTTATTCTCCTATCAATAAGGTGTTAAACTTATGTCTATGTATTTCATATATTTTTCTTCATGCCTATTCATAGTTCAATGTTTGATAAATTGGAAGCAACTCCATGAAAACCAAAACATACCATTCTTGATCAAGTAGAAAATATATCCATGCCATATTAGACATGTTTTCATATGAAATTCCAAATATTTCTATATGAAAACCAGCCATACAATTTATAGTACCATATCAAAATACCATTTTATGTCATTGACATGACACCTACTTAAGTTATCTATAATAAATTGATATTCTACATGTTTTCTTTCTCATATTATGCATGAATCTTACATGTGTCATCTTCTTGAGTATATTGAGTTGTCCAAGCTATAAATATCCCACACATTAGTTGTATAACAACATTTATAGTCCATCCTGTCATATAATCAAACTTGATTGACAAGAGGTAGTGAGTCATACACATACAATTGCATATCCACTCTTACATTCCACATGACTTGTGCTTTCTCACACAAATTTTACTCTTTTTATTCCACAAGTTATAGATGTAATCACAACCATTAGGAACCAGTTATTGTTTTAACCAAAAGTTTAATCCTAAGAATAAAACAATTTAAAGCACAATTATTTTAACTTATCAGGGTAAAGTGGAAATCACCTACTTTTCACCACTGGATTTTCCTTGGATTCCACAATCATTGATGTTATTCACTTTCATTATGTTCGTACCAATTCGATTTTGATTTAGAAGAATTTGATTCCAACATATCAATTTTAAATCTTCCAATACATGACAACTCACAAAGTAGGTTATCGATAACATTATATCGACACCTAATTCCAATTTACTCATATTTTCTATTCAATAACTAGGTAATTCATTTGGTTTCAGGTCTTATTCCTTATTAATACAACAAGCTATGAAAACCATACATTTATCAAACTATGAAACATCTTGTTGATTTTAACTAATATTTAGACTATCACAAGGGAATTTCTAACCTAAAGATAAGCTACCTTTTCTTTTACTACCTTTCAAAAGATTACAATTGTTTGTAGGACTACTAACTACTCATACAACTATACATCCAAGCACAAAATTCATAAATCCAACAATACCTTCCATTCTGCATGCAATACAATAATATTAGGTTTATAAATCATGTTGTTGATCAGTGGTTGTCATTGATGTCAACCCAAGCAGCACCAGGGACTACCCCGATCTTGCATGGGCATTTTGACTTGACAACTTACTCTATTATGAGTCAAGGATCTTCTAGATGGATTCTACTCGTCGAGATGTTTCCGTTGATATATGGCACGCCAAGTAATTCTTCACGGTTTCAGAGATATTCGTGTTTGAAGTTAGTAACCCCAGTTAGTGGGCTAAAACCTTATGGGGTTGTGGCATGGTAGTCATAAATGGTTGTGGTCATTGAATAGTCAATAATTTATAAAATAAATAAAGAAAATAAAATTCTCCTAAAATCCCTCCAATGTTCACTTGTTGAGGACCCTCTCAACTCAAGACATTCATATAAATAATGACCCTCATATCCTCCTCTAGTAGGGATTTTATGGCTTCAAACAGGTCAATGTGGAATTTACGCTATAACTTTTTTTTTGCGAAGCTTCAAAAGCTGAAATTAAAACCCATGTGAGCTGAAATCTTGATGAACCTTGTGACCGTATATCAGAACTTGGTTCACTATATTTTCGGAGATATGATCTTAGGACGTTAGGGTTTTTGCAGGCTCCCGAATTCCATGTCAAATAGGTGACGTTGGGAAAATAATCATAATGTTCTCTCTGAACATTGGATTAAAATTTTGTAAATAGTCACAGAAATAGGATGGACTGTAGTTTGTTGAGTATCATTTTTAGGGCCGAAGGTCACAACAGTGACATTTGGCACTTCGTACAAGTTCGCTCTACTGAACTAGTTTATAATCAAGTCATCGTGGGAGATTGGGCATAACTCTTTCTTGAAGAATCCAATCTTGATCAGACCTGTGGGGTTGGAAAGAGAACTTAGAGGGATACCATAGGATGAAATTTCAGACCCTGGAGATCCGAAATTACATAGATACAACAGATTCAATATCAAGCTCCTAGAAGGTAAGAAAAAAGATGCATTCAAGGATCACTGTAGTAAGGACCACATATCAATAGTCAAGGGTAAGTCTCTTACAGAAAGGTATGTATGATTAGTGTTTACATTTGAAATATGAGTATAATCTATGACATATGTTTTTGCAGGACAACGGAAGTACATACAGGGTCTCGGTTATATCTCTATGTCTGTATATGTCATAGTTAGTTTTGATACCACATTTCGGATGTCTTATTCTTGATACTACACATTTGATGCTACACCAAGCATGTTAAATATATATGATGTTGTAAGTTCATGTTACTTGTCTTGTCAAAATTGATAGAATGGTCTTTGTTGTTGTACTTAGAACTTGGTCCATCACAAGTCTAGGGTTTGTCATCAGTTTTTATTGTATATATCTTTAGGTCAGTTTTGGATATAGTCTTGCGTAGAGTCCAGGCCTATATCAAGAGTGGGAGTCTTTGTCTACTGTTGCAACAAGTCAACAACAAAAGTGACAAGCACACTTCAGGTACACATTGTAATTTTAATTTGTATTTTTTCATTATTATGCACTTACATGTGTTTTGTAGGCAGAGGTAAGTTGAAGGGCATTTTGTTTTGTTTTGGGATTGGTTTTGCCGGGCAAATTTTGCATGTAGGTAGAAGAAGATTCAAATATAACTTCAAGCAAGAATTCAAGAGCATAAGTGTCAAATCAAAGGAAGCATTGCAGCGGGACATCCTTTGAAGACATGATAGCCATTTGTATATTGTCAAGAAGTGTCAAGGCCAAGAGTCATCATTATAAAGTTGTAAAAGTGTCATCATTTGAAGAGTCATTATTGTAAAAGAGTCAATCTGCCTAGAGTCGAAAAGGCATTATTGGGAGGTATAGGAGTCTCTATTGAGATTATGTCATGGTTGGGTTGTAGGTCATAGTGTGATTGGGTGTTCGGTCAAACTCATTGTAAATCATATTGTAGTGTGGATTGTTGTCCCTACTACAAGAATCCACACTCTTGTCTCATTTCAGTCATTATAGGGTGGCAGCAAGGTGCTAGGCTGGTGCATGAAGTCGCCTACAAGTTGGAGCCTATGAACACTTTAGGGTGGTAGGTTGGTCTAGGATGTTGGGGCATCCATTCAGTTGACTACTGAAGAAACCAGGGTGTTGGGGCGTCCTTCTAGTGGAAGCTGGAGAAGATTGTTTTTCTAGAATTCTAGGAAGTTGTTGCTTTCATTTCAGTTGTGGCTGAAGATTAATGAATTTATTAAAAAAGAGTTCGGTGGTTTTTGACCCGGAGGCGGTTTTCCACCTAAAATTCTTGTGTCTACTGTGTTCTTTTATTTACTGTTTTTTTTTTTTGACAAATTCAGTTGCTATTATAAATCTGAAAAAAAGAGGGAGACTGAGCTCCTGAAATACATGCTGAGGTGCCAAGAAGAGCTAGGGAAGAAGGAGTTACAGCTTAAAAAGAATTCCTCCTTAATCCTGCCTTTTGGGCTTCTAAAAACCAAAGATCAAAGGTAAATCCTAACAAACTGCAGTAATAAATAACAGCATTTACAAAGCATATCAATCTATATTACTGAGGCTGAAGTGTCGAGCATTGGACTCTTCAGGTTTGTCGTTGGCGCCGACTTGCTTCAAGCTTGAAAAACTTGTTGGAGCTGCGTTTTTCTTTTCTGATGTATTTTCAGCTGTTCCGTTTTTTCTGTTGTTCCTTCAGGAAAAGGAACAGCAGAAACCAAAGGTGTTGTTCCTTTAGATCGGCAGAAGAAAAAACCAACGGGAGGAAAGCTCTGGAAGACCTGAGAACAGAATGAGAAGGGGAAGAGAGGAGTGCGAATAAATAAGATGGGAGGCGCAGAGGATTAAGTAGGGAGGAGGAGTCACGGGAGGGAGACAGCGAGTGCGGAACAGGAGTCATGAAATGAGATAAGCTGGTGGGTTTCATGATTGCAAAAGAGGGGAATGTATTTTCTGAAAGAAGGCGGATCATCGAGCAGATAGAGTCTTGGACATGGATCATGAGGATCTTGAACCAGTTCCAAGTGTCAGGGATTTCTGATTTGAGGACTTGGAAAGGACAGAGGAGGTTTGGTGTCATGGCAGATATTGATGAGATTCCTCATTATTGCAACGTAGGCTGCCCAGTGCTCTATTGCATGCCCTGTTGGTAAGAAGATTGGCATCCTTGTTGAGTGTACGAAGGATGTGACGGAAGGTCAGAGTGGTGAAGGACTGGCTCAAATTTTTACACCTGCTGAAGAAGGACGTTGGGCAAATCTCTGTTTTGGGCCACGAGGCTGATAAAAATTGTTGAATCTCCAAAGATGAGAGTTGTGTCTATACCGAGTTTGATGAGCTGAATGAGGCCTTGATACAGGGCTAAAGCCTCAGCCCTGTTGTTGGAAAGGTGCCCGAGCCCCCATTCATATGAGACCATACAATCTCCATTGGCATTGAAAATCACTCCACCTGCTCCAGCAATCCCAGGATTCGATTTCGAGGCACCGTCAAAAAAAGATAATAAGTGTTGCAGTTTTTAAGCCATGTAGCAAATTCTTCCTCCTTAAGATGGATTTTCCAACTGTAATACATTTTACTTTGCCTGCTGCTGGTGGTGGCCTCAATCTGATTACTATTATTTCTGTTCAGTATATAGCCAATGAAAATTCACTCTTCCACATTAAGATCGGTGATGTCTATGCTTCTGCAGTTTTTGACTGAAATAGTTTCCAAAGCAAGACTCCTTGCTTTGTTGCATAGATTCCTAGTGATTGTGTCCTTGTCCTTAAAAACTTTACGATTTCTGGCGAGCCAGATAGACCATAAAATAGTGAGGGGTAGGGTGTCCCAGACCCTTTTTACTGTGTTGTGTTTCCTTTGTTTCCAAGGGTAATTTTTCCTCCATTAATGAATAGCCTCTCCTACGGAGTCCTGATCACTCCAAGGGATGAGATTGTTATGGGATATACTTCTCCAGCAGACTTTAGCAAAAGGGCAGGCAATAAAAAGATGTTGTATAGATTCTTCATCAGATTGACAGTTAGGACAACGTGAAGGACCAATAATACCCCGCTTCTGAAGGTTATCAGCAGTGAGTATTTTCCCTTTCAGAAGGGTCCACAGAAAGAATTTAATTTTGGGCAGAGCTTCAGATTTCCAAACCATTTTCCAACGGTTCCAAGTGGACATGGGGTGATGGCTGTTGCAAATGTACTGGTGAGCAAATTGAACAATATACTTTGAGCCTGACAGGTCCCAGCGAAAGCCATCAGGTTCATTCTTTTTAATTGGAGCTATACCATGCAAATGGTATTGAAGAGCTTGAAGACTGGCCATGAGATGAACAGGAATGGCTGGGAATGTCCATCCTGACCATAAATTGGAGTGGTTGTCCCACAGAGAGATCTGGTCTAGGTGGTGAATTCCTATACTATTAAAATAGGTGAGAATGGGAATGACTCCAGCATGGTTGTTTAATGGCTACCTACCCATTATTTTGTCTGATCCAATATTGATATTAGCACCTCCTTTGGGAACTTTGGAGATATTCTGGATCATGAGAGGAATTGCTTTTTTACATAGATGCCAAATTTTTGAAGAGTCTCTGATAGGGATATCCTGATCAAGGAGCCGCTGCCTTGGGAAATTTAGGTATTTGACCTCCAACACTCATTTCCACCAAGCCGAGAGACCAGTGATAAGCCTCCAGACAATCTTGCCTCCAAAGGCAAGGTTAAGAAATTTGGGGGATCTAATCCCAAGACCACCTCTGTCTTGAGATTGGATGACCTGCTTCTAGCTAACTAAATTGAATTTCTTTTTGTCATTTTTCCCTCCTTGCCAGAGGAATTGGCAGAGGATGACTTCCATTTTGTAGTGGAAAGAGGCTGGAGCTTGAAGAAGAGAAAATTGATATAGAGGTAGGGAGGAGATACCTGATTTGAGAAGGATGAGGTGGCCAGCTGGGTTGAGCCAGATGGAACCCCAACACTGCACCTTTCTCTTCATCTTGTCAATAACTGTGTCCCAAACTTCAGCCTTCAAGGGACCTATACTTATTGGCAGGCCCAGGTAAGTGAAATGTGACCATTCATAATTGCAAGAGACCCCAAGGATAGTGGCTATGCTGTGCAGAACCTGTGCTGAAGTGTTCCATCCATAAATACAACTTTTTTGCTGATTGACTTGACCACCCGAATACCTCATGTATTTGTCCAGCAGAAACTTAAATCGTCGGGCTATTATCGTGGATGCTCCTCCAAGTAAAAGGGTGTCATCGGCGAATTGAGAGTGGTTAATGTTCTTTACACCATTCCCAAATTTTATTCCAGTGATGAGACCAACTCTCCGCTTGAAGTCCAGCGCTTTGCTGAAGGATTCAGCCATCAGAATGAAGAGGTAAGGTGAAAGAGGGCAACCTTGCCTAAGACCCCGCGAAGATTGAAAAGCAGTTCCAGGTCATCCATTAACAAGAGGAGAGATCCAGGGCCCGGAGATGCAAGCTTTGATGAGATTTAAAAAGGCTGCATCAAATCCCATCTTTTTTAAAACAGCTAAAAGATAGGTGTGCCTTACTCTATCAAAGGCATTTGCTAAATTAAGTTTAAAGACAAATCCTTTCTCATTCCTAATTTGGCTTGAATGAACAACTTCTTGGACGAGGAGGATAGAGTCTGTAATTTGTCTATTGGCCAAAAAACCCCCTTGGTTTTCAGAAATGAGAGAAGGGAGAAAGGATTTGAGGCGAGAAGCAAGAATTTTTGTTAGAATCTTGTAGGACGAGTTGCAAAGGGAGATGGGATGGAATCGACTAAAAGAAGAAGGTCGGTTTTCTTTGGGAATGAGGGCTAAATGTGTGGCATTGGTGTAACCACTGATTTTGGCTTTCCACTAGACCCATTTGAGCATTTTAATTAGATCTCTTTTTATAATTCCCCAGAAGGTGCGATAAAAGCAAATGGGGAAGCCATCAGGTCCTGGTGCTTTATCCGACTGGAGAGCCCATATGGTTTTTCTAACCTCCTCTTCATCAATTTCCTTATTCAAGGTATCATTAATTTCCTTGCTGATGCTTTTGGGAAGGAATTGTAGCAGGTCATCGTAATCCTCTTCATCTGTTGTTTCAGTTAGAAGGTCCTGATAGTGGTTGGTAGCAGCTTGTCTGATGGCTTCTTGGGTGGTTTGAAGGTTACCTTCAGCGTCCAAGATTGAGCTGACGGTATTGCTTACTCTCCGCACAGTAGTCTGTTTGTGAAAAAAAGTTGTATTTTGGTCCCCTCCTTGCAACCAGAGTTGCCTCGATTTAATCCTCCATTTAGATTCCTCCTCTATGTTTACACGGCAAAGCTAAGAATATAGTTCGCTTTCTAGCACTTTGCTCTCTTGGGTGAGGCCCTGCTCTTCTATTTCCTTTTGGACGTTGTTCAGTGTATTTTTGATCTCCTTTTTTATCCTTTCAGGCTCCTTATAACTGATTTTCACCCATTCTTTTATCGCCTGTTTGGTGTTTCTAAGCTTGGATTCCCAAATGAATCTGGGAGATCCTTCTACATGCTGCCTCCACGATTTCTCCACAATATCTTTAACTGTTGTAATACCATTCCAAAGCGGGTTGTACTTAAACAGGATGGGTCCGAGAGGGCAATGCTTTTCCAGATTAAGAGAAATTGGATAATGGTCGGAAGCTGAACAGGGAATAATATTAGCATACCCAACAGTGAAGGAAGAAAGAAGCATGACATTAATGAGAATTCTGTCTAGTCTCTCCATTATGTTGCCTGTACCTAGCCTGCGGTTGCTCCAAGTGTATCTCCTATTTTTTGGAATGATATCGACTAGATCGTGGTCATGCATAATGTCTTCTAGCTGAGTTCTGAAAGGATCCAGGGAGAAAATACCTCCTCTTTTCTCATTAGCATGGAGAACAAGATTTAGATCTCCTCCTAGTATGACATTGGTATTCTCCTCTGCGTTCATGCTGACTTTGATTTCCTCCCAACAGCACTCCTTATCCCTGAAGTGGTTAGGCGCATAAATGTTGTATATAACTAGAATCTGCTGATCTTCTTTGTTTTCTAACACTGTTTGGATCCAATGCTGGTTAATAATTTCTGACTTATAATTCCAAATGTTTTGATTCCAGATTGTAGCGATTCCTCCGGAAGCTCCCCTAGATTCACTGATGCTTCCATTGTACTGCTTGTTTTGTTCAATGATTTTAGTCATATCCTGCAGGCTTTGCTTTGTTTCCTGTAACAAAAAGATCCCTGGTTTTTCACAATAAATAAGATCTTTCAGGGCTGCAACTTTGGAGGGGTGCCCTATACCCCTGCAATTCCAAGATAAGATTTTCATCATTGGGAGAGTGGTGTGCGGAGAGGTGCTCGCCCCCCTTGATCCTTGTGAGTTTTCTCCTTATCATGCTGTCCTAAGATGTAAGATTCAATAGGGCTTTGAGTGCCCATTGCTATGTCCTTTTGGGCATTCTCATCTCGGTGTTGTTTTGCAGATTTTCTGCCTGGGCCAGGTTTCTTAAGAGAGTCGCTAGAGGCTCCATGGTCTTTGGATGAGCTCCTGGTGAGTCTGGAGAGGGGGGGTTCAAGGGAAGTTTGGGAAGGGATAACCAGAGGAGGGGAAGGATTAGAGGCAGCTGAATGAATCGTGGGAAGATGTGAGGGTTCCAAGGGTGGAGCATCAGATAAAACCAAGAAGGGATTGGAGGTAGGAGGGGGCAAGGGAGGGGAGAGAGAAGGAAGGGAGGATGAGGGAGGGGAGGATGAGGAGGGGCGGGCAATCTTTGAAGCAGGGGGTTCAGATTCTGGCGGTGCTTTAGTTGAGGGAGCCGACTTCTTTTTTTTTACTGTTTCCCACTGTTCTTCTTGTGGGTCATTTTCAACATTAGCAAGAGAGGGACAGCGATTGGCAAAGTGGCCGTATTCGTGACATACCTTACATTTGAACGGTATTTGCTCGTAATCAGGCTGCGGAATATGGCTCCAATCGTCCACTTTGATTTTAATGGCTTCCGGTAGGCCTTTTCCGAGATCCACTTCCACACAAATGCGCGCACATGCTTGCATATTATCCTTTGGCTCACTGCGATCTATGTACTTGCCTACAGCATTTCCAATTGCACGAACCGAGTCATCTCCCCAGCAGTGAAGAGGGAGATGAGGGAGTCTGACCCAGACAGGGACAGCGTTGGGGACATCCAGTTCCGGATCAAAATCTGGGGTCCATTTGTTTAAGTATAGGCCTCTGGAGTCCATGAAGTAAGGCCCATTCCTAAAGATTAAATCCTTATCTTCTTTAGATTCAAAGTGGAAGGTAAAGAACCCCTTTCCACAGAATATGATGGAGATTTTACCTTGTATTTTATCGGACCAATTTCTTTCAACCCAACGTTGCACAGTTCTTGGAGATGGCCAGAGGCCCGTGAACTAGCCGATGAGACCTTTTTCTGCAAGAGAGAGGGTTGTCATGCTAGGAATGGCTGGAGGTAGATTAACTTCTTAGAGAATGTCCAGCTTTTTGAAAAACTTTGATATTACTGGGTGAGGCCGTTGTGGTGGGAGAGATTTGACGAGAGCAAAGAATGCATACTAGGGATCGCCCCCCTCCGGTGAGCATTCCGGAGGGGCCATGGGAGCCGAGGAAGGTCAAGAGAGCGCGCAGCAGGGTTAGGGCACAGCAGCGAGCACGCAGCCGAATCCATTCTTTTATTTACTGTTATTACTACATAAAAATTAATAATAATTGAAGACTAACTAATGCTCTGAAAAGATTTAAAAGTGGTAATTGCTTAGGAATACTCATTCACCCCCCCCCCCCCCAGTATTTCCAATAATTGGTATCAGAGCTTGGTTCCTTTAGTAACAGCTTAACCGCTGGAAGTCAATTTTCAGAGCATAGAGACGGGAAAGTCAAAGAAGCAGGTTACAAGGATTTCAAAGGAAGGTACAGGTACAACAAAATCTGAAGAAAATGAGTATTGTGTACCAACCCTTGATTTTGATGTAGATAATTACTGGATATGGGAATCCATGATGGAAGTACATTTGCAGGCACATGGAGTATGGGAATCAATTGTTTCTGGAGACACATCTACCGACAAAGCTAAAAGGTACAATTCAAAGGCCATGAATGTAATTTTGAATGTTTTGCCGAACTCTATGAAAATAAAATTTGGTCAATGTTAAATAGCTAAATCTCTTTGGGAAAAGCTTCATAATCTCTATTCAACAAAGCAATCAGGTCAAGATGTTATTGAAAATTTAGGTCCTTTTGATTATGATGAAGAAATGGAAGAAATGAGTAAAACAAAGTTTCAAAATCAAGTGATCAAGGTGATAAAGGAACTCAAAAGTCAAAAGGAAAAGACAAGACTTTTGGAAGCAGAATTGAAGACAACAAAAGAACTCATCAAAGAAAATGAAGAGTCTGAAAAGATGATTAGTAGTTTTAGAACTCAATTGGAAGAAATCAAGAATATAGCGACACGAAATCTCAAGATAGAAGTCCAACATAAGCAAAAAGAACTCGACACAACGTTTGCAGGGATTAGCAGGATCACACAGTAGATGCAGGAAGCATAAATTGAAAGGAAGCAATTTGATCAAAGATACATATCCACTATTGACCAAAAGAAAAAGGAATTAGAAACATCTTCAGTAGAAATAAGCAAGCTCAGGATTGAAAATGAGAATCAGAAGGAACAGATACAGGTTCTCAACAGAGAAGTAGAGAAGACCACTCTTCTCAAGCTACAGGTTGAGGAGGTGGAAAAAAGAAGGAAGATATTGAAAATATGGTTTCAAGAAGATCTTTCTCAAAAGCAAGAAGAACTTGATGCAACCCGTGATGAGATCAACAAAGTCAAGGGATCACAAAAAGAACACTTACAACATAAGATAGATGAAGCAGCAAAAATGAAGGAAATTAAAGATGGTAATGCTCTAGTTGAATAAGGTACAAGATCCACATCTTCGCAGGATGATTCTAAGAAGGAAGTTGATCAAAGTGAAAAGCCAAAGAAGAATGTTGCAACTCCAAAGAAAAAGACCAAAACAATCAAGAACAAACGACCACAACAAACTACAACACCGCCTCCAAAGAAGAATGAAAAATCTTCCAGGCATGTTTGTTTATTTAATGGTTATTGCTTTTTATGTGTTAATTATGGACATATGGATAGGGATTGTGAAGTTTTTGACAGGTACAATCATTATCTGCAAAACCCTAGAAGCAAGTTTACAGGATCACGAGACAGGTTCCACGATGATTTTGTCAGAAGATAATACGCGCTAGATGGGCCAAACATTGAATGTTTCAAATGCCATAACTATGGCCATAGCGCTCGTGGTTGTAGATATCAGATGGAATCACCTATGGAAAACATTGAATGCTTCAAGTGTCATAACTATGTGCACATGGCTCGAGATTGTAGGAATAAGAAGGTTTGTAAAAGGAAACAGGTATAGGAAGACAAAGCAGATAACAAGGTTTCAACAGTTATGCTTTCAGGATTTGTAAAAGAAAAAGGTCATGAGGAATTAGCAGTTGCTTCAGATAATGACTCAAGTTAAGATGGCCTGTTAGGTGACTCACTATTTTGAAAAATTTGGCTTTTTGACTCCTTAATGTTTGTAGAGGAGGAGTCTATACAACAATATATGGCACAAGTCTACAATTGACAGGAAGGTAGTTTGAACAAGATGGAAGTTTCATTACAGATTCAAGGGGAGCAAAACAGTTGAAGGATTACAAGTTACCAGGAACAAGGCAAGATTAGTTTGCAAAGGATATGAACAGGTTGAAGGAATCAATTTTGAAGAAACATTTGCTCCCGTTGCCAGAATGGAAGCTATCAGGATGTTTCTCGCTTATGCTTGCTCAAGAAAAATCAAGGTCTACCAAATGGATGTTAAGTTAGCTTTTCTAAATGGTGAATTGGAGGAAGAATTTTACATTCAGAAACCCAAAGGTTTTCTACTCTCTGACAAAGAAGACTACGTCTGCAGATTAAAGAAGGCTCTATATGGTCTTAAGCAAGATCCTAGGGCTTGGTATGCTCATCTTGACAAATAGTACATCAACAGGGATTCAAGAAAGGAAGCGCTGACAACAATCTTTATGTGAAAGTGGATCGAGATAACCTAACAATTATTGAAGTATATGTGGATGATATCATCTTTGGAAGCAATGATGATAGATTAAGTAAAGATTTTGCCACAAAAATGGAAAGTGAGTTTTAAATGTCTATGATTGGCAAACTGAAATACTTTTTAGGGCTTTAGATTTCTCGGCAGGATAAAGGAATATTCATATATCAAACCAAGTACATCAAAGAAATGCTCAAGAAATTCCAGATGGAAGATTGCAAGTCAGTCCTTACCCCCATGGTAACATGTTACAAGTTAAGCTTATAAAATTCGTCAAAGGATGTGGACCAAAGGTTTTATAGATCCATGATTGGTAGCCTCTTATATGTGACAGCCTCTTGGCCTGATGTGATGTGGGTAGTTGGACAAGTAACAAGATTCCAAAAAGCACCAAAAGAATCTCATATTATTGCCATCAAAAGAATTCTTCGGTATCTTAAGGGCACAACAGAATATGGTCTATGGTATCCCAAAGGAAATGATATATTCATCCAAGCTTATACAGATGCACATTGGGCAGGAAGTGTTGATGATCGTAAGAGTACCCGTGGAGTAGCATTCTATCTAGGTGGTTGTCTTGTTTCATGGTTAAGTAAAAAGCAGTCTTCAATCTCGTTATCCACAGCAGAACCAGAATATGTCGCGGTAGCAGCTTGTTGTACTCAAGTTCTTTGGATGAAGCAAACTTCGAAAGATCTTAGGGTCAAGTTCGATGAGCCTATTCCCATCTTTTGTGATAACACCAACACCATCAATATCTCCAAAAATCCTGTGATGCATTCCAAAATGAAGCACATTCTGATTAAAAATCATTTCGTTAGAGAGCAGGTCGCCGAAAAGAATATTAAGCTTGAATATGTTGGCACAAAGGAACAAATTGTTGACATATTTGCCAAACCATTACCTCGTGAAGAATTTCAGTATCTTCTCCAAAATCTTGGGATTCTCCCAAGTTTTCATTAGACTCTTTCTCTTATCTACTCAAGTAGAAAGGGGGAGTGGAGGTGTGTACAGGTCCTCAGGATGGCTGTTTGTCAGGGTGAGTTACCCTTTACCATTGATGACAAAGGGAGAGAGAAGGCAATAGGAAGAGGTGCCATTATCACAGGGAGAGTACTTGTGTTGCCATCAATGCCAAAGGGGGAGATTGTTGATCAGTTGTTGTCATTGATGTCAACCCAAGCAGCACCAGGGGCTACCCCGATCTTGCATGGGCATTTTGACTTGAAAAATTACTCTATTTTGAGTCAAGGATCTTCTAGATGGATTATACTCATCAAGATGTGTCTATTGATGTATGGCACGCCAAGTAATTCTTTACAGTTTGAGAGATATTCATGTTTGAAGTTAGTAACCCCAGTTAGTGGGTGAAAACCCTATGGGGTTTTGGCATGGCACTCATAATTGGTTGTGGTCATTGAATAGTCAATAATTAATAATAATAATAATAAAATCTCTTGGAATCCCTCCAGCATTCACTTGTTGACGACCTTCTCAACTCAAGACATTCATATAAATAATGACCCTCATATCCTCCTCTAGTAGGAATTTTATGGCTTCAAACATGTCATCGTGGAATTTTCGCTATAACATTTTTTCTTCGAAGCTTCAGAAGCTGAAATTAAAAACATTTGATCTGAAATCTTGATGAACCTCATGAGGAAATTTCAGATCTTGGTTCTCTATATTTTTGGAGCTATGATCTGAGGAAGTTAGGGTTTTTGCAGGCTCCCGAATTCCATGTAAAACAGGTGATGTTTGGAAAATCGTCATAACTTTCTCTCTGAGCATTGAATTCAAATTTCATAAATAGTCACAAAAAGAGGACGGACTTTAGTTTATTGAGTAGCGTTTTCAGGGCCGAAGGTCACAAAGTGACACGTGGCACTTCGTACAAGTTCGCTCTACTGAACTAGTCTATAATCAGGTCACCGTGGGATATTGGGCATAACTCTTTCTTGAAGAACCTAATATTGATCAGACCTATGGGATTGGAAAGAGGACTTAGAGGGCTACCATAGGAGGAAATTTTAGACCCTGGAGCTCTGAAATTACATAGATAAAACAGATTCAATATCGAGCTCCTAGAACACAAGAAAAAACATGCACTCGAGGATCACTGCAGTAAGTACCACACATCAACAGTCAAGGGTAAGTCTCCTACAACAAGGTATGTATGATTAGTGTTTACATTTGAAATATGAGTATCATCTCCGACATATGTTTTTGCAGGACAACGTAAGTACATACAGGGTCTCGGTTATATCTCTATGTCTCTATATGTCATAGTTAGTTTTGATACCACATTTCAGATGTCCTATTCTTGATACTACATATCTGATGCTACATATTCTTGATGCTACACCAAGTCTGCTAAATCTATATGATGTGTAAGTTCATGTTACTTGTCTTGTCATAGTTGATAGAATGGTTTATGTTGTTGTACTTAGAACTTGGTCCATCACAAGTCTAGGGTATGTCATCAGTTTTTATTGTACATATCTTTAGGTCAGTTTTGGATATAGTCTTGCATAGAGTCTAGGCCTATATCAAGAGTGGGAGTCTTTGTCTACTGTTGCAACAAGTCAACAACAATAGTGAAAAACACACTTCAGGTACGCATTGTAATTTTAATTTGTATTTATTCATTATTATGCTCTTACATGTGCTTTGCAGGCAAAGGTAAGTTGAAGGGTATTTTGTTTTGTTTTGGGATTGGTTTTGCTAGGCAAATTTTTCATGTAGGTAGAAGAAGATTCAAGTACAACTTCAAGCAAGAATTTAAGAGCAGAAGTATCAAATCAAAGGAAGCATTGCAATGGGACATCCTTTGAGGACATGACAACCATTCGTATATTGTGAGGAAGTGTCAAGGCCAAGAGTCATCATTGTAAAGTTGTAAAAGAGTCATTTGTAAAAGTGGCATCATTGGAAGAGTCATTATTGTAAAAGAGTCATTTTCAAAAGTGGCATCATTGGAAGAGTCATTATTGTAAAAGGGTCAATCTACCTAGAGTCGAAAAGGAATTATTGGGAGGTATAGGAGTCTTTGTTGGGATGATGTCATGGTTGGGTTGCAGGTCATAGTGTGATTGGGTGTTCTGTCAAAATAATTGTAAATCATATTTTATCGTGGATCGTTGTCCCAGGTACGGGAATCCACACTCTTGTCTCATTTCAGTCATTATAGGGAGGCAGGGAGGTGCTAGGCTGGTGCATGAAGTCGCCTACAGGTTGGAGCCTTTAAACACTTCAGGGTGTCCTTCCAGTGGGAGCTGGAGAAGAATGATTTTATATAATTCTAGGAAGTTGTTTCTTTCAATGCAGTTGGGGCTGAAGATTAAATAATTTATTAGAAAAGCGTTCGGTGGTTTTTGACCCAAAGGGGGTTTTCCACCTAAAATTCTCGTGTCTACTGTGTTCTTTTATTTACTGTAATTACTGCATAAACATTAATAATAATTGAAGATTAACTAATGCTCTAAAAATATTTAAAAGTGTTAATTGATAAGGAATATTGATTCGCCCCACCCCCCCCAGTATTTCCAACACATGCAACAATTCCAATTCATCAAAATGTGATCTCACTCTCCTTCAATTTCTCCCTTAAAAAGAAATATCACAAACACATATTCTTGTGAAACAAGAACTCAAATAAGCTTTTCATTTATCACCTACCTTTTTCCTTTAAGTTCAAATAAAACAAGGTTCTCACCACAGAACATGTTTATCTTCTAAACATGTTATTCTCTTAACAATTTACAAGTTAATCAAATTTCAAGAAAGAAGTTCATCAAGTTCATAAACAATATGAATTTTGACTCTATCGCTAAACTAACAATAGTTTAGAGTAGTTCATGAGTTCAATCCTCATAATTTCTCTAATTAATTCAGTTAAATATAACTCAATCAATATGCAATTGATAAAATCATTAAGGAGGCTATTATGGCTTTCCTAGACCTAAGTTGCCTTAAGCCAATAGAAAAGATATTTCATCAACCTATCACAATAAAAAATAAACAAAAAAAAAAAATTACATTTCAAGCATTTGAAAATCAATTTAATTCTACCTAAATCCAACACATACAAAATAATTACAATACTATAGGATAGATACCTAGTTCACACTTGACTCCATATACCAAAATTAGTTATTCCAAACATTCTAAACCACCTATTGGTGTTCACTATATCAATCTTAGTATCTGCATTTGTAATAAAAAGAATAATGAATTTAAATCTCAAGCAAATTCATGGTACAAATCTCTATTCATTTAACTTTGATTACACATAACCAATCCTCGTTAATCATAACTATGAGATTCCATCAAAATAATTTCTTCATTCTAATGAGAAAAATTACGTAGCTCATAGATATATGTTAGTATGGATTCCACACCCATACATAACTTAAGGAAAACATAACCTTCAAGTGTTCCTTAAAATGGCTTCCACAACTATTCATGTGTGAGTCATTTAATCCTCTTGCTTATTAGGAAGGTCATACCACAACCTAGTATTTGAGTAATTTCAAGTTATTTGATGCATATTTTCAACCCAAACTACAAAAAATCATGTCAAAGAAAACATACAAATTCCATTCTTACTCGTTAAGGATGTATCATATTTTACATCAAATTAATGCACGTACTTTACTTGTGAATCTACATTCACAGTTAAAAGTGACATCATTCAAGGTAAATTTTGTTAACTTTACATTAGTGTATATAATAAAAGATTCAAAATTAAGAAGATGAACCCAATCATCATGTTAATTGAATCTTAGCCTTACACTTTTTACATATTCCCAAAGCACACACACCAAAGTCATCATACTATAGTCCAGATTAAGCCAATATTGTTCTTGGTAGATATGATTTCATCTAGTAAAGATGGCTACTAAGCCCATATCACATTGATAATGATGCATTAAACATATATGAAACCATGCATGCACCCCACCTATTTCACTCACCAATTGAAAATGAATCCATTCACATGCTTGGGTTTAAACCCAACTTTCTCAATCATATCCTTTCTGAGCATGTCTTTAAGTCCTTTAACATATTTCTAATAGTTTGTCTTAACAAAAATATAAAGGAATATAAGAAAACATTCTTTTTCTTTCATGAGTTTTTAAGTTTGTAAGTGACATAATAATAATAGTACCCCCTATGCAACCAATATGCTTTCAACTCATCATACACAACATTTCAACATGCATGCAAAATAAGCATTCATCAACCTACAAGCAAGCATGTTGGCCCATTAGGCCCTAGTGTTGTAGTTGGCTCTAATACCATATGTAACGTCCCACCTTATCAACCATCAATAATATAGAGAAGTAGAGCTCACATTAATAACTAATACTCAATTTTTTTGTTTGTTTGTAACATTACTAACTTAGTTATCATGTAAGCATGTTCCTTCATCTATTTCAATATCACATAAGAAGTCGGAGATAAATTTACCTTAAAACCAATTCCAAAACACATTTCTCCTCAAGTTTAAAAGAAGCATGTGCTCTTTTCATACTTATATGTGAGCTCTACGTAAGACTAGAAATAAATTCCACCATAATGCCATGTGCGAGCATTAAGCTAGATCAACCTATTTGATCTCCTAGATTATGATAAATAAGTTCTACTTATTGACTCTTGACATCATAACCATAAAAGTATGCCACAAGAACCTAAAATATTATGCTTCTATCACATATAAGGGTATGAATATTAACCTACTTGTAACAAGATAACTAAAGGAGGAATATGCCTCTCTTCATCAGTAAATCTAATAAATATGATATGTTTATTGATTCATCAATTAAAAACTCCAAATAGCATTGCTTCATTCATGAGACTTGTATAATGAATTTTGCAGCAAGAGCAACCACTGTTACAAATTTAGAAACATATTATTCTTCAAAAGTGCCAAATAAAACAGTGGACTTGCCAAAATTAGACACACTAATTGTTTGCTACAATCGTTAAAACATAAGATTGCACCCATGAATACATGCAGTTTATATGAAACTTATTATGCTTATTTGCACAAAATCCGACAGAATTAGTCATTGTAAAATTGTTTCCAACAACAACCCTTTTCTAAATGAAAACTTTAGATAATAAAAGTAACAATTGTCTTATTCTCTATACACACTCCAACAACTTATTAAATTCATTTTCACATTCATACAAAACCTTTCTTACATAGGAAGCTACATCCATTAATAATCTATCCATAAATTTTCTAGTACATAAAAGCTACAGTAAGTAGGGCATTTACTCTAACAATTTATATGCACAAAAACTACATCCATTGAAGTTTTGACAAACACTTTGCAAGCATGCAATCTAAAAGCTAAAACCATTGAGGCCTTTTGGTAAACACTTTGCAAGCATGCAATCTACAGTCGTTGAGGCCTTTTGACAAACACTTGCAAGCATGCAATCTACAACCATTGAGGCATTTTGTCAAACAGTTGGAAGCCATAATCTCTTAAGGCAATTTGACATGAATCTAAGATTCTTCCTCAACCTATTTAGCTCATAAAACTTATAAATTAATTCTTCAAATGACAAAATATTAAAGCAAGTACGAAATCATCTTATTCTTTCACTCAAAACTTGACAACAGGCGCACACAGTTGGCAGTAGCAATTTACAAAATCGCCCAGATTTACGATCTGGGTTTTGAAAAGTATATTTTTGGAATCAAGTCGGGGGTTACACGTTCAAATGGTATGGATACCCCTAGATGTTGTCCTAAATAATTACGAAAACACCCACAAATGCAATTGTTTAAACTAGCAAATCTTCTAACTCCTAGAATCTCATTTACAAATTTTGTCAAACAGAGGGCATGCAAACTTGAATCTACAACCATGAATAAAAAATAGTAACACATAATTAATTTATAATTACTTATGTATTTCCCAAATACTTTTCTAAATCACTTCACCTGTTGTAAGTGAGTTGAATGGTTTTGAGATTCATCAAGCATTATTTTCATTCAACCATTCCATCAAACACATGGCAAGCATTCTCAGTTGTTAAGAATCACACCAAAATAAGAGTTAACCAGTGATGATTATTTTATTGCATTATGTATCCTTACTTGTCATCTACATTTGCAAGGATTGTATGCACATAATGACAGAAAATTACCTCAATTACTTTCCTTGAAACTCTTGGTTTTCATTATTTTGCAATTTTGTTCTAAGGGTTGATCTGGTGATTCCTCCAGGTATATGTTGGGTATGTATCACTTTCCTTACTTCTCCAGTAGGATGCAAGTTAACACTTATTCATGCATAATCATTTGCATATATAATAAAAATAATAGCATTTCCCATTTACGGATTTTTCCAAACACTTTGCAACATATCCTGAAACCATTTCTAAAACATGTCTCTAACTACCTATTTCAATTAAAATGAAACAAAACCATAACTCATGAAACTGTCACACAAGTCCTTTGGAAATCCTTTATTGGAATTACCTTCAAGAATATCTGGCTTTCCTTTCTCAAATGTTGATCAGATGTGCAACTCAAATCGATGAGAATATGATCCATCTCTAATTCCTTAACCAACTTATTTGAACCATCAAGTTTTCCACCCAACCATGTCCAAGGAGAATTTCTCCCCATAGAACCCCCGAGATGTAAGAGCAATAGAGAGATATACAAGAACAGATGAGGAAGATAATTTTTAATTCCTCTCAATACCACTCATGTTCAACTCCATTGGGTAGAGATACTTAGTAATTGAGATTAGCATTTGGATACTCTTCAAATCTCTCCCTCTCACAAACTTCTTCAAATCTCTCAAACTCTTGTATCACCATGCACCTCTCCCAAGTGAGAATACATGAGACACATATATAGGAGGAGCAACAAATTCTTGTCATAAAGGAATCTTTTATGACATATCTTTAATGAGTGTAAGAGGAATATGCCATTCTTTGATGAGTGCATAAAAGAGAGTGTAATGTATTGCTAAAAGAGAGAGAGATTTTCATAGAGCCATGAGAGACATCAAGGAGAGAGGTGTGAAGTGATTGAGGAGATGAAAGTGACTTGTAATTCCCTTTTAATAATAATATCATAGTCTCATAAAAGATAATAATAATATTAATAATATTTAGGATCAAGTATTAGGATTGATTAATGATAAGTTAAGTGATTTTCCTTCAACTATACTTGATTACCCATTGATTGAAGGTGATTTACTATTTTTGGAAAGTCATACTTGAGATGCTAGACATGACTTTCTATTTTTAGAAAGTCACTCCATAATTGTCAAAAATGAGATTTTATTAAGGAAATTCATCCGTGAGCTTCCCATGAGTGGTATTTTTTTTCAAAGAATAGGGATTCCACACCCCTATTGCATGCATCTTTGTGCCTTAATATATTGAGGACTTTGTTTCCTAATCTACTCTAAAGATCCAAGATTCCACACCTTGATCTTTTTAAATATTCAAAACTTCGTGCCCTAAACATTTTAGTATAGATCCAAGAATCCACATCTTTATCTTTCATGGATTTAGGACTCTGTGCCCTAATTTCCATGGCTTCTCATCTACTCTGCTTTGAAACTTCGCGCTTCACCTCAAGGTACTGATTGTGAGCTCATACCCATCTAATTGTTCATTGGTAAGGCCTTGTTCCAAGACTTGCATACATCATAATCTCATAGATCAAAGGAATCAAATGAATTTCATAATTAACTTATTCACATTTTACCAAATATTTTGCCTGGCTTCCACAGTCATTTTTGTTATGGAGAAATGACTTCGGTAGCCATTTATAATTTGAACATCCTTGTTTGCAAATAACCACAACCCGTGTCACATCCTGCTAAATACAAGATTAAGCATATATAATCATAAAAATCATGTATCATGACTTCCATAGTCATTTATAATTTGAGCATCCTTGTTTGCAAATAACCATGTCTCCTGCCACATCTTGCACAATACATATTAGACATATATAATCATACAAATCATGTATTATGACTTCCACATTCATTTATAATTTGAGCATCCTCGTTTGCAAATAATCAAGTCCCTTGCCACATCCTGCTTAGTACAAGATTATGTCTCAATCATATATCATCCATAAATCATAATTAACCATATGCTCCACATAACCATGATCATCCATGGATCTATGTGTCTCAATATTGGATCACCATCCATTTCATACACCTATGTCCAAACTAGGATACCAAAAGAGAAAACATCGACAATATGCACTTAACCAAAATCAGTCTTTATCATCAACACGTAGCAACAGTGTTACCTAAACTGGGTTTATAACATACCAGCATATACATAAGTCTAACATGCATAATCTTTTTATCAGTGCATCAAAATCACCCTCTCCAAGTGTCATCAAAGTTATCTCACTGAGAAGGGACACTAAAATGGTGTTGAGATATTTATTTTGGTTTTTGAGCTTTGGTTTGCTAGATGGATTTCAAAATCCGGGGCAGAGGTGGTCTCAAGTTTCATTCCCAAAGGCATAGGAATCCCTTGATCGGTTATGGAAGGATACACAGTAAAGCCTAAGGGAGGAGTCTTGTTTTAGGGCCTAATGATGCGAGTTTGGATTGTGGTAAAGCATGAGAGATTGGTCTCGGTTTAGGGCCTAGTGATCTAGGATTACATTGTGGGAAAGCTTGAGAGACAAGGAGATGGAAAATTCCTTAAGGATAGCGATGGATTCCCGATGGCATTATGATTTCGGTCTGGTTGTGATTGGAGCACCGGTTTTGGTGTGATCACGGTTTGATGAGGGTGGAGGTGGTTTAACCTATGGATTCCCTTGGTTGTTCATGGCTTGGTTGTTCTATGAGATCCCACATTCATGCTTGGAATATGGCACGGGGGTGACTAGATGAAAGAGAGATTTGGTTCAACCATGTCCATGGTCGGGTGGTACGTGGAAGTCCAAAACCTGGTAAGATTCTCCTATAATTAATAAAAGTTAAGTTCTCTTACTTTTGCACTGGTTTGTATGTGGATTTAATGGTTGTCATATCTCTAATATTTATATGGTATTATGTTGGTTATAAGCATGGTTAAATGATCGGTTCATGTCATGGTTATTTCAAGTATTTACTTATAATTATTAAATGGATGGATGCAAGACCTAATTGATGATATAATATTTTAATGGAGAAGGAGGTGATCGTTGTGGTTATGTTTTATATGTTCTTTCAGTCATTTATGCTTTGTCTTGTATCCTAGACCTATAGGTTGCAATGATGCCAAGTGTTTGATAGAATGTCAGTCCCATTTGGGGATGCTCAGGCCTATCCCTGAGGTATATTTTTTATTTGTTTATATTGTCATCATGTCTTTGATGGATTCTAAAGGTTATAACAAGTTGTGGGGAGAGGTCGGGATTTTGGGCTAGTAAATTAGCTCAAATCTTGGGGACGTCGGCACAAGTCTGCTGGAAAAAGTCCAGGGACACTAGCACACAGGCTGTGAGAGCGAATTTGGCTTCTGGTCATTGTCTTGCCTATAGCATGAGAGCGACCAGGGTTTAAAAGGCTTAAATCATCAGTGGGACTTAGGGACAGGATTTCTGAGTGGCTAACATGTCTCTTGAGGGTGTTGCTATTGATGTGGATGGGTTTCTTTGATATGTTCCATCGATTCCATTTCCTTAAGGTCACTAAGGAAGTTGAATCTCTTATAATAGCCTCTCTCATCGCACATTTACCTCAGCTGGCCGATTGCTTGGGTGGACATGGGAGGTGGGGGTGTTACAACAAGGAATATTATAGAATGGTTGCCATCAAAGGTGGTCCACATACTTGCAACAGTTTCATCTCAATATCAAATATAAGATAGTGAGCACAAATCATGTCGCAAAATGCCTCAGTTGACCTCCAATTGCAATAGTAACCACGGTGCTCCACTCTTGTGGACATGAGGCCTTCAAGTGGCCCAAACAAGATGAGATTGATCATGATTTCACTACCACCTACCAGATGTTGAGCACAGGAACAACAATCAATAACTTTCATCTTCAGGATGGATTGTTATTCCATATGGGCCATCTTTGTGTTCCTTCAAGCAAAGATACAAATCTGATTTGGGAAGCTCACTACAGTTGGATGGTAGGACAATTTGGCATGGAAAAGAGAATGGTTGTGCTATAAAAGTATTTCTATTGGTCGAAACTTAGCAAGTATATTAGGTCCTAGACTACCTGCACCATTGCCAAACTGCCCATTAAGAAGCAAGGGATGTACACCCCTTTGCCTACACTTATCAGGATCTAGGAATCCATCTTGATGGACTACATGTATATTTTTCCTCCAACCAAGTAGGTCAATGACTATGTCTTCACAATTATTGATCAATTTTATAATATGGCCATTTTGAAAATTTGCAAGAAGAATATCATAATGGAGGTGACTAACAAGCTCTTCTTTAAATGGGTGTGGGTACATATTGGGATACCATGGGCCATCATATCAAATCAGGACATTATATTCCTAAGCACATTTTGGTCGAGCCTCTAGTCACTATTGGACACTAAGCTCACCAAATCCACTACCTTCCACCCCCAAGTTGATTGCTAGACAAAGGTCATCAACAAGATGATCATGCATATCTTGCGCATGTACAACTCCAAGAATCCACAAACATGGGATGAAATTATCCCTTATGTTCAACATAGCTACAATAAAACCCTCCATAGCTCAACCAACCACGACCCTTTTCAGGTGGGTCTGGGATTTCAACCATTGGGTCTTATTGATGTAACACTACCCCTTGCATCCACAAAGGTGGAATCCTCCCATGCTCACTCTAAGGCTGAAAAATCCACCAAAATCATTAAAAAAATTCAACACATTCATCAACAGGTCCATGCTATTTTACAAAGAGCCAATACTAAGAACAAACAGTGTCATGATCAACATCGGTTGCCACACAAATTTCACATGGGAGATAAAGTTTGGTGTCATTTGAAGAAAGAGAGCCTTATCGAACCCCATCAAAAGCTTCAGACCTTGCACCATCACCAAGAATGTAGGTGACAATTATTTTGAGCTGAGTATTCCCCCTTCCTTAACTTAAACCCAATGTTTAATGTGCACCTCCTTTGGCCATACTTTCCACCATTATTAGATACATCAAAGATAACAAAATAGTTGAATTTGGAAAAGATGAACCCCAAATGTATGGAATAGGAAACCATTGATAATATCATGGGAACACAGGTTAAGGGCACTCGCCAATAGAGGATCCATCTTTATCAAGTTGTCAAAGCAAGGTAGCTCTTGCACCAAGGTAAGTGGTTATCCTAGGGCCAAGTTGAGTAGAAGTGTCCCCATCTGATGGGGGCACTTAATGTAATGGGGACCATTTCTTCCTAAGGAGGAAGGACTAGTCCAAGTGGATATTGGTGGCCACCCACCTATTCCACTGGCTAAAAGCACAGTTCTCCATCTTGGCAATATTTTCTACAATTTTTTGGGTCCTAAACTTTTGGGGTTGTTTGAGGCCCTAAATGATGTTTCTTTAATGTGGTGGGACCTATGTGACAAAATCTAGCTTAGGCCCAATCAATTTTTTTACTTCTTGGTTAAACATTTCCAATGGGCTACTGAGCACGCCAAACAAAGATTGTATGCAAAATTTACGACCATGGGAAGTTAACATACCAACTACCCCCATTAGGGCCCACAAACCTTTTGGAATTTCATATCATAGGGTTATGTTTTTTATGTTTATGGTTTCCTCATTATTAATTTACGTTAAAAAGGGTCTTTCAACCTCATTGTAAGGTGTTATGGTGAATGTGTGTAACTATCACATCTCTTCTCAAAGATAAGCTACCACCATTTTTGCGAGTTTGTTTAATTTCACATTTTTACGGTTTCAAAACATTCCATTTATTGATAGAAGTCAAATTTTATTGTATCTTTGTGTTTTTTTTTATAAATCTATATTTCATTTCATTCCCTTCATAAACCCATATTAAGATGCAAGAAGAGAAAAAAACGTTTTCCTTGCTTGCTCCAACTAGAATTATCATTAAGGGATGATCCCTCAACTTTGAAACATTTAGCATATGGTTTATGATGGTTTTCAAATCTCCTATTATTATGAGATATTTCAGCCCTATTTATTTAGCCACTTTGATACCCTACCATAAGGCATAAATTGCCACCTTGTTGTTGCAAGTAATGCTAAGACCCCATGATCCAGGAAATTTTTGTGAGTGCTTTCAAATAAAAATTCCCATCATATAGGCTATTTTACAAACACTTACATTTGCTTGTGAAATCATGAGCAATGTGTATTCTAAACAACTTCAACAAACCATCAACATGAAAGAAGTAACAATAATCATGAAACACACATAAACACATGATATGATAATGAGGTTCACCCAATGTGGGCTATGTCTCTAGGCCCAGTGTCAAAAGTGGGGAGGTCGCTTCATTAGCTGCTACAAGAAGATCATGAGTACATGATGTAATCTCTATCAATACAAGGATGAACCCCCTTATCTAGAGTGGCAAGTCTCTCCACAAGACGTTCTCCTATAACAACTTTCACTCATAAAATCTCTCCTTCAACATGACAAAGGAACAATCTCTCACATAAAGTTGCATATAATGATCCTCTCACAAAGTGACATACATGGATCTCAAATTCAAATCGTCATCTCAACAAAAATCAAATGAACACATGGCAATAATGCACCTTATACCTCCAAATCTAGGGACGGCTAGAAAATCAGCTACTCGGATGAATAAAAAGCATGTGCCACCAAGTTCCCTATGAAAAACCGTGAAATGTGAGTAGTAACCCAACCCCTTTATGTCACAGTTAATTTTGGGCTCCCCATGAATCTAGAAGATTCCTCAAAGATTCTCTTCTACGGGTTCACTGAAATTTGGCTGCTCAGATGAAGAAATTGATCACACCATCATGTTCCTTGCAAAAAATTTAGTCAGATGAATATAAATTTGGCCTGGTTTTGAGACTGTCAATTTTGGGTCTCTAGGGAATCTTTCAGATTCCATGCAGATTCCTGCATCAAGGTTCCACCTTCATGGTTTCGTCCTTAACATTTTGCCTCTGGAAAATCTACTGCTCAAATCAGAAAGTGTTTGCATCATCAAAATCCTAGCGAAATTACGATCAATCTAAGTATGAACTTGGCATAATTCTGACTCTTTCAAAATTTAGTTCTAAGGGAATCTTACAAATTCCTCACAAGATTCTCAAGTTCATGGTTCTACTACTTCATTCTATGTGTTAGCTGCACTTGACCCTCTCATCTCAGCCTCTGCGTCCCTCTGGCTTGGGTGAATTTTGGTCTTTATATATTTTTTATGGGGTGTGAATACCAACATAGGTCGTTGGCCTAATGGCGAGGCCTTGATGTTGGGTCGAAAGAGACCGGGAGTCAAACCCCACCTGCGCCATAACAAAATTTATTTTGTTTTTTTTAAATGTTTTGACATTGTTTTAGTTTAGTTATCGGTTATGTTTTTTGTTGGCGTTTTGTATTAAGTGGGTCATCGTTTGGCGGGTCGGCCCCCGGCCGACGCAGGTTCAAGTCCCGCTAGCCCAATATATGCGGTCGTTTATATATATATATATATATATGGTCGTTGGCCATATAACATAATCATTATATGTGAAATATGACATCCGAGTGTTGGGCCAGTCTGCCTGCCCTTTTTTAATATTTTTTATTTTAAACTTAACCAAGAGGTTGATCGCCAGATTTTTAGGGGTCACTGGAAATTTTAAACAAGCAACAATTTCGTCAGTTTCGACTGCCGATAAGTGTCAAATTATCACTTAGTTAACAACTGCCAAATTTAGCAGCTTCCACCAAATTTATCCGGATCTCCAGATTTTGTGAACCTCCAAATTTAGTTAGCGCTCTGCTAAATTTAGCTAGTGGGGCCAAGTTGACCAAAACTTTGACTGCGAATATCTTAAGCATACGAAGTCAGATTCGAGTGTTATCTACATAATTAGAATTAGGAAAATGAGCTCTTCGATTTGGTTCTGGTTTTGTGAAATCTGAATTTTTTATTTTTTAGCCTCTCTGGAGCCACCTGGATCATTCCTCCCCATTGAGGAGCTTTTGGTCCTCCAAAAGCATGAACAAAATCTGCAATCTGTTAGACTCCCTCATTTGCACCACAAGTGTCTTGACAGACCATACTTCCTTCTCCTTCACCTTTTTACTTCAGAGCCATAAGTGATGAACCGACACCTATATCTTGTGCTGACCTATAGTACAACTTACAAAATACATATTATTTTACAAGACCTATTATGACCCAAGAAAACCCCATACTTTCCAAGAGTTTAACACACTCTTTGGTCAAGTTTCCATCAAAATCATAACAAAAACCAATACCCAAGCTATCAACTAAAATACCAAAAACATCATCATGTTGCATTCATAAGTAATAGAAAACACTTCATCACTTTTACAAACATATCACAACATGTGATTTACAAAATATGGCCATGATCAACTACTTAAAAATTCTACCCATCTCTTACCCTACCAGGTTGATGGGCTATGTTCATGTAGCTGGATTTCTCATTGATCAACTTCATTGATTGGTTCCTTGACAGGTTCTTTCTGGTCTTCCTTCGGTCGCTGCTATGGAGGGAACTCCCAACATGTGGCTCTCTAATGTCCACTCTTGTTGCAATGGATACAAAAATGATTCTTCCTCCATACATGCTTGACCTTCTTCCTTCGCTGATGTGGAGAAGGGTTTTCACATATTTTCCTCTTCCTTGCTTCCATTCTCTTCCAACACTTGGCAACAACATGGTTATACAAGCAGAAAAAAGTACATGGTATTATGTGCCAAAAGTTTTATTCATACATTAACAATCTTCTTTTAATCAAAAGGAACATTAGAATATCGAGACCTTTTATACCTTGTTTGGTTTTCTCTAGTGTGATCTTGGCGATGAGAGCTTGCCTTAACTCTTCTTATATAATGCTCACTGTCACGGGAAGATTGTGATGTCCCTTCAGTATTCTCTTTTGTTGATGGTTTTGGAAATGGCTTGGATTCTTTTCTTGTAGAACCCCTTACTTTTGTTGCCTTCAAACACTCTCCTTCAATGTAACCCAATCGTGAAAATCGAGGTCTTTGTACAACCCCTAATGGTTGAGTCATTCCTTAGCCATTAACACCAAGTCCTCCTCCTTTATACCCCATCTTGGTAAGGAGTCTCATGTCGGTTCCTGAAATGGGTACCTCAATGTTTCCAACAGAAATAACATAATGTGAAATTGAAACTAAAGAATTACCAATATTTTTTACCTCAGTTGTTGATTATGAAGCAGGTGATGATGGCTTTGTTAAGCCTTCATTTCACTTCAACTTTTCCAAGGCCTCTTCCGTGGCTCGTAATTGAAGCCGCAATATCTACTTCTCCTCTTCTTCTTCTTGTAAAATTCCCCTTAATTCAACATTCTCCACTTGAAGGCTTTGGATGATATCTTCTTTTGAATGATGAGAAGAAGATGAAGAATAAGAATATTCTCCCGAAGATGGAGATGGAGCATCATCCTCTGCTCTCTCTTTCTCCTATTCCTCTTTTATCATTCTCTCTTCAAAATAGGCAAACAATATGCCTACCATGTTTTCCATAGAAGGCCTCATAGAGATCTTGGTTTTTCTCCATTTCCCTTCTTGTTGCATGCTTAATTCATAATCCATGGTAAAAAGGTCAAACCAATTTGGTACCACTTTATCTGGGGATTTTTTTTAGTGCTTTCAAACAAAAATTCCTATCATACAGGACCTTTTAATAAGACTTACATTTTCTTGTGAAATCATGAGCAATTCATATTCTAAACAACTTCAACAAACCATCAACATGAAAAAAGGAACAATAATCATGAAATACACACAAACACATGATATGATAAGGGAGTTCACCCAATGTGGGTTACGTCTCTAGGCCTGGTGTCAAAAGTGGGGAGGTCACTTCATTCGCTGTTGCAAGAAGATGATGAGTACATGATGTAATATTTGTCAATACAAGGATGAACCCCCTTATTTAGAGTGGCATATCTCTCCATGAGACGTACTCCTATAATAACTCTTACTCATAAAATCACTCCTTCAACATGACAGAGGGACAATATATCACATAAAGTGGCATACAATGATCCTCTCACAAAGTGGCATACATGGATCTCAAATTCAAATCATCTTCCCAAAAAAAATCAAATGAACACATGGAAATAATGCACCTTATACCTCCAAGTTTGGGTACAGTGTAAAAATTGGCTACTCAAATGAAGAAAAATAATGTGCCACCAATTTCCTTGCGAAAAATCATGAAATCTAAGTATAAACTCAACCCCTTTCTATCACGATCAAGTTTGGGCTCCTTGGGAATCTCAATGATTCCTCAAAGATTCTCTTTTGCGAGTTGACTGAAATTTAGCTACTTATATGAATAAACTGATCACACCATCGCATTCCTTTTGAAAAATTGAGTCAGATGAATACAAAGTTGGCCTGGTTCTAATACTGTCAATTTTGGGCCTCTAGGGAGTCTTTCAAATTCCATGCATATTCCTGCATCAAGGTTCCACCTTCATGGTTCCGTCCTCAACATTTTTGTTATGGAAAATTTGTTGCTCATATCAAAAAGTCATCTACACCATTAGACTCCTAGATAAATTTTGATCAATCTGAGTATAAACTTGGCATAATTATGACTATGTCAAAATTCAGTTCCAAGGGAATCTTACAGATTCCTCACAAGATTCTCAAGTTCATGGTTCCACTGCCTCATTTTGTGTGCCATATCAGGGTTCCTGACTCGATGCTCTCCTCTCAGCCTCCCCTTCCCTCCGGCTTGGGAAAATTTAAGTCTTTATATATATTTTTATGGCGCATGAATACCAACATATGATGTTGGCCTAACGACAACGTCTTTCTATTAGGTCAGCGAAGACATGGAGTCAAACCCTGCTCATGCCATAAAAAAAATTGTTTTGGCTTCTAAAATTTTTTGGCATCATTTTAATTTGGTTGGTGGTTATGTTTGTCATTGGTGTTTTGTATTAAGTTGCCACCAGTTGGCGGGCAGGCCCCCAACCAGCGCGGGTTCAAGTCACATCGGCCCAATATATGCAGTAATTTTTTTATATATATGGTCGTTGGCCATATAACATAATAATTATATGTGAAATATGATAACAAAGGGTTGGGTGGGTCTGCCGGGCCCGCCCTCCCTTTTTTAATATTTTTTATAATTTTAAACTCAACCAACAGGTCAACTGCCATAATTTTAGGGGTCACTAGAAATTTTAAACACGCAACAATTTCATCATTGCCGACCGCCGATAAGTGTCAAATCGTTAGTTAGTTAACAACCACCAAATTTAGCTGCTTTCGCCAAATTTGGCCGGACCTCGAGATTTATCGAACCTCCAAATTCAATTAGCGCTCTACTAAATTTAGTTAGTGGGGCCAAGTTGACTAAAACTTTGACTGCAAATATCTTGAGCATACAAATCAGATTTGAGAGTCATTTGTGCCATTAGAATTAGGACGGAAAGTTCAATCTGGTTCTAGTTTCAGCAAAATCCGAAGACTTTTATTTTTGAGCCTTTCTGGAGCCACTTGGATCACCCCATACATAATAAGTTCTAAATATCTCTCTAGGATTTTTTAATACCCCTTCCCTCACCCCCACCTCCCCCAAACAACAAAACTTGCAACCCAAAAATAATTAACTATATCATTGACACATCTAAGTAACTTTCATTTCTCATGCAATCTTTTAAGTTTCACCTAAAAATAATGACATTAAATTAATACTCATTTTTTAAACTAAGTATATGAATCTACTAACTATTTGTACCATGCCTATTCTTTTATTTCCTTCATAGCCTAAGTTCAAGCTTGGCATTCTTCTATCACTTTCCTTGCACAACCTTAGTTTTGAGTTCTCATGAATTTAACTTGGTAACCAAATATAACCTTCCCTTTGTTATTGAAGTGTGCCTAAAGGTTATCTCCACCATAAAGTTTTATACACTTGCACCACTAAGAGTTGAAGTTCCTTAACTCAACATAACATCAACATATGGCTTCTATCTATGCTCATGCTCCTTTAATGAATATGGGTGGCAGCATAGTTAAATTTGGTGAGATCCACGCACCTCCAATAAGAGTGTAACAACCCCTAGTTGATTTCCTATGTAAATAAAAATAAGACCAAGGTCATGGGACACATATTCCAAGTTGAATGTTGGATAAAACATATTGATGGGCATCATTGGTGCCTAATAAATGGCTATGGAAATTAACAAAGGCATTGGCAAAGGCAAAGAGGCATTAATTGGCATTTATTGATGGAAATAAAGGAAAATAGCAGAAAAGGGAGTTCACGACTTTTTTCAATTGAGCTTTTGTGGGTTTAGATTTTGTCAGTTCAGTTTTGTAGCTCTCTTTTATTCTTTTATTCTCTCATACTCCTGCACACTTAGAGTATTCTTGGAGCATTCTTGGAGCACTTTGACATACATTGGATTTGGAGAAAGAAGGAAAAGGAAAGCAGGAAAGCGCAAGGGAATAGTTGGATCAACAACTACAATATGGTTACTTTGTAGGTAACAAGTTGCATTTGTGATTTCCTTGTCGATTTTTTGATGCATGGTATATTCATGTGATTATATGGTTATGTGTTGTCATTAGCATGGAGGATTGCTTGGAGTAACAGTGGTTTTAACATTGCCTTTCCATTTTCGAGATAGCCATGGTGTTGTGGGATTTTCCACTTGATTTTTTTCTATTTGGTGTTCATAATTCCTTATGGTTGTGGGTTGGAACAAACACTTTGGAAACCCTGGAACAACTTGGGTTGAGTTACTAGTCCTGGAGCCTAGGTTGGGACAAATTCTTTGGAGCCCTTGGTGGGTTTATTTACTAGTCCATGGAGTCGGGTTGGACAAATGCTCTGGAGCCCTGGAAGGCTATGGGTTGAGTTACTAGTTCCTGGAGCCCTAGAAGGCTATGGGTTGAGTTACTAGTTCCAGGAGCCCTAGACAACTTGGGTAGAGACTGATATGGTTGGTGTTAGTGATGTCTAACCAAAGAGGCGGAATCATTGTGGTTGAGGGTTGAGGCGGTTTGGCCTCAAGAAGACCTGCTTGGTTTTGTCTTGGTTTATTCCATGAGATCCCACATTCATGCTTGGAATATGGCACAGGAGTGATTGGATGAAAGAGAGATTTGGTTCATCCTAATCTATGGTCGAGTGGTACGTCGAAGTCCTTGACTTTGTTGGTATTTTTAGATGTTAATATGAGACATTTCCTTACTGTTATTCATATATATTTGTAGTGATTATGTTGGCAATATTATGGTTGAGTTGCCATGGTTTCTATGCTGGTTATTTTCCAGTTATATGTTGATTATATGATGTGTGCCATCTATGGATCTTGTTATGAATTGTTTAATTATTGACTGGTTGATAAATATATGGACTAATAAGTTTTGTTTCAGCTATGTGGAGAGGAAATAGGGCCTTATTTTTTATTCTCAGATGAATATCATACTATTATGATCATATATGCGTTCATGACTTGTAGCTTACATGTTTGCCATATGTTTAACGAAATGTCTAGTGTGTTCTAGGCAGTCTAGGTCAAGTACTTAATTCAAGTTTGAATGATTAGCTTTTCCCTCATGTCAATAATGACTCTGGAAAGTCCCGGATAGTTATGGGAAATGATCTAGAGTTTGATCTGGAATTGTGGCTCAGATCTTGGGACCGCGCCCTCTGAATTGAAATTTTTTGGCTATTACCACATTGAAGTAGTGTCATGCATGAAGTTGGAGCCTTATAACCACACCCTTGTAGGCTTGTGTGTGGTTGGGATGTTAAGTTAGAGAAAAGAAACCCTATCTCAGGTTTTGGTCACCTGGGGTAGTTCTTTGACCCCTAAGTGTCCTATATGCCTTGAGGAATGTATGTGAGTTGCCATTTATCGGCCCCACTTTCATAACTGAAGCTTGGAGATTGGGTCATGTCATAGTGACACTCATCTCATGTTTATCTTGGCAGGTTTATGAATTTGGGGAAATGTGGGAGGGGTGGTTACAGGGTGGTATTAGATCTCCCAAGTTCAAACACTTGGACTAGATGGGCTAGTTGTGATTTTTGTGCATGCATGTTAGTTGTCGAAGTGTTTTGTATGCATGCATTGTGATGGTCACTGTTGTGGTCTTGTGTTGTCATAATGATGTTGAGATGATTGATATGTTGATTTCATATATATACATATGTTTTTCTAATCCATATTGACTGTGCAAACAAGATAGCCTCCCTTGAAATTCACTAAGGTATGTTGATTATGTTTATATTTGGTTTATTTGGCATGGTATGTTTGTATGGAGAATAAGATTAAGATGAACAACAGAATCGTGGACTATATTTCACGTGATTCTCCCTATAGATCAGATGAACAACATGGCAATGAGTACTCCCCTGACATAGCAGATACATTGAGAAGTTTGAAAGCAAAGGTCAGAAGTTGTAAGGTGCATAATGACAGGATCATTCAGTCACAGGAAATACTTCTCAAGGCACAAGAGAAACAGGTAGAGGATAATGCAATCATCCTTCAAAGTCTATTAGATTTGCAGAGACAAGGACTGCTTAGGATCATTCATGGACAAGAGGAAAGGACCAATGGGGCATATGGCAATTGGTCTCAATCAAGATACAAGTTTGATAGGGATGACGCAACCAGAGATGGTAGATTCTTGGATACACCTGAAAGGAAGGGTAATGACTATGGGTTGTATTCTAGTTCTGGTTCAGAGATACATCATTATCATCACCGCCACAATCAGTATAGGAGGAGTGAGAAGTAGTACTTGCTAGAGGAGTTCAAGAAAGAAAATCATTCTACATTTGATGTAAAAATGAAGAATTCACAAGATGAAAAAGCTTGGTTGCTTGGGATGAATAAGTTTTTAGATTGCATGATTATTCAGAAAATACGGAAGCCAAGATAGTTACTTTCAGTCTTAAAGGAAAAACAGACATTCGGTGGGAAGATGTGAAGATGTCAAAGGCGTTTGAGAAGAGGAGCTGGCTTGGAGTGAGTTTGAGATACTTTTCAGGATGAAGTATCTATATAAAAGATATTATGACGAAAGGTAAAAGGAGTTATATGAGTTGAAGATGGGATCTATAACCGATGAGGAGTATACTAGTAGATTCTTGGAGTTGTTGAGATATGTGCCTTATCTTAAGGAGGAGAAAACAAAGATTCAAAGATTCATCATTGGGTTGTCGGTATCATTCAAAAATAAGATTGGGTTAGATAAGCCTAAATCGCTGGAGGAATCCATCATAAAGTTGAAGCAGTGTTATGAGCAATCGTAGCCCAAGACTGAATCTAAGCAGAAGAAGAATAAAGGAAAGTGGGTTAAGAAGAGAGGAAAACCTCAAGATATAGATAACAAGGAGAATGTAGTGTCACACAGTAAGTTCAATGCAACTGACAGAGGACAAGGATTTTAGTTTGAGGAGCAGAACAAGGGTGATGGAGGGAAGCCTTTGTAGTGTTGGACTTGTCGTAAGGATCATCGCAGGATAGATTGTCCACAGAATCAAGGTGACAGATCTCGGATTTAAAGTTCTCATGAGGCACAAACAGTTGGGGATGTTGGATAGAGTATTCCTCGAATTTATGCAACATTGTATAATAGGCAAGCTAATCATCGGGCATTTATTATCGAGATGGAAAGTAATCTTTGTGATCAAGTTGTTTCTTTTTTGATTGACCTTGGATCTAACTATAGTTATACCAGTCCTAACCTAGTGGATAAGTGTTGCTTGAATAAAGAAGTGCATGCAGAGTCTTGGTCGGTACAATTGGATACAGGTACTAAGAAAAGAGTTCATCATTAGGTGAGATCTTGTGCCTTTGAGTTGAATGGTATGTCTACTTCAGCGCATCAAAATGTGATTTTGTTGGGATCATACAATATACTTTTGGGTATGGATTAGTTGTACATTCACAGGACTAAGGTAGACTGTTATGAGAAGGTTGTTGTGTGCCTGGATGAAGACGAAGAGAAGAGAATATTGCAGGGTAAAAATAATCCTACATCAGTGATAATGGTTACAACTATGCAGGCCACACACAATAGTAGGAAAGGGTGTGTATTGTTTGTCATTTGTATTCCAGTGAAAAAGGGAAGGATGTTGAGTATGTTGAGGATGTTGAAGTCTTGAAGAGGTATCCAGTTTTGTAGCAGTTTCAAGATGTATTTCCAGCAAAGATCTCATAATTACCACCTCATAGGGTAGTGGACTTTTCTATTGAGTTGATGTCGGGAGCAACACCAGCACCAAAGGCACCTTACAGGATGAGCACTCTTGAATTAGTGGAATTGAAGTTGGAGCTTAAGGAAATGCTTGATAAGGGATAAATTAGGCCAAGTATGTCTCCTTACGGTTCACCAATATTGATTATGAAGAAGATGGATGGTACTCTCAGGTTGTGCATTGATTACAGATAGTTGAACAAGGTGACTATCAAGAACATGTATCCTTTGCCACGGATCAATGACTTGTTTGATCAATTCAAGGGAGCAATAATGTTCTTGAATATTGACTTGAGATTAGGATATCATCAAGTACACATCAAAGAAGAGGACATCTACAAAACTTCATTCTAGACTAGGTATGGGCATTATGAGTTTGTTGTGGTTCTTTTTGGTTTGATTAATGCTCCAACTACTTTCATGTGTTTGATGAATAGTGTGTTGCATCCTTATCTGGGCAAGTTTGTGATAGTATCCATTGATGATATATTGATATATTCTAAGAATGAGGAAGAGAATGAAAAAAATCTAAAAACAATGTTAAGATTCCTGAGAGAGCATCAATTGTATGCAAACTTAGTAAGTGCAGTTTCTTTCATAAAGAAGTTCATTACTTGGGGCATGTGGTTTCCAAGGAAGGTATAACAGTGGAACCAGAAAAGATCAGAGTTATCATGGAGTGGAAAACTCCTCGGAATGTGAATGAGGTCAGATCAATCATGAGACTAGCATGTTACTATAGAAGGTTCATCGAGAACTTCTCACAGATTTCCTATCCTATTACATCCTTCTAGTGAAAAGGGAAGAAGTTTGAATGGACTAAGGAGTGTGCAACTAGTTTTGAGCAGTTGAAGCATTTGCTTACAAATGCTCTAGTCTTGAAGATTCCAGATCCTGACAAAGAGTTTGTGGTATGTACATATGCTTGCAAGAGAGGTCTTGGTGAAGTCCTGATGTAGGAAGGACAAGTGGTATGTTATGAGTCAAGGAAATTGAATGAGCACAAGCAAAATTACATGACTCATGGTCTCGAGTTGGCGACTATTATTCATGCCTTAAAGATGTGGAGGCATTATCTTCTTGGTAGGAGGTTTCTTTTAATGAATGATCATAGTGGGTTGAGGTACTTGTTTGACCAACCTAATCTGAATACCAGGCAAGCTATATGGTTGGCTACCCTTAGTGAGTTTGACTTTGAGATCACGTACATTAAGGGAAAGGAAAACATGGTTGTAGATCATTCTCTTAGTAGAAGAGTACAGGTGAATCACATTGTAGTAGTGAGTTATTGTGGGACAGACTTGCAGGAGTGGATCTTGCAGGAAGGACAGCAGGATGACAAGTATTAGTAACTTAAGCCTACAAGTTACAGTAATAGGGTACAAGTGATCAGGATGTGGATTATCATCTCATGACTGATTGTTTGGTTAGATTTAGGGACAAGATCTATGTGCCAAACAACAACGATCTCAAGAAGCTTATATTGAGGGAATTTCAAGTCAAGTCGTTTTCAGGTCTCCTGGGATATCAGAAGACATTGACAACGGTTAAAAAGTTCTTTCAGTAGCCAAACTTGAAGAAATAGGACATCGAAGCAACATGATTCTAATATTGTTTTGGTTGATAGGATTACCAAGGTAGCTCATTTCATTGTAGTGAAATCTACAAACTCAGCTAGTGACATAGTGATCAAGGTGGATATTGGTGGCCACTTTCCTATCCCATTTGGACCTCTGCCATTATCTCTTTCATTTTTTTAGTTTTCTTATTTGTAGCACAATTTACTATTTTTGGCAGTTTTTCGGCTCCTAAACTTCCGGAGCCATTTTGAGGCCCTAAATGATGTTTTTTGGGCAAAATTGGTCCAGTGATTGCTAAAGCAATCACATCAGAAACTATACTCCTTGGAGAGATCTTTCCAACAAGGTATCATATGCATCAAATGAAGTTGGCTGCCCAACTAACCCCAACGGGGCCCATAAACTCTTGGTGTTACATCACCTCGGGTTAGGGTTTTGGTTTGGTTTTCTCTTATTGTTCAATAATAAAAAGGCCCTTAAGCCTCACTGTAACTCAGTTCATAGGCATGTAGCTGCCACATCTATTCTCAGAGATAAGCTATCATTGCCTAAGCTAGTCTTATTTCCATTCTGTTTGTAAGCATATTTCAATATTTGATATTAATGAAATGAAGTGTTATTTCTGCTGCATCTCTGTATTTATGGTTATATCTGTAATTTGTTGTGGTCTTGTCTAAATCCAGATCAGTGGTATCAGAGCAGTCTGCTCTTTCCCTTTTTTCCTTTCCATGTCCCCAATGAGGTCAAGGTATAAGGAGTTAGGGCTCGATCTGGTTGAACCATTGCAGGATCAGCCTCACAAAACCTGACAACCTCCCATGGCGGAAGAAAAGAAAGACAAGGGGGTAGGAGATCTTTTCCAAATGTTGCTCGACGAAGCCCTCAAGTGACAAAGGGATGCGATGATGGATAACTTTGCCCAGCTCCTTCGACAACTACCCACATGCAATGCATCTTAATCCAGTAACCACTCTGGAGGCACCACTCCTTTTAAGGTACAAGTTAACTTCGATATTCCCATATTCGAAGGCCTAATAGATGCAGACGTCGTAGATAAATGCTTAAATCTATTGGAATGATATTTTTCAGTTCATGACTTTTCCAATTGAGAAAAGATTACGTTTGCACTTCTCATCTCAAAGCTGCCCCACACGTCAAGGACTGGTGGGAAACCTACTATGTACAAAAGGACGATAGTTAACCCTCGTTTTTTTCAGCTGCACCCACTTGGAATTCTTTCTGAGACGCCATCAAGGAACAGTATTACCCTGTCGGGAACTATGAAGTTGTGTATCAAGGATTCTGAGCAACATTTGGTACTAAAATACCGTAGCTTCCTACACAGGTACATCCAAGACGAGATGGAGTTCCTGGACATCTTCTCGCTTGGCACGGTGTACTGATACGCTGTCAAGATCAAGCAGAAGTTTAAACAAAAGAAGTGAGACTTTGGATCTGTGAATCTGAAGAACAAAGGACAAAGCCAAGGCGAGGTGACCCAAGGCAACCCGTTGAAGCTACAAGAAAAGAACACCACCACGAATTCAGAGAAGGACACATGAAAGTGTTGTGAGTTCCATAAGAGCCCCACTCACAACACAAGTGAGTGTTGGGTCAAGCAGTCATTGGTGGTTGGGTTGAAGGCTTCAGAATCAGATGCATGTTCCAACCCTGAGTCAAAACCCGACAAGAGGAATGACAAAGGGAAGCAGATTATTGATGCAAAGCCCAGCGCCATTGTTGCCACCACCAATATCCAGAAGCATGAACCCGAAGATCCAGAGGAGGGGGAGCATCTTTTGCACTCACAAATGTGGGTGAAGGGTTCGTCGCTGCAATTCATTATCGATGGTGGTAGCCAAAATAACCTCATTTCATCAGAGGTCATGAAGCGGCTGGGCCTACTGACCATACCACACCTGCAACCATACAACATTGGGTGGCTTCACCAAGGATGAGATCTCTGAGTCAGCCAGTAGTGTTGCCTTCCCTACAGCATCAAGCCCTTCATAGATGAGGTATTGTGATGTTGCTCCTCTCAATGTTTGTGATGTATTATTAGGACAACCATACGTATGGAAGCGGAATGTTGTATATGAGTCTATACCTCGCTCTGTGATTATTTATTTGGGTAATACGTTATACAAGATACCAGAGGCAACCCCACCTACCGCCACCTCTTTGATCTCTGCTAAGAAATGCAGTAAGATCATCTCCCAGTCTAGGAAATTTATTTTCTTTCTGGTTCACTCTCAAAGTAAGGGGAAGATCGTATCCACATCCATGGCCCTCAGGAAGGGTTCCTCCACGCAGTAGAAGCAGGTGGATACGGTCATGAAATAATACAGGGACATCTTCTCCTCACCCACAGGGGTACCATTGCACTGTCAGGTCAAGCATTCGTTTGATTTGACTACCAGAGCACATCTACCCAACAGGTCGATATATCACCGCTCCATTGTAGAAAATGCCAAGTACAAGTAATGACATTATCAACATCGGGTGTCACACAAGTTTTTGGTGGGCGACAAAGTTTGGTTGCATTTGCAGAAAGAATGTCTTACCAGAGCCCATCGGTAGCTTAGACCACTCCGATATGGTCCTTACACCATTACCAAAGATGTGGGAGACAATGATTTGGAGTGCAGCATTCCCCCATCCCTTCGATTGCACCCAATATTCAATGTGGACTGCCTTCGACCATGCTTCCCACCATTACTGGACACATCAAACATTGGAGAACAACTCACACCAGTAGAAGTTTCCTCATCTCATGGAGGAACTCAACGTAATGAGGACCATTTCTTCCCAAGGGGGGAGGAATGATCCAGGTGGATATTGGTGGCCACCTACCTATCCCACTTGGACCCCCACCATTGTCTCTTTCAATTTTTCAATTTCCTTATTTGTAGCACATTTTACTAATTTTGGCAGTTTTTCAGGTCCTAAACTTTCGAAGCCGTTTTGAGGCCCTAAACGACATTTTTTTGGAAAACCTGCTCTGGTAATTGCCAAGGAAATCACATTAACAACTATAGTCCTCAGAAAGATCTTTCTAATGAGGTATCATACGTGTCAAACAAAGATAATATGAGCAAGTTACGACCCCGAGAAGTTGGCTGCCCAACTAACCCCAACGGGGCCCATAAACTCTTGGTGTTACATCTCCTAACGTTAGGGTTTTGGTTGTTTAGGGTTTTCTCTTATTGTTCAATAATAAAAAGGCCCTTGAGCCTCATTGTAACTCAGTTAAGAGGCATGTAGCCTCCACATCTCTTCTCGGAGATAAGCTACCATCACCCGAGCTAGTCTTATTTCCATTCTGTTTGTAAGCATATTTCAATATTTGATATTAATGAAATGAGGTGTTATTTATGTTGCATCTATGTATTTATGGTTATATCTGTAATTTCTTGCGTTCTTGTTTAAATCCGGATCACATAGATAATATTTTCATCAAGGAGATAGTGAGATTGCATAGTGTTACCAAGAAGATTGCATCCGACATAGATGCCAAGTTCACTTCTAGGTTTTGGAAAGAGTTGTTTGCAGGTTTATGGACAAGAGTTATCTTTTAATATAGCTTATCTTCCATATACATATGGATAGACATAGAGGGTTGACAGGATTCTTGAGAACATGTTAAGAATGTATGCCATGCATCAATAGAGGAAGTGGGAGGAGTATATTCTACTGGTAGAATTTGTATATAATAATGGGTATTAAGAGTCCTCAAAGATGATTCCATTTGAAGTACTTCATGGGTGGAGTTGTAATACTTCAATTAGTTGGAGGGATCCAGTGAACAAGGTATTGATTGGACTAGATATGTTGGCAGAGATGGAATAATAAATGTAGGATATAAAGAAGAATATAAAGGCAACACATGATAGGCAGAAGCATTATCCATATCAGCATAGGGTATTTAAGGATTTTGAGGTTGGGGAGCATGTGTACTTGTTCATCAATCCCAAGAGGAGAGCCTTGAGGATTGGATCATGTGCTAAGCTGGCACCTCGATATTGTGGGCCTTTCAAGATCCTTGAGAGGGTTGGACCAGTGGCCCACTGATTTGCAATGCCTCCGACCATGAAAGTCCATGATGTTTTCCATGTATCATTACTTAAAAGATACGTGAAGGATGTTTTCCACAAATTTAGCTTGGGTGGGTACACCATTTTTAGCAAAGTATCCCAGCCCATATAATTAATGCTTTGTACTTGATTCGTTCTCAATTTACATTGTATAGGTTCCCATAATGGATGAGAAAGTTCCCACAATATATTCCGTTTAAGCAAAATATTATGCTTAATATTTTGCAAAATAGATACAAATGGATTACTGCCATGTAGTAATATCTCTGAAAGAGTATCTAAAAGCATATTTTCAATATATTTACACCATGCGATAGATTAGCAACTATGGTAATAGAGAGATTATTTTCAAGTTGAAATAGATTGCTTAGTGACAAATGTTAGATAAGCCTAAGAGGTATTATTGGGAAGGTTGGTCATTCTTATATCCTCCATTGTAGGTGGAACTAGAAGGAGAATTCTAGCCAAAACCTCAGTGCGTTTTGCAACGAAAGATGCTCATGCTATGGAATCGAGCAATCTTGCAAGTTAAACTACAATGGAATCACTTTGGGCCCAATGAAGTTACATGGGAGATGGTTGATTAGATATGGGCTATGTATCCTTCTTTTTTCACTGGTTGAGCAGATCCATTCTGATATATTTTTTTAATGTTGTGTTTTGGTTATGTCTATATATATGCATATGTAGGTAAATACCGCATTGAGCTGTGTTATAAAGCTCCAATAAGCAATATGGTGTTCATGGTATGATGGTCATGGTGTCAGCAATATGACATGATGTAAACGTTGCATCGAGTTTTTTTATAAATCTCCATGGGAAACATGTGTTTTACTAGTTTATAAGTTTCATTGAACACCGAGGATGGTGTTCTTCCAAGGGGGAGGGGTTTGTAACAACACCTAGTTTCTTTCCTATATAAATAAAAATAAGACCAAGGTCATGGGACATGTATTCCAAGCTGAATGGTAGGTAAAACATAGTGATGGGTATCACTGGTGCTTAATAAATGACTATGGAAATTGGCAAAGGCATTGGAAAAGGCAAAGAGGCATTAATTAGCATGTATTCATGAAAATAAAGGAAAATAAGAGAAAAGGGAAATGAAGGGTCACAAATTTGCGTGAGGAGGAAATTGAAGGAAAATGGATGAAAATGAAGAAAATAGAGGCCTCAATAATCAAAAGGATTATGAGGATCAATTCACGACTTTTTTTACTTGAGCTTTTGCAGGTTTAGCTTTTGTCAGTTCAATTTCGGCGCTCTCTTCTATTATTCTATTCTCATACTCTTGCACACTTAGAGTATTCTTGGAGCTTTCTTGGAGCACTTTGGCATACATTGGATTTGGATAGAGAAGGAAAATGAAAGTAGGAAAGCGCAAGGGAATAGTTGGATCAACAACTATAACAGGGTTGCTTTGCAGGTTACAGGTTGAATGGGTGATTTCCTTGCCAATTTTTGGATGCATTGTATATGCATGTGATTAGTTGGTTATGTATTATCATTGGCATGGAGGATCTCTTGGAGTGACAGTGGTTTTAGCCTTTCCTTTCCATTTCCTGGATATTCATGGTGTTGTGGGTTTCTCCACTTGATTGTTTTTTGATTGGTGCTCATAATTCCTTATGGTTGTGGGTTGGAACAAACGCTCTAGAACCCTTGGAATAGCTTGGAATGAGTTACTAGTCCTCGAGCCTAGGTTGGGAAAAATGCTTTGGAGCCCTTGGTGGATTGAGCTACTAGTCCATGGAGCCGGGTTGGACAAATGATCTTGAGCCCTAGAATGTTGTGGGTTGAGTTACTAGTTCCTGGAGCACTGGACAACTTGTGTAGAGACCGATCTGGTTGGTGTTAGTGATGTCTGACCAAAGAGGTGGAATCACTGTGGTTGAGGGCTGAAGTGGTTTGGCCTTTGGAAGCCATGTTTGGTGTTTTCTTGGTTTATTCCATGAGATCCCACATTTATGCTTGGAATATGGCACGGGGGTGATTGGCTAAAAGAGAGATTTGGTTTAGCCCATTCCATGGTTGGGTGGCACATGGAAGTCCCTAACTTAGTTTTTATTTTCATATGTTAATATGAGGCATTTCCGTACTGTGATTCATGTATATTTGTAGTGACTATGTTGGTGATATTATGGCTAAGTTTCCATGGTTTCTATGCTGGTTATTTTATGGTTATATGTTGATTATATGATGTGTACCATCTATGTCTGTTGACATGAATTGTATAGTTATTGGCTGGCTGATGAATATATGGACTAATAAGTGTTTTTGCATCTATGTGGAGATGGAATATGGCCTTCTTGCCAATTCTTAGATGAATCTTAGACTATTATGGTCAAATATCCATTCATGATTAGTAGCTTACATGGTTTTCATGTGTTTGACGAAATGTCTAGTGTGTTCTAGGCAGTCTAGGTCAAGTACTTGATTCAAGTTTGAATGATTAGCTTTGTCCTCATGTAAACAATGACTCTAGAATGTCTCAAACAGTTTTGGGAAGTGGTCTCGAGGATAGCATGGAATTATGGCTCAAATATCAAGACCACATCCTCTGAACTAGAAATCTTGGCCTATAACCACATGGAAGTAGTTTCATGTGTGCGGTTTGAGCCCTATAACTGTACCCTTGTAGGATTTTGCATGCAGTCAGGCTTTTAAGTTAGAGAAAAGCAACCCCAACTCAGGGTTCTGTCACCTAGGGTAGTTCTTAGACCCCTGAGTGTCCTGTAAACCTTGAGGAATGTCTATGAGTTGTTAGTTGTCGGCCCCGCTTTCATAGCTGAAGCTTGGAGGTCGGGTCATGTAATAGTGACACATCTCATGTTTACCCTTGTAGTCTTGTGAATTTGGATAAATGCGGGAGGGGTGGTTACAGGGTGGTATTAGAGATCACAGGTTCAAACACTTGGACTGGATGGGATAGGTGTAATTTTTGTGCATGCATGTTAGTTATTGATGTGTTTTTTGTGCATGCATTGTGATGGTCACTGTTGTGGCATTTTGCCATCATGATGTTGATGTTGAGATGATTGATATGTTGATTTCATATATATACATATGTTGTGCTAATCTGGATTGACTGTGCAAATGAGATAGCCTTCTCTGAACTCCACTGAGGTATGTTGATTATGTTTATATTTGGTGTATCTAACATGGTATGTTTGCATGGAGATGAAGATCAAGATGACTAGAAGAATGATTAACTACAATTCACGTGACTCTCCCTATAGATCAAATGAACAACATGGCAATGAATACTCCCCTGACATATCAGATACATTGAGAAGTTTGAAAGCAGAGATCAGAAGTTGTAAGGAGGATACTGATAGGATCATTCAGTCACATGAAATAATTTGTAGGGCACAAGAGAAGCAAGTGGAAGTTAATATAGTCATGCTTCAGAGTCTATCATATTTTCAGAAATAGGGCCTGCTTAGGATCAGTCATGGACAAGAGGAAAGGACCAATGGGGCATATGGCAGTAGAACTTAATCAGGATACATGTTTGATAGAGATGAAACAATCAGAGAGGGTAGGTTCCTGGATACACCTGACAAGAGGGGTAATGACCGTGGGTACTATTCTAGTTCTGGTTTAGGGAGACATCATCGTCATCACTACCACCATCCATATAGGAGGAGTGAGAAGTAGTACTTGCCAAAGGAGTTCAAGAAAGAAAAGCCTCCTACGTTTGATGGAGAAATGAAGAAGTCACAAGATGCATAAACTTGGTTACTTGGGATGAATAAGTTCTTCAGTTTGCATGATTATTTACAAAATATGAAATCCAGGATAACCACTTTCAGTCTTAAAGGAAAAGCAAACATTTAGTGGGAAGATGTGAAGAATTTTAGAGGCATTTGAGAAGAGGATCTGACTTGGAGTAAGTTTGAGAGATTTTTCAGGAAGAAGTATCTATCTGAAAGATACTATGATGACAGGGAAAATGAGTTCTATGAGTTGAAGATGGGATCGATAACTAATGAGGAGTATACTAGTAGATTCTTGGAGTTTTTGAGATATGTGCATTATCTTAAGGAGGAGAGAGCAAATATTTAGAGATTAGTCATTGGGTTGTTGGTATCATTCAAAGATAGGATTGGGTTTGATGAGCCTAGATCACTGGAGGAAGCCATAAGAAAGTTGAAGCATTGTTATGAGCAATCCAAGTGCAAGAATGAATCTAAGCATGATTAGAAAGGTAATGAGAAGAATAAAGTAAAGTGGGCTAAAAAGAGAGGAAAACCTCAGGATATAGATGACAAGGAGAATGTAGTGTCACACAAGAAGTTCAATGCAACTCATAGAGGACAAGGATTTCAGTGTGAGGAGCGGAACAAGGGTGATGGCAGGAAGCCTTTGTAGTGTTGGACTTGTGGCAAGAATCATCGCAAGAGAGATTTTCCACAACATCAGGGTGACAGACCTCAAATTTAAAGTGCTCATGAGGCATAGAGAGTTGGGGATGGTGGACAGAGTATTCCTCATATTTATTCAGCATTGGATAAAAGAATGGTTGATCAGTAGACATCTATTATCAAGATGGAAGGTAACCTTTGTGATAAAGTTGTTTCCATTTTGATTTGCCATTGTATTTAACTATAGTTATATCAGTTCTGACCTAGTGGATAAGTGTTTCTTAAATAGAGAAGTCCATGTAGAGTCTTGTTTGGTGCATTTGGCTACATGTACTAAGAAAAGAGTTCATCATTGGGTCAGATCTTGTGCATTTGAGTTGAATGATATGTCTACTTCAGCGCATTTAAATGTGCTTCCGTTGGGATCATATAATATTTTATTGGGTATGGATTGTTCGTACATTCAAAGGACTAAGATATATTGTTAGGAGAAGGTTATTGAGTGCTTGGATGATGACGAAGAGAAGAGAATCATACAGGGTAAGAAGAAGCCTACATCAGTGAGAATGGTTATAGCTATGTAGGCCAAGCATAGTAGTAGGAAAGGGTGTGTATGGTTTATCGTTCATATTTCCAATGAAAAATGGATACATTACGCCAAGTGTGTCACCTTGGGGTGCACAAATATTTTTTATTTGAAGAAATATGGTACTCTTAGGCTGTACATTTATTACAGGTTGTTGAACAAGGTGATTGTCAATAACAGGTATCCTTTGTCATTGATTGATGACATGTTTGAACATCTATAAAACGACATTCCAGACCAGGTATGGGAATTATGAGTTTGTTGTGGTTCTTTTTAGTTTGACTAATACTCTAGCTAATTTCATGTGTTTGATGAATAGTGTGTTGTGTCCTTATCTGGACAAGTATGTGATAGTATTCATTGATGACATATTGATATATTCTGAGAACGAGGAAGAGAATGCAAAACATCTAACAACAGTGTTAAGATTGTTGAGAGAGCATCAATTTTATGCCAAACTTAGTAAGTGCAGTTTCTTTCAGATAAGTTCAATACTTGGGGAATGTGGTTTCCAAGGAAGCTATGGAAACAGACCCAAAAAATATCAAAGATATCATGGAGTGGGAAACTCTTAGGAATGTGGATGAGGTCAGATCATTCATGGGACTAGCATGTTACTACAAGCAGTTAATCAAGAACTTCTCACAGATTGCCTATTATATTACATCCTTGCAGTGAAAGGGGAAGAACTTTGAATGGATTAAGGAGTGTGCAACTAGTTTTGAGCAGCTGAAGGATTTTATTACAAATGTTTTGGTCCTGAAGATTACAGATCTAGACAAAGAGTTTGTGGTATGTATAGATTATTGCAAGAGAGGACTTGGTGGAGTCATGATGCAGGAAGGACAGGTGGTATGTTATGAGTCAAGAAAATTGAATGAGCACAATCAGAACTATGTGACTCGTGATCTTGAGTTGGGAGATCTTATTCATGCCTTGAAGATGTGGAGGCATTATCTTCTTGGCAGGAGGTTTATTCTGATGAGTGATCACAGTGGGCTGAGGTATTTGACCAACCTAATTTGAATGCTAGGAAAGCTAGATGGTTGGATACCCTTAGTGAGTTTGACTTCAAGATTAGGTACTTTAATGGAAATGAAAACATGATTGTAGATGCTCTTAGTAGAAGAGTACAAGTGAATCAGATTGCAACAATGATTTCTTATGGGACAAACTTGTAGGAGTGGATCTTGTAGGCAGGACAATAGGATGACAGAAACCGACAACTTAAGCACAAGTTACAACAACATAAGGTTGGTGATCAGGACGTGGCTTTTCATCTCATGACCAATGGTTTAGTCACATTTAGGGATAAGATCTACGTGCCAAACAATAGTGAGCTCAAGAATCTTATCTTGAGGGAATTTCATGTTAATCCGTAATCAAGTCACCCAAGATATCAGAAGACATTGACAGTGGTTAAGAAGTTTTATCACTAGTCGAACTTGAAGAAAGAGGTGTCTAAGTATCTTGTGAAATGTTTGGATTGTTAGCAGGTAAAAATAGAGTGTAAGCATCCAAATTGTTTATTGCAGTCAATTTTGAATCGAGAGTGGAAATGGGAGCTCATTTCCATAGACTTCATTATAGGTTTGTCGAGGACATTGAAGTAGCATGATTCTATTATGGTTTTGGTTGACAGGTTCACCAAGGTAGCTCATTTCCTTGCATTTAAGTCTACAAACTCAACTAGTTATATAGCTTAGATTTTCATCAGGGAGATAGTGAGATTTCATAGTGTTCCCAAGAAGATTATATCTGACAAATATGCCAAGTTCACTTCTAGGTTTTGGAAAGAGTTGTTTGCAGGTTTGGGGACAAATTTATCTTTCAGTAGAGATTACCATTCATAGATAGATGGAAAAAAAGAGAGGGTTAATAGGATTCTCGAGGACATGTTAAGAATGTATGAATGCATCAACAGAGGAAGTGGGAGGAGTATCTTCCACTCATAGAATTTGCATATAATAATGGGTATCGGGAGACCCTGAAGATGATTCAATTTGAGGAAATTTATGGGCGGATTTATAATACTTCCATCAGTTGGAGTAATCCAATGAACAAGGTATTGATTGAACCGAACATGTTGGTAGATATGGAACAAGAAATTCAGGTTATCAAGACGAATCTAAAGGCATCACAGGATATGCAGAAGAGTTATGCAGATAAGCATAGGGTATTTACGGAGTTTCAGGTTGGGGAGCATGTGTACTTGCACATCAATCCCAAGAGGATCTCCTTGAGGATTGGATCATGTGCCAAGTTGGCACCTTGATATTGCAAGTATTTTGAGATCCTTGAGAGGATTGGACCAGTGGCCTACCTACTTGCACTACCTCCAATAGTGAAATTCCATGATTTTTTCCATGTTTCACTGCTTAAAAGATACATGAAGGATGTTGATCATGTTATTGACTGGTCTATATTGTAGGTGGAACCAAAAGGAGAATTTCAGCTGGAACCTCAGTGCATTTTGCAGTGAAAGATGTTCATGCTCCGAGATTGAGCAATCGAGCAAGTTAAAGTTCAATGGAATCACTTTGTGTCCAATGAAACTACATGGCATATGGATGATTAGATGTGGGCTATGTATCACTTATTCGTACATTGAGCAGATGTATTCTGATATATGTGTTTGATATTGTGTTTTGGTTATATATATATATATATATATATATATATATATATATAGAGAGAGAGAGAGAGAGAGAGAGAGAGAGAGAGAGAGAGAGAGAGAGAGATACCACATTGAGTTGTGTTATAAAGCTCCAATAAGCAGTATGGTATTCATGGTATGATGGTCATGGTATCAACGGTATTATGTGATGTAAATGTCACATCGAGGTGTATTATAAATCTCCATGGGTAGAATGTGTTTTACTGGTTTATAAATTTCATTGAAAATAGAGGATGATGTTCCCCCAAGGGGGAGGGGTTTGTAACAACCCTTGGTTGATTTCCTACGTAAATAAATATAAGATCAAGGTCATGGGACATGTATTCCAAGTTGAATGTTGGGTAAAACATAATGATGGGTATCATTGGTACTTAATAAATGGGTATGGAAATTGGTAAAGGCAAAGAGGCAATGATTGGCATTTATTCATGAAAATAAATGAAAATAGGAGAAAAGGGAGATGAAGGGTCACAAATTTGCATGAGGAGGAAAATGAAAAAAATGGAGGCCTCAATAATAAAAAAGGCTTCTGAGGATCAGTTCACTGCTTTTTTCAGTTGAATTTTTTTTAGTTTAGCTTTTACGGGTTTAGATTTTGTTAGTTCAGTTTTGGAGCTCTCTTCTATTATTATATTTTCTCATACTCTTGCACACTTAGAGTATTATTAGAGAATTCTTGGAGCACTTTGGCATACATTGGATTTCGAGAAAGAAGGCAAAGGAAAGCAGGAAAGTGCAAGGGAACAATTGGATCAACAACTATAGATGGGTTGCTTTGTAGGTAAAGGTTGTGTGTGTGATTTCCTTGCTGATTTTTGGATGCATGATATATGCATGCGATTATCTGGTTATGTGTTGTCATTGGCATGGAGGATTTCCTGGAGTGGCAGTGGTTTTAGCCTAGCCTTTCCTTGCCATTTCCTAGATAGCCATGGTGTTGTGGGTTTTTCCACTTGATTGTTTTTTATTAGTGCTCATAATTCCTCACTATTATGGGTTGGAATAAACACTCTGGAAGCCCTAGATTAGGTTGGGGTGAGTTACTAGTCCTGAAGCCTAGTTTGGGACAAACACTCTGGAGCCCTTGGTGGGTTGAGTTACTAGTCCCTGGATTCGGGTTGGAAAAACACTCTAGAGCCTTGGAAGGTTGTGTGTTGATTTATTAGTTATTGGAGCGCTGGAAAACTTGGGTATAGACCGATTTGGTTGGTGTTAGTGATGTCTAACCGACGAGGTGGAATCAATGTGGTTGATGGTTGAGGTGGTTTGTCCTTTGGAAGCCCTGTTTGGTTTTTTCTTGGTTTATTCCATGAGATCCTACATTCATGCTTGGAATATGGAGTAGAAGTGATTTGATGGAAGAGAAATTTGGTCCATCCCAATCTATGGTTGGGTGGTCCATGAAAGTCCCTGACTTGGTTGGTATTTTCATATGTTAATATGAGGTATTTCCTTATTGTGATTCATGTATATTTGTAGTGATTATGTTGGAAATATTATGGTTGATTTTCCATGGTTTCTATGTTGGTTATTTTTCGGTTATATGTTTATATATGAAGTGTAACATCTATGCATCTTGTCATGAATTGTTTAGTTATTGATTGGTTGATGAATATATGGACTAGTAAGTGTTGGTACAACTCTTTGGAGATAGCATATGGTTTTCTTGGTGATTCTCAAATGAATCTCAGATTATTATGATCATATATGCATTCATGACCTATAGCTTACATGTTTTCCACATGCATGACGAAATATATAGTGTGTTCTAGGCAGTCTAGGTCAAGTACTTGATTCGATTTTGAATGATTAGCTTTATCCTTATGTCAATAATGACTCTGGAAAGTCTCAAATAGTTGTGGGCAGTGGTCTGGAGGTTGGCCTGGAATTGTGGCTGAGATCTTGAGATCGCACCCTCTGAACTAGAAATCTTGGGCTATAACCACATGGAATTAGTGTCATGCATGTGGTTGGAGCCCTATAACCGCACCCTTACAGGATTGTATGTACGGTTGGGATGTTAAGTCAAATAAAAGCAGCCCCAACTCAGGGTTTGGTCACTTGGGGAAGTTCTTTGACCCATGAGTGTGCCATAAGCCTTGAGGAATGTCTGTGAGTTGTCAGTTGTTGGCCACACTTACATAATTGAATCTTGGAGGTCATGTCATGTCATAGTAACACTTATCTCATGTTTACCCTAGAAGGCTTGTGAATTTGGGTAATTGTGGGAGGGATGGTTACAAAGAGAAGAAAATTTCATTGAGTAGAGGGAAAGGTGTCACTATTAATCATATTCATAATAATGAGTAGAGGCACTATAAGAATTTCACCTATGAATGGTTGTGGCGAAATCGAATATCCTTGGCATGAAAGTTAGGTTCAAGGACCAAAACCTCACCATAAATTTAGTATTCCTACTTATTGAAGGACAATGTAAGGCTATTAGGGAATATGAATTTTCTCTCCTCCTCCTCCTGGTTCTGGCTCTCCTAAACCATTTACTTACCTCCAACAATGAAATGAATTGACCTCCTCTTGGAATATTTAATGGGATCTCCTCACAATGTTGTTCCATGAATAAATTCCTCAGGTAAAAATCAAGCTTAACTACTTTCATTGTAAATCAGAATCCATATTTTATTGATCATTGCTTTATACCTTCACTACACCTTGTAACTAATTTATTAAATCTATGCATGTGTAGGTGGATGAGCTAGAGATACAAAGTGAACTTATCTTCTACTCTCAAGCATAATTACATGACATCTCCACTCCATTGTTCTTAAATGGAAAGATCTAGAAGAAGTTTTGTTTGGTAGATTGGGTGACAAAGGTATTATGAGACGTCTAAGACCTCTAATTCCATGTTTTTTGAGGAAGGCACTAGATAGTAGATTTCATGGGGTTAGTTTTGAACCTTATTTATCGAGGCCCTAAGAAGTCCAAATAGAAATTGATTTGAGAATTTAGTAAAACCCACCATACAAGGATGGGTCACCTTCTAGGTATAATGTTCAGCAAAGTGGTACCTACTGTCAAACTTCTTTTCAGAGTTCAACTTAAACCCTTCCTTACTACCAAGGACTTTGAAGCAACCTTGGGAGGGGGATGTCGGTGTTGTGGAGGACCACATTTTGAGCAATACTTCCTGGATAAAGTAATCACAAGCCTAGTCTACACTAAAGCAAATTGTTACTGAAAATATGGGAAAAGTTGTAGGATTGACGGAGTTGTCCAAAATCACCAAGGTAAGCATCAATAAAAATTATGTAATATTAAATGTGTTTATATTTTAATTTTAATTAAAAGAAAATTTATTTCACCTTATGCTTTAGTTAGATAATGGTAGCAATAGATAAAAGTGGTTTTGACTTGGTTGAGATGGCTTTGGTTCATAAGAAAGTGGTTGGCTCCTAAGTAAAGGGACTTAATCTTGATTTGTGATTATACCTTATGGATTTTTATCTTTATTCATCTACCCTTTGTTCCTCTAATTTCATAGTAAGATTGGATTTCCTTGAAGAACATTAAGTTATTTTGGATTGTTGGGGAAATATTTTGAATTTAATAGATGAGTTGGGATACCCAATGAATCTTTAAGGAAAAAAGAGGTTAGTGTCTTTAAGACTTATTTTATCCCTATATTGGAAGTAAAGGCTCAGGAAAGGTTATTAGATATATGCGGTGATGGTTTTAAATGAGGATTTTTGTAACATAGAAAACCCCCTAAACACCATTAAGTTGGGGAAGTAATTTTTTCCACTTAGTCATCCCTTTTGAGCACAAAACTAAAGCCCACTTTGAGCACATGAGCTCATTTTACTTGAAAATAACTTTCCAATAATTGTATTCTTGTTCAATTTCAAGCTTTGAGCAAGAAGTTATCACCCTCTCAGGTTCTCATGTATACTACATCAACATACATGCTCCAATATTGTCACTATGGACCTTGTCCACACCATCATCCATACATGCCACATCATCACATGTACATGACATGTTGGAATTATTTTACACTTTAGTTCTATGATCCACATCTTCATTCTATATAATCATGTCATTGTTTACTCATCTTAAGATTATTTTGTGCCTTATGCAACATTGGGTGTACAGCGCCTTATTATTTTTCTTGTGCAAAACATTTTTATTGCACTCATGACTTTTTTTAGTGACATATCATGTCTTAGAAATTTTCGTCACCATGGCATATCACCTCTCAAGAAACTCTTCATTTCCATCACAAGGACTTCATTTTGTCCTTACTTTACCATATCCAAAATATTTATTTTCACATCACAAAGTAAATCTTCCTTTATTCGTTATTATGCAACAATATTTTATTTTGGGTGACATATCACTTCCCTTTATTTTATTTTTGTGTGATAAAGGGAATATTCCTTCCTTACTTCATTCTTCTTCTCTTCTTATTCACTTTCTTTTTCATTCTTTACTTTGGTTCCTCATTGTATTGCACCTCAACAAAGATTGTTTCCTCGCAATAAAGGGAACTCTCCTTCCCTTGACACATCCCATTATTATCTTTCCATGTGATATATCACACCAAAAAAATATATTAGTGTGATCACCACACCAAATAGTTCTATTTTTGTGTGACATCAAAGATCTTATTTTTCATGAAGTTCTACCTCTTTTTTAGTTTATTGTATCTCCCTAAAGGCTTTCCTCATGCAACATTTCTCCTGTATTGCATCTATAAAATGATCCTTAGGTTGATACAAAGGATTTATCCTCTTATTATTGCACCAAACAATTTGATTCATGGTAATTTTTTAATCTCGCAATTTATCTTATTGCACCAAATAATTTTTATTTTCAACAATATATTGGAAACTATCTTTATCACCATGAGAAATAGGGGAGAATCCTTCCTTTATCGCACCAAAGATATTTCTTTTTTGTGATGTATCATACTAGAATATTTTCTTGGAGAAATATGTTGCACCATGAGAACATGTTCATTTCAATACACTACATTCACCAATATTTCCATAAAAATTAAAGTCTCAAAGCCTCCTCCTTAAGCTAAGAAATCCTGCATTGTCACAAAAATAAAAATTTTATAGTTCCTACATCCTAATCTCATTACCTTATATTAAGTTATTAACCTACCTTCTAAATGATTGACTTTTATGACTAATTTATAAGTATTATTAGTATATGTACGAGGTATGTGTAAGCTAGCTACATACCCACACCTTGCACAAATACAATAGTCACATGTAGCCTATTGTGCTATATGATTAATTAAAAGTTAGGGTTGATTAGAGAATAAACTATGATTAATCTTAAGCTTGATTAATGATCAAGCTTATGGTTAGCCTTAATCTTTCTTAATAGTTAATCTTGATTAGTGCTTTCTTAGCCCTTAAGCTTGACTTATAATTAATAAATTATATTTTAACATGATTATTCAATATTTAATTGATAAGATTATTGTGAATCCATAAGGTTGATTGACATGATTAAATATTATTATTTTATTATTTGTCTCTTGAATGCCCTGACATGGTGGTTCCCTTGAATTAATTCAAGGATAAGAGAAAAGTGGGAGGGGCTCGAGGAGAGGGATGGGGGGGGGAGGGGAGGAGTTCATGACATAAATGAAGTGTGTGGCAATTATTTTGAGTGAGTAGCATTTATTTTGAGGGATGGAATTCACTTGGGAGGAGATATAAGTGTGATAGGAGTTTGGAAGAGGAGAAGTCATTTTTGTTGCATAGGGGAACTTGGGGGAAGGAAGATTGATATTTTGGGAAATTCTTACAAGATATTTTGATGGAGGATTTGGAGTGGGAAAAAGAGTGGGGGGGATCAATTTCATACACAGTACGATTGTAATTGGACTTGGGCTCGGAGGGATAAGGAACCTATAGATGTTCCTTGGGCTATGAAGTTTAATATACTACCTAGTTGGAAAGGTGGCATATTTAATTAAGCAACTCCAGTGGGAGCACTGCAACTGAGCCACCATAATCGGGTATTGTTCTTGTTCTTCTTATTGTCTAAATTATGTAAATTGTTGTAATTCAATTATGTTACATTTTTTTTTATATGCCATTGTTAAAAAAACTATTGTGTTGTAAATATGGCATTTTTTGTTGTGAAATTATGTTGGAATTTTATTTATGGTTTGAGGACCCCAAGATGGGTCCTTACACATGGTATCAAAGTTAGATTCAAAATTTAGGCCCCAAAACCCACCTACACACTAACAACCCTACACCCTTGTTCTAACCTCGTGCATGCACACAAAAATCCTTAACTACAAACAAAAGACACTGTGTTATATCAAAACTTAACCAATAAATAAATAAATAAAGTACATACAATCATGTAAACAAAAAAACAACAAGAAGTCAATATTTTAGTGCGAAGAATGCACCATTATATAACCAAGTGATCATTTATCTCTTCATGATCATCGTAAACCAACACAAGCATCATGAAGTTAGGATGCATTGTCTAAAAATATAGGCATATCTTTTATTTTATTTACTGAAGGTCCATGTACGAGTCTGAGGTAGAACTATGGTCATACAAGATGCTAGTCTAGTTTATGAGGGTCCTTGGTACACCTTCTAACTTACAGTAACCTTTATGAAAGTGTCTAAGTTCTCATTTTCCTAAGCTCATTCTTGGTTGGGAATTACTGGTTTTAATTATTTAACAAGCCTATTACATAAATCTAATTCAATGCTTTCCTATTCTGCCATCTTAGGCACATCCATCCATATGGATTTTGTTTCAAAGGCATTTGAGTGGAATGTGTTTTAATAATGTGTTTTTCTACATGAATTATTAGGGTAAAAAATGATGCAAAGGTAGTGTTGTAGCACTGCAACACCCTTCAAAATTTTGGCTTACACTCAAATTTAGGAGCCTTCCTTGGTCTTTCCCTTAGTTGTTGCAAACACTTGAGCTCATTTCATGAGCTTTCTTAGAGTCTTTTAACCCCTTTTTCTTGTTTGATCAACTGTCATCTTTTGGCATGTTTGACTGTTTTGTCATGCTTGCAGACCTTTCTAGTGATCTCAAATGTTGGTCTCTGTGTGTTCGAGTTGTCCTAGCTATGTAAACACATGTCGTACTCATACACAAATTTTTAAGCATTGTCACACAAGTGTCGTCACAATCGTCCTAAAGTCTATCTCAAGTGTTGCACTTGTTGCTTCTTTTATAAGACAATAACACAAAGGGTAATGCTTTGTCTTGTTGTTCCAATGGTATATGTTGTCGTGTCGTCAAAGTATGCTAAGGGTGTGATCACAAGTTCAAGTTTTACACAAGTTCACCTTCCTCCCACACTTAGCCATTTTCTGAAAATATTTGTGACCCGGAAACTCAGTTTCACCTGACCTCGACTGAACTGTGCACTACGCAGTCTCAGCCAGTGCAACATTTCTACCTAGAACTGTGCAATGCGCAGTCACTGTCCCCTAGGGCAGTTGCACTGTGCAATTCCAGAGTTGAGCAACCTCCCTTCATCCCTAGAATTGCGTAGTAACTCCTCCTAGCCTAACTTGAACTGCGCACTTCACAATCTCAGTGCTCAAGCTTCTCCCTTTTGGTACCCTGTTTTGTCCCCACTACCACTATTTTCCACCTCCATTCTTGTCCTTTTTGTACTCCTATACCTATTCTACTGCCATTTTTCTTGCTCCAAAACTGTCAAAATCCTATTAAGAAGTAAAGCATTTCATTGTGTCATTTTGTTGTTTATTAGTTAAATTTAAGTGAATTTGAGTTGTTACCAAGGAACTAACTAATCAATATGGTCGAGTGTGGATATTGCACCAGCTGAGCAGGATGAAATTAGGAGAGTGTTGGTCCATGAACCATGTTCCCCCATTTTTTTACTCAACAGCCATTTCAGGGTCAATACTTAACAATGCAAAGGGTGGATAGGCCGCATACTTCTAGATGAGCGAGCTACCTCCAGCTATGCTCGAACAAGTTCAACTTCTACTACGATAAATATCTCCACTATCCTCACTGAATTTAGCTTGTACCAATCCTAGGGTTAGTTGAGGGTTGTTATGGTAAATTGAACAGGTTGTTCCAACGATCTAATCTGGAAGTTCGATTTAGCCGAGCTATTAGAATTTGCTATGTATGGTTCAGTTTGTTTTTAACCAAGTCGATGCCTATAAAGGTTACTCTGTAATAGTTAGGAAGGTAGTGAACATAAGGATATACTGCCATTTGTATCTTTTATCTCCAGACATATATTTTTAATTAAAAGATTGTTATGATGGCGATGTATTGAGTTCAGATCAGTTTGTTGGATGGTTCATTGTGAATTCATGAATTAGTTGTGATTGAAGCTTTTCATTTCCTATAGGTAAGTAAGCTCCCCAGGTGTGGTCAGGCCCACCACTATCTGGGATCAGCTTTGTATCATTTCTTAGGAATATAGCTGTGTGATAGTCATAACTACTTTTCGTTTATCTCTGGTTTTTCAATTGTTTATATGTTGCATGAGGTTTCTATTGAATTTGAAACGATTTTGGTATGTTGACTATGTGATGTGTTTCCATATCCTTTACTCCAACAATTTGAATGTATGGGTCTCGTGTGATTGGCGCTCCTATTTCTAAGGTAAAGTCATACTCTGTTTACTAAAGCCACCAACCGTATTGCCCTGACTGTGCTATCGAGGTTATATAAAACTCGTTTTAATCATATTATAAACTGAATTCTTGTGGTAGGATGGTCCATCTAATGAAAACACAAAGCAACCCTCAAACAGAATTCAAGATAATTCATTGAGTAATCGGGATTGACCTGATGTGAGCTTAATTATGCATGAAGTGGATTTCATATGATTCCGAATAAATCGAATTTGCTTATTTCTTTTAGTGATCAAATTGGTTGGTTTCCTACCGAATTATTTTCATAGATGCGTGTGCCATATAAATATTGCTTTCCAGACTAGGTGATTAAGTTAGCTTAACATCATTTGATATTGTCTTGTTTCTCAAATAGATTCTCAATTCCTTAATTAAATCACAGATCGATTTTGGTAAACGATTTAGTTTTAGTTTCCAGTGCAATTTCCCTTCGTTTTGAGTGTTGAGCTTCCAACCTAAGATAGTTTCCATCAAAGATGTGCTTGATTTGATTTTGAAGTTAGGTTGCAGAGTGTTGGTTTGCTGAGATTTTGAATAAGTTTGCTTGAGTTTAATTTGAGATTTATGCCACTATAGGATAGTTTCCTGAGTACAGTTTTGTGTGCCTAATACCAATTTATAGTTGTTTTATTTGTTGTCATTCTTAAGAATAGAGTTAAGGCTTGAAACTTGTTCTTAAGGTTATGATAGATTAGGAATATGTATTAGTGTGAGAGATCAAGTTTCCTGGTTAAGGGTGTGAAATAGAGTATAGGTTTAAGTTTATCAGTTTACAGACAAGCTTTCATTGGTTTGACAAGGAGAGTTGGTATTTCATTGAGTTAAGTTTTCCTTTCATGATGGTTGAATGCTAGAAGATTGTATTTTGATTTGAAGTTATTGTGTCTTTTTAATTTCAGGTACAAGATTTAGATTTGTACTTAGTTAAACAAGCAAGAGGATTGAATAGGTTTTTAGTCAGAGATTCTTCCGAGTTGTGTCCAAGAGTGAAGCTTATCATAGATTTGAAGTTACCTTTGGAAAGTTTAGTTTCAAGTTTACTTGCCTTCCGAACATGCTTGAAGTAGATTAGAATTTGCAACTTTTCATTCAAGAGTAGCATAGGTAACAGAATTAGGGTTTCTTAGGGTTTTCATGAGAGCTGAGTTATTTGATAAAGTGTTTTAATTGGAAGTTTTTGCTTAGCATATATCTTGTGATTCAGATTGGGATTTCATTTAAGTATAGATTCATTAAGAGTTTCAAGTTAGAATTTGATTATTGATTCTGCTAGCTAGGGTTTGATGAATTGTGTGCTAGATTCAGCTAACTCATTTCATAAAGGAAACCATTAGAACTTTGACCAAGAACTGAATTTAGAAAGTGCAATACAACTCATGTTTACGAGCCTGGATTGACATATAGATGCAGGAGAATTAATACACCTATTAAATCTCTCAACATTTTGGCGTCGTTGTTGGGGAAGTTGTAATTTCTTATTCAGGTAACTATTATTATTTGAGTTTCAGGATCTTGCAGGACTGTCAGAGGGCGGAGAGTGTACGGTAAGACGTGAGTGAAGAGCCACACATCCACTTTTGTGGGGTTGCTCCAAAGTCTAACCGATCACTGCTTGTTCTTGAGTTTTTATTTCCTTTATCTTTATGCGTAGGAGTACAGGTAGACCTAGAGATAGCAAGGGTAGATTTATTTCCAGTTCTAAATTTCCTGCAACCTTTGGATCAGTTAATATACTCATTCTTACTGTTGTTAATCAATACACATGACTGAGACAAGAAGGAGGAAGTGTTGATACCAACTTGGTTCCGGATCAAGAATTCTTAGATCAAAGGGGAAAGACCATTCGACAAGTTGTCTTTGACAACCCTATAGAAGAACCAATAGAACTGCAGGACAACGTGGACAAGCAATCAACTAATATCAACCGTGTTCCAATACCTCCTGTTCACACCATAATCAGCAAACCCCTTCGGGTGCCCGTTGTAGATATGGATCACCAAGATGGGGAGGACAAACACAACGAAGAATGCAAAGAAGAGGGAGAAGGCCCTCAACGCAATGGTAACCTCTTTGGAGGAAACAACTAGGAAGATGAAGAGGAAGTTACCTTCGAGTTCCCTATCCTAGATGTGACTCGTGACATCAACATGAAAAACATTCTGATGGCATCTCTCCCGTTATTCTACGGTAAATCATCTAAGGACCCCGATGCATTTCTTTTTGAATTCGATATTTTATGTCGCAATTATAATTACTATGAGGATGCACATAAACTTAAATTGTTTCCCGCCACATTAAAAGATGCAACCCTTAGGTGGTTCATGAGTCTAGGGCAACACACGATATACTCATGGGATGACATGAAATCAGTCTTCCTTAAAAAGTATCAAGATTTTTGTAAAAGTAGGGACATCAATGATATCCTTAGGATGGAACAAACAGAAGACAAAAACCTAGAGGAGTATCTTGAACGATTCCTATACAATTTTCACAAATCTCGTGGGTCAAACTTAGACGAAAATATTATCAAAACTGTGTTCTTAAAAGGGCTGAGAGATGAATGCATTGAAACATTAAACCATCTTAGTGGTGGGGACATCTATAAGAAGTCATTTGCTGAAGTAATTGAGCTTTGTCGTACCTATTCTAGGAGCCAAGCTAAAGTAGGCAAAAAGCTTCGCGAACTTAAAGAAAATTCTAGAGACTATGTGCAAAAGAAAACTGTGGCTAATGTTGTTACGAGAGTCGAGTTGGGAAACCTATTAGAAAGCTTTAAAACTGATATACTCAACACAATCAATGACCATCTAGACACTATGAAAATCAAACAAAAACAAGAGGCTGAAAAAGTAGCCATGGCAGTCTTTTGTTCCAAGTGTAGGCGCAAACATGCAGAAAGGGAATGTCCTTTAAATTCCATTGAGATCTGTGGAATCTGCACTCTAGAACACCCAATCGAGAAGGGCCCATCACTTCCCGGCTTACAGGCCATCTATAAGGGGAGCACTGAAACCATTGACCAATCTCAACACAACAAAAGACCACCTGGAGAGGCTAGAATCAGAATATGTTTCCGGACCCAAATTCCCAAGGTTATGGCCAGACTCAGCCTTGGACCTTCCCTGCATCTTACCCTCCTTGTGCTGCTCAGTAACCACAAAACACTTCCTAGAGCCAGAATTGGAGGACAAACCCCTATACCAACACATATCAACCCCAGCCCCAATTCTATGTGCCTTACCCAAATATGCCAAGTGCCTCGTATAATCCAACCATGCAATCCTATCAGCAAGGGTATAACCCCAACATGTATCAACCACCTACACTTCCACCACCTACTTTGCATCAGTTATTACCTGCACCTGCTAACCCATCATCTTCACAGGCACCTGCTACCTTGAACCCATCCCGACCTACACTGTTGCCTATGCAACCCGTACCTAACACAAGTCACAATAGGCTACCTCAACCAGTGCTATTAGAGACATTCCCATTTACACCAAAATTTTCAAAGATCTTTGCATTAAGAAACCAGGGAGGAAGGGGCATAAGAACCAGAATGTCAAAATCATAAGCCAAATGTCCACTATGATTTCTGATTTGCCTGCAAAATACAATGACCCTGGGAACCCCATTGTCACCATTGAGATAAACAGAGTACTTCTACCAAACACCCTCATGGATCTAGGGGTAGCAACAAATGCAATGACCTATGAAGAGGCTTCGCAAGAAGAGGCTCTACAGCTGAGTGTGCAAAGGCCTAGGGTAGAAGTCCGCAGCTGAGTGCACGGACCCCTGCAACTATGTGCGCAAGGTAGTCAGAGTCTGTACTGGAAATTTGGATCATCAATAAAGAGACGTATTCTGGAATTATCTGTGTATGTGTTATTTTACTTCTGTTATGAATATTGTGATTATGTTATGTTGAATACTGGGTTTATGAATTAATGCTATATTGATGCGCGAATCTATGTATTTTACTTTGTCATATGAACGCAAGTAAGAATATCTGTTTACACGAAGATAACCGTAATGCATGTTAAAGTTAACCAATACTTAAGCGAATCTAAGTACACAAGTAAGAGTAATTACAGAGGCACGTAAGTGCCTGATCTATCTATTTGGGGTCCACGAAGGACGATCAGAGACTTTCGCTGAGGCCTCAACGACGAATAAGAGAAATACTTTGATAAGCCCTTTATCAGTCTGCGCAAAGGAAGGGTTAGGTCATATAATCGACATCACAACCATCTCAGGGTGCGGAAACTTGGTTCCTGCATCCCCCCATACTGGTTTGGGTGAGACTTCAGTGCGCGCTCTGCAAATTGATGCCAGAAGGGCTAGTAGTGTAGGGATTTGCTTGGCTACTTAACACTGAACCTAGTTTAGGGCCCATCAAGCCAACAAATGGTTTTGTTGACAAGACCGGGATCTGCATAACGAGATGTGTGATGTCACATCATTGGAATCCAACTAAGAAGGAGATTGAAGACCAGTTGGATAGAAATATCCACGAATTCGCGGTGCAAGAAAACAAGAATACGGGATTGACGAAAGAACAGTGGTTGGACAGATATCTATACACAGAGATACATGAAATCTTCTTCTATTCCTTCCCAATTTAATTATACGAGTGGATCTCGAAGTTGGCAGACAGCCAAGGGAGGTGGAGGCTTGACGACCCCGCAGTGAGTGCAGAGATTGGAAGCCTCTGAAGATAAGATCAAGCGCGCTGTCGATCATTGGCTCAATCGTATCATAGGAGGATTTGTGATAGAGTTCACAATCGATACTTCAGTCAGTTACAGCGAAGTAGAGCGCCGCTTTTTCAAAGGGCTACGAGGTAAGTATTTGAAATTGTTAAGTACATGGATTACGATGTCCTTGTGTGAAAAGCGGGTTATGCAGTTACCTTGATGTTTGGGGCTACACGAAGTGGAAGGACTTTCAGGGATGAAGGAAGAAAAGGCCCTGAATATAGCCCGCTAATTGAACCTCCTCTGAGTGACGACGAGGGAGTAGCACAGGCTTCTCCGTAGAGTGTTATTCATTTGATAAAGCAAGGGTTCCTGCAAATACCTCATCCACCCACACCATCTCCATCTTCATAAGGTAAACAATGCTCAGTTGGCTGCACAGAAGAATTCTTCCATTGATCTTCTTAAGGCAACCACGGAAAAGAATGAGCACATGACCAAGTCCGTGACTGAGGCATGCAAAACTGTTCTAAAGTTGGATATTCCTGAAGATGCGCCAGTGGATGTGAGAATTCGGAAGCTCACTGTCGGAGTGTGCGAAGCGAGAACAGAGATGGCTAAGGTTTAGTTTGAACTAAACCTTAAAACTACAGAGCTCAAGTTGAGGGCCCAGCCTTCGACTCCACTAGAGGTTAAAGAGCAGTGCGCGAACGCTTTCAAAGATGCAGTAGAAGCTATAGATGTCATCGTGAAGGAGTGCACCGAGCTCTTCGAGTAGTCGCTCGAAGTAGTCACCAACCTACAGGAGCATCCCACTGTGCAGAGGTTGGAAACAGAGGCACGGGAGCTACAACAAATATATGATGAGGTTAAAGTGATGGCGCGCACTGTCTCCATCACACAAAGGTTAGCGAAGCTACATGAAGCAAAGGCGCTGAAAAAATAGGTGGATGCAACTCAGCACAAGGAGATAGTACTCAAGGCCATATTGGGGCCTTGGCTAGAGGAGGCCTATGTACTCACTGCCTCCATTGAAGGGAAATTGGCCAGTCTGCAGGTGACACAGCAGAAAATATAGGCAGACAGCGCAGAGCCAGCGATAGAGTAGCTGGTCAAGTAGGTGAAGCAGGCGGCAACACAGTGCACCACTGAAGTCGTAGTGGTACAGGTGGAGCTGGGAGGTCTTCGTGACAAGATCTCCGTGCCAGTAGAGTGACTCAAGGGCGAGTCACCAGATTTGTGTTGGGGGCCTGTTGGGAACAGGTCCCCTAGGGTCAATTTTGGGGTTAAAAGCCCAAGTTTTGGGGCTAAAGGCCCAAGTTTTGTGTAAAAGAATGTAAAGTCTCTGCATTTTGTGGCCGCAGAGCACGAAGATGTAAGCAAATGAAAAGGGTTTCTGCCCTTAGTTTAGATAGTTTGTGTCGGCTTGATGAGATCTACCCTTGGTCTGCAAACCATGGGATTGTATAAAAAGGGAGTCTTAAAAGAGTCGAAGGCAGTTCATAAGTTTTTGATAGAGTTCTGAGTAATTTTATGGGTCTATGAGAGCTAAGAGCAAAGAGTCTTAGTGTAAGAAGAGGCTCTGCAGCTGAGTGTGCAGAGGCCTAGGGTAGAAGTCCGCAGCTGAGTGCGCGGACCCCTGCAGCTGTGTGCGCAAGGTAGTCAGAGTCTGTACTGGAAATCTGGATTATCAATAAAGAGAAGTATTATGGAATTATCTGTATATGTGTTATTTTACTTCTATTATGAATGTTGTGATTATGTTATGTTGAATACTGGGGTTATGAATTAATGCTATATTGATGCGCGAATCTATGTATTTTACTTTGTCATATGAACGCAAGTAAGAATATCTATTTACGCGAAGATAATCGTAATGCATGTTAAAGTTAACCAATACTTAAGTGAATCTGAGTAAGTATAGAAGTAAGAGTAATTACAGAGGTGTGTAAGTGCCTGATCTATCAATTTGGGGTCCACAAAGGATGATTGGAGACTTTCGCGGAGGCTTCAAGGACGAATAAGAGAAATACTTTGATAAGCCCTAAAGGGCTTATTGGTCTGCACGAAGGAAGGTTTAGGGCATATAACTGACATCACAACCATCTCAGGGTACAGAAACTTGGTTCCTACATCCCCCCATACTGCTTCGAGTGACACTTCAGTCCGCGCTCCGCGGATTGATACCGAAAGGGCCAATAGTGTAGGGATTTGCTTGGCTGCTTAACGTTGAACCTGGGTCAGGGCCCATCAAGCCAACACCCTCCAAATTTTAATTAATCCTCTACATTGTTAGATGCAGGGAAGGCTCATGTGGTCATATTTAATGAGTACTATATCTATTTTCTTTAAATAGAAATATCTCTTGTACCACCCCGCTCTCTTCACCCAATTTCCACAATGAAATTCTCCAAATAAACATATCCAAAGGGTGGAAGCACAAGAGAGTTGAAAATTCCTTATGACATGGGGTAATGTGCACATTGGGGATGACATGACTACCTAACTAAATTATTCAATGAAAAGCATCCAAACCTATGTCGTAGTGTGGTCCATGTTAGGGTGTTGACCTTAGCCATTGAGGAGGAGTGAAGTAATTTCCCAACATGTAACCTCTAAGCCTAGAATCATGGATATTGACGATGGAGACACTCCCTTAAATGTGTGATGATGATTGCTAATTTCCCATTGGGGAAGTTAGCTCAATGTAGTTGATGCTTTTATCATCTTGGTTCTATCAATGGTTAGATCAATATAAGACGATACCATAACATATTGCAACAAAGGACAGATAGGATGGGAGTGGAGGTAGGTTAGGCAGGATAAGAGACTATAAGTTAGTTGGGGACTCAAAATGGGAAGTGATATCATTGATTGTTTTACTTAAATTTTGTTTACTACATATTTCTGCCTATTTTGTCATGCCTTATTATTATACTGCTTCTTGACTTCTTGTATCCTCTTGATTCTAACTTCAGGATGAAGCTTCCTGAAGGAGGGGTGTATGTAGTACCTGCATCCTAATCCCATTACCTTATATTAAGTTATTAACCTACCTACTAAATGATTGACTTCTAAGACAAATTTGTATAAGTATTATTAGTATATGTATAATATATGTGTATGCTAGCTACATACCCACCTCGCATGAATGCGCTAGTATCCTATGGCCTATTGTGTTAGGTGAGTAATTAACGATTAAGCTTGATTAGTGAATAAGATATGATTAACATTAAGCTTTATTAATGATAAATTTCGTGGTTATCCTTAAGTTTTCCTAATAGTTAAGTTTGATTAGTGCTTGCTTAACCCTTAAGCTTAACTTATACAAATTATATTTTAACATTACTATTTAATATTTAATTGATAGGCTTTTTGTGAATCCATAAGGTTGACTAACATGATTAAATATTAATATTTTATTGTTATTAATATTTTATTCTTTATCTCTTCAAGGCCCTAACATGGTGGTTCCCTAGAATTAATTTGAGGATGAGAGAAAAGTGGGAGGGGCTTGAGGAGAGGCATGGGGGAGGTGTTAATGACATAAATGAAGTGGGTGGCAATTAATTTGAGGGGTAGCATTTACTTGGGGGCAGACATAAGTGCAGGAGGAGTTTGGAAGAGGGAAGTCATTTTTGTTTCACGAGGGAACTTAATGGAAGGAGGATAAATATTTGGGGAAATTCTTATGAGAGGTAGGATGGAGGACTTGGAGAAAGGGATTTGGAATGGGATAAAGAGTGGGGAGGTCAATTTTGGGCACACTATGATAATATTTGGATTTGGTCTAAGAGGGCTAGGGAACCTATAGAGGTTCCCTAGGCTAGGAAGTCGGATGGACTACATGGTTGGCATGGTGGCATATTCAATTGGGTAGCCCCAATGAGAGTACCACAATCGAGCCACCTTACCAATTATTCTACTTGTTGTTGTTTAAATTATGTAAATTATTGTAGATCATTTATGTCACATTTTTTATATGTTATTGTCAAAAAAAAAATATTGTGTTGTAAATATGTTATTTTTTTGTTGTGAAATTATGTGGGAATTTTATTTATGGTCTCAGGACCCTAAGATGGGTCCTTACATCTTCAACAAAATGTTCCCATGGAAAATTTGAAGGATGGAATTTATATAAAAGTGTATAAACATGGGTGAATCTTACTAGTCCCTAAATGCAATGTATAAAATCTTTGATGATATTTTAGTAAAAAAATCAAATTTCTTATGATTTTATATAGCATCTATAAAATTTTGGTGATTTTAAAGGTAAAATAATTTTATCCTATAAAATTTTGGTGAAACATTTTTAGAAAAAATGGACATTAGTGAATCATTTTTTTAATCATGGAAACTTAGCCCATTTGTAAAATTGAGCCCCTAAAATTTTCCCCAAACATGTTGTTAGTGTCAGTATCTGCATACTTCCATCAGGGATCAAAATTTGCTCTTTGCATTGTCATTTTAGGGGTCCCATACTGAAAATTTTACATCATTCCATTAGGTCATGTCAAACTGATCCACTGATGGTTGTCTTCTCTTCAAAAAGTCCAATTTCTCACTCAAAGAGTATACTTGCTGACTCTTCTTCAAGTTGTCTTCAGTTATGGTTTCATGGTCAATATGCAATCATGCTTTCATTAGGTCATAGGGCATGTTTTCATTAGGTATTAGGGTTTCATTTCCAAGGTCAAGAGCCTGATTTTCACCTCAAAAACATGTTTTTGAGGTGAAAACAGAGTATTTTGAGTTTATTTGTATTTCATATGTAATTTTAAGTCACTATATGTAATAATTGATCCCAACTGCACCAGAGAATCTCTCCTTGCTGCAAGACAAAGAAACACAACAAAACTCAGTTCAAGTTGAGAATTATCCACCTACAAAGACACAAAGAATAAAAAGGCATTAAAACAGAGTTTTGAAGAAGGACAGAAAACATTAGAAAGTGGGTTTTTCAAATGAAAAATCAAAATATACTCCTATTTAAGCTCCCACATTTCATTTCCAAGTTCATTATTCTCATTAGCAAGCAAGGAGTCAAAAAAAAGTGAGAAGAAGAGGCAAGCTTGAGCAAGTTTTGGGCGAAGGAAGGTTGGTGTTGCGCTTCTGGAGGGTGGCGCTGCACTTCTGGAGAAGTGGAGCAGTGGCGATGCGCGTTGGCAAAGCGGCACTGCGCTTCTGAGGCAGACAAGTTGGCGTTGTGCATTGAGGCCGGTGCTACGCCTCTAGAAAACTTCCCCAGTGTTATTTTACACTGGCGCTACGCGTCTGGGCACTGGCATTGCATTGAGCAAGAAGGCTAGAAAAGCCTCAAATCTTCATACAAACTCCAAATTTACCCTCTCTCACCTGCATACAAGTAAGTGGTCCTCCATACTACATTGATTGGTTTGCAATTTAACATCATAAGCATCGTTTTCCATGTTAAATATGAAACCCTAAACTATCATTGTTCCTCCTATCACTCACTACAACTCTAAACCCTATCCCTATTTCCCTATCCCTTATCCCTTTGTCCCTTTATCCCTATTCCATATTTCCCCATCCCTTTTATCCCTCTTCCCCAAGGGAAATTTCTCAAAACAAGCCCTCCCTCTCATTTCCTACTCCTTCATTCATTTCCTAGCCACAAGCTCATCTCCCATCCCCTCATACCTAAAAACACTTTCACTCATTCCCTTCATACAACCTCAACTTTGCAAACATGGACCAAGAGGACCGAGACTATGACGAGGAGGCAAACACAGGCAGTGACACCTCAGTAGACAGAGCTAGGCAACAGAGAAAACCACACAAGGGAGGTAGGATTATCAGAGAAGAGCCATCAAACCTTAGGGAATTGCAGGCCTCTCAGTTGGCTGTTACATGTTTCAAATATATTGGCTGCTATGAGTTTTGTGAGCAGGTGGAGAGAGTTCAATACCACCCGGAGCTCACTAGACTTTTTGTGGCTCATCTTTGGGACAACAAGGTAACTCTTGCTAGGGTAACCTTCACAATTTCACCATCCATCATTTCAGATGCCACTAGGATTCCAAATGTCGGGGAGAAGTGGTACAAGTCCCAGGACCTGGTTGAACACTACTATGAGCCTTATATCAAATCCCAGTATAGAAATGACGTGAAGAGACTTTTTCCTTTTAGATTTCTTGAAGACAAGTATGTCCCCATGATGAAAATCATCATGAAGTATTTCACTTGTGAGGGCAGATTCTCCAAGTTGTACATCTATCACATCAGGCTCCTCATGCATATTACCAAGGTGAGGATGTTAAACCTCCCTTACTTCTTGTTCAGGAATATTGAGAAGATGGCTGATTTTGTCCAGAAGAAACCATACCCTCAGCAGATGAGCAATCTCTATCACTACTCCCTGATCAAGATCATTGTGCTTCGTCATCTCAATCTCCTCAACATCTCTTGGGAGACCTTTATTTCTCATGATATCTATAGGGGTCCTCAAATTCCTCCACCAGTGTCTCAAGAAATAGGAGGACCTTCTAGCAGTGTTCAAGTGAATGAGGAAGCCAAGGAGACTAGAACTATTGAGGTGCCCGTTTACATGACATATCAAAGGGGCACAAGGAGATTATTTGCAGCAGATAGGCAAGTGTTTTCTCCATGGGATGTGGAAGGGACCTTGCCTTCTTCATCAGCTCATAGGAAAATGCTAGCTCCACAGGATGTGGAAGGGGCTTTGCCTTCTTCATCGACACAACAGGTATGGGTGCAGCAGTTGCACAAAGGGAAGGAAAAGATGCCAGAGCAGAGTATTGAGGACAAGGAGGAAAGGGACTTTGACTTGACTGAGCATGATGAGCCGGAGCAACGTTATACTCATCATGGAGTGGAAATCATTGACTTAGAGGCTCAGGATGAAGAAACCATCAAAGACATCATCATACAAGAAAGGGAAGCTCAAGTACAAGATTTGGCGGACAATTTAGAGAGGGCCAAATATTTCATCACATATTTGGAGCAAGAAAACAAGCAATTGAGTGACAAACAAGTCCTCATGGAGCTAGAAATGCTCAAGATGAAACGACAAAGTGGCAAAGAGGCACATGTCACTTTGACTCCTATTGAGAAGGAGATTGAAGAGGATAGAGAAACTTGGCTTGAGAGAGTCAACTTGCACCTTGAGAAGCTGCTACAGAAGGCCAATAGAGACAATCAGATGATCAGACACATGGCCTATCATTATAGGACCCGAAACAAGATTTGCAATATGAGGGTCAAGAAGATGAAAGCTAGGCTAAGGCGGGCCTTGAAAGGAAAAAAGGAGGAGGATAGGCTTAGGATGCTTGTTGAAGCTTCCTTGGTTCATCAAGACACTTGATGAGGGTTCTTCTCACCAATTTTGGGCAAATTCAAAAGAGTTTTTGTCATTTGCCAATTTTTGAAATTCTACACATATGAAAACTACCTTTTTCTAGGGGCACCCAATGAAGAAATGGTTTGCATTTTTGGATTCAGAGCGATGAGGACATGCACCCTAGCAATTTTCAAAGTTTTTGGGGCAGAACTGGTCCACCAAAAGGTCAAAAAACACCCTAAAAATGACCTTTCTGCCACTTTTTGGACACACAGAAGCAATCTTGGGAGAATCAAGTTTTGAGGGGTCAAATGAGCTTTAAATTCAGAAATTCCAGGTGTTTTGGAAAGTAGACTTGAAGACATTTTCAATGAGCTATCATGGGCTCAATTTGGATGCCAGGAAGGCCTCTAAAAGGGACTTGAAAGTGGCGTTGCGCGTAGGGCAGATTTTGCTCAAGATGGTCATTTTTCTAGTTTTTTACTATGATCATGGATTCTCTCTCATGGATGATGATTCACCATTGTAAATGATGACTTGGCATGTAATTATGATAGATAAATAGTAATAGAGGGTAGATTCATTGCTTTAGAAGTTAGTTTGAGCTCAAATGAATTAGTTTTTCACTTTTAGAGGCAAGTTGTTGATGATGCCTATATTCCTGTTTCTTGTTCAGTATTAGTTAGATTAGCTCCTCATCTTAGGGATTCGACCCCTGAGGATGGGAGGAGGTTGAATTCATGTCTATATCTTCTTCTTCTTTCTCATTGTAAAGGGTTGGACTCAGCTGGATGCTCAAACCTTGATTGTACACCTTTTGTAAGCAGTTTGGCAGGAGATTAATAAGAATTGCAACTATTTTTATGGGATCCATGTGGTATGAGTTTTAGTACAGTTTCTTCTTCTGTAATCATATGTTAATGTGTTTTTTATTCTTCTTTAATCATTTCATTGCTTCTAGTTGAATGTTTTCAAGTTGATAGGCGGAATTCATTGCATCAGTGCTCTGCCTTGGGAAACCATTCACCATTTCATGTTTTCTGCAATCTAGGAAGGATTCATGGTTTTCACATGCCCTTCTTAGCTTCTCACCAGTCTAAAACATCTCACCCCATCAAGATCTTGAGTGCTAAAGCCTATGCCTACCTTGCCCCATTGAACACCCTACAATTCTGACCCGTTTCATAGACCTAAATTGTCCAGCTCCTCCTGATCTAGAAAAACCCCTACAAAATCCAATCAAAACTTCGTGCTATTATACCTAGCCTAATATCCTTTACCTGATCAAGTCATCTTGGTTGAGATCCTTATGGAGAGAGCCATCTCCCGACCCAGTAGGGCTAGCTACTTAGCTAAGCGTGGTTTGTGGTTACCCTGCCATTGCCTTCCTTCAACCTGAGGTTCAATCCAGGTGATAACACATGCCATAGTGCAAGGAAAATTTATCTTCATGATACCATTCATTAGCACAAAAAATTATCGTCAACAACGCATGTCATATTTCCAGGAAAAAAATATACATCTTCAACAATATAAAGGAATTTCCTAAGTCTTCAAGACCTCAAATTTGGCTAAGTCCCAAAATATCCCTAAAATGCTAAATCGCAAGAGGCCTACAACTACAATAATGACCTAAGCTACAAAACTTATACACAATAAACAGGGTTTAACACTTCTCCACAATTTTCAACTAGGCCACATTACCTTTCAAGGAGAAGAATGTGTGTGTGGGGAAAACCCTTAATTACTTCCCCTCATTTTGAGAATGGCACCCAAGGTAAACCCTGTATTCTTTAGGGCTTGAAGCCATTATATAAATATACTCATTTTGATCTCACACTAATAAAAATTCACTCAATTTTAGACGGCCTTCGACCATTCTTTAGGCCCAAAATTTTTGCTCTCATGACAAATCTAAATTCCATTAAACTTTGCATTTTGTATGATCAGAATTCATACATCCCAAGTTTTCTTCAGACTCTCTAATGCAATCTATCGTCAGAACCTTGTTCATCGAAGCTAGATGTATTTGTCGAAATCCCTCCTCATAGCTGTCATAAATTCAATAATCATTACGTCAGTTTAGCAACACCAAGCCAAAGGTCGTCGTTGCAAAAAACTACACATCTCTGTTAGGTTACCGACAGGTTGGTGAGTCGGTCTACTAAAAAAAGGGCCCTTTTATTTCAACAAAGTTGCCATATTATTCATGTTCAGGGTGACGGTTGCGTAACAACCCCTCGTTGTTGATTTCCTATGTAAACAAAATAATAACAAAGGTCATGGGACACGTATTCCAAGATGAAAAACATAGTGATGGATATCACTGGTGATTAATTAATGGTTATGGAGATTGAAAAAAGCAAAGTGGCATTAATTGGCATTTATTTTTGAAATAAAGGAAAATAGGAGAAAAGGGAGATGAAAGGTTACAAATTTGCATGAGGATAAAATTAAAGGAAACATGAAGGAAAATGAAGAAAATATAGGCCTCGACGATAAAAAGGCTTATGAGGATCATTTCACATCTTTTCTCAGTTGAGGTTTTGTTGGTTTAGCTTTTGTCAGTTTTAGCTTGGAGCTCTCTTTTATTCTCTCACACTCTTGCACACTTAGATAAATCTTGGAACATTCTTGGAGCATGCTTGGAGCACTATAGTTTCACTTGGATTGGAGAAAGAAGGCAAAGTAAGGCAGGAAATCTCAAGGGGACAACAAGATCGGCAGCTGCAGTAAGATTGCTTTGCAGATAACAGGTTGCATGTATGATCTCCTTGTTGATTTATGGATGCATGGTATATGCATGTGATTATTTGGTTATGTTTTGTCGTTGGCATTGAGGGTTGTCTGGGTTGATAATTGTTTTAGCCTTTCCTTTCTATTTCCTGGATAACCATGGTGTTGTGGGTTTTTCCACTTGATTTATTTTTGTTGGTGCTCATAATTCCTTATGGTTGTGGGATGGAACAAATGCTTTAGAATCCCTGGAACAATTTGGTTTGAGTTACTAGTCCTGGAGCCTAGGTTGGACAAATGCTCTGGAGCCCTTGGTGGGTTAAGTTACTAGTCCTAGAGCTGGGTTGGACAAATTCTCTGGAGCCCTAGAAGGTTGTGGGTAGAGTTACTAGTTCTTGGAGCCCTAGACATCCTGGGTAGATTTGGTTGGTGTTAGTGATGTCTGACCGTGAGGTGGAATCATTGGTTGAGGTTTGAGGTAGTTTGGCCTCTCGAAGCCCTGGTTTGGTTTTGTGGTTTATTCCATGTGATCCCACATTCATGCTTGGAATATGGCGTGAGAGTGATTGACTGAAAGCAAGATTTGATTCAACCCAATCTATGGTCAGGTGGTACATGGAGTTCCCTGACTTGGTTGGCATTCTGAGTTGTCATAATTTATATGTTGGTTATTTTCTAGTTATATGTTGTTCATATGATGTTTATCTTATATGGATCATGTCATGAATGGTTTAGCTATTGATCGATTGATGAATGTATGGTATTATAAGTGTTGTTGAAGCTATTTGGATAGGCCATAGGGTCTTCTCAATGATTCTATGATGAATATCAAACTTTTATGATCAGATATGCATTCATGACCTGTAGCTTACTTGTTTTCCATGTGTTTGGTGAAATGTCTATTATGTTCTAGGCAATCTAGGTTAAGTTCTCCCTTCAAGTTTGTATGTTTATCATTTTTTTCATGTCATTAATTATTCTAGGAAGTTTTAGGAAATACTGAGCAGTGGTCTGGAGGTTGTCCTGGAATCTAGGCTCAGATCCTGGGATTGCACCCGCTAAATTAGACAATTTGGGTCACAAATGCACCCAAGCAGGTTTGTACATGCGGTTAGGGGCTATAACCGCATGGAGGCATTTTCATGCATGTTGTTATCAACCTATTTTTATCCCTAGGGTTAGTATCTCTGAGACACTATGTTGATTAACCTTTGTTTTGGGCCTCATACCTTATTTTTTCCAGTCAGGACACCTGATCGCTTGGATGATGGCTTATCCGTGTGACTGGAACCTTCCAGTCACTCGTAGCATGCCTTATGCGAGTAACTACAACCTAGTTTGCCTAATTTTATGCCTGTGACTAGGTAATATTTCTAGAGTTTTGTGGTTACTAGGAGATAAGTTCAACTCATCACCAATTTGAGTTGGCTAGGACTTATCATTAAGAAGCTTCCATAACTTCTTGTCGTCTTAAGCGTCTACCTTCATCCTGCTAGGAGCTTAATTCACCCTATTTATACTGGACCATTTGAGAGGGTCAGGCTAGTTACAGTTCCAGTGATTGAGCTTGAGTATTAACATCATATTTATGGAGAGAGATAGAGTTTTACAGTGATGGCTTTCATAACTCAGTTGGTTATTGCACCCCTTTGGTAAGCGAGAGGTCATGAGTTCGACTCTCATTGAAAGCACCACTTCTGTTGCGATGAAATTTGTATGCAAGGAGTTATTTCTTTGTGGTCTTTTGTCTACATAAGATCACCAGACCGCAAGAGAAAAATAGACAATGGATAAACAATCAAATCCCAACCCAATGCTCAAACATGCAACAATCAAATGATTCTAGATGCTATAAAGGAAAGCATGTGCACTTGGCCTCCTTGCAAGTCAGTGAAGGGTTTTGATTTTGTAGCAGAATCCTCGCGCTCAACTCAAGCGATCTACTTCATGTGCACTCAATATCAACACCTACACACAGCCACAAACACTGACAGACCCCACCATGTGCACTGGGAGGGGATGATCCAGAGGACAGAATTCCAGAGGTCTATAGTGATAGGGCAAGTGAGAAAGAGGTGGCCTGAATATTCGGAGTTGCCTTTACATAAACTGCACCAAAAAGGTCCATGTTGGCCTCTCTTGATAAGATTGTCACCTGTGGGAGCCTTGTTTTTCAGAATTGACCACATGAGTAATCTAGTTCTAGGGGGCGCTTTAAGTTTCCACATACTTTTCCACCATTGTTCTATAGATTGTGGTCTATGGTCGCTTGATAAACAGAGATATCCCTCTTTGGGGGAGTAACGCCCATTTTTTGCAAGCACCCAAATAATCTCGTCCTCCCCTTCTACAATTCTGATGTGTGATTTAGTTAATGCATCTATGTAGTCCGCCCAATATTGATGCCACTGTTGAGGGATGTGCAGACTGCGGGCGGATTTCCAGGCCTGGTGAAAAATGGTGGAGCGTTCCATATCTGCAATGTGGCTGATATGAGTGATGCCTGAATTGGCAAGGAGGAGCTTGAGCTCTTCAGGCAGCTTGTGGGCGTTACCACACCCAATCCATGGGTCTAGCCTGATGCGTACATATGTGCCTACTTGTATTCTCTAGGTGAGTCCTTCTCAGATGAGTGGCATAGAGTTAAGCACCGCTTTCCAGATGACAGAGATCCCTGTTTTATTCCAGCTTGTCTGTCTGAGCCAGTCCATCAGATTTAGGGGAGCTATGTATTTAGAGGAAGCCACCATAGTCCAAAGGTTGTTTGATGTGATCAATTGCCATCCTAACTTGGCCGCCAATGTGAAGGAGAAATCTTCTAGCTTTTTTATACCCCACCCTCCCCATTTCTTTGGGAGGGTAAGCAACTCCCATTTTGCCCATGCAAATATCCTCCCTGTTTGTTTGCCTTTCCAAAGGAACCTGCAATAGAGATTTTGAATTCTAGTAAGGATTCCTCTAGGTATCCATGCCAGGGACATCTAATACACCGGGGTGGCTTCAAGGACAACTTTGATGAGTACTAGTCTTCCAGCCCTGGAGAGGTACTTATGGTACCAAATATTGAGTCTTCTTTCCAATTTTGAGATTAACCATGTCTAGTCTGCTATTTTGTAGCCATGGGGCTTTAGCCTGTAACCCAGATATCTAAGTCTGTCCTGCAACTGTAAGAGGGTGAAGGGGAACCGGTGGAGAGTAAACTATATCTAATGAGGGGTGCAACCTATAGCAGTAATGGTGGATTTAGAATTATTGATGACCATGCATGTAGCAGTTTGAAAAAGGGTGATGGTATTCTGTAAGGTAGTCAAGTCCCTGATTCCACCATTGAGGAAGATCAACACATCATCCACGAAAAGTAAATGAGTTATTATGCATCTGTTAGTGATCCTGATTCCCTTGAGTCTTCCCCTACTATGCACTTCTTTTATAAGTCTACTGAGGCCCTCCATGACCAGCAAAAATAGTAAGGGGGACAGCAGGCATCCTTGCCTGAGGCCTCTTTTAGAGTAGAAGAAAGGTGACGTCGCTCCATTGACTAAGACACTAGAAGATATGTTTGTAATGCAGCACATGATCCATTTTATAAACTCATATGGGAACCCTAAATGAGTTAGGAGCATTCGGAGGTATGACCAACTTAGTTATCAAAGGCCTTTGAGAGGTCTACCTTTAGGATCATACCTTTAATCTTCTTCATCTGAATGGAGTGCATCACTTCTTGTGTAGTACCAACCGCTTCATGAATCTGTTGATCTTGGAGAAAGGAAAATTTCTTAGAGGATATGTGGGAGGAAAGAATGGGTCGAAGGCGATTTGCAGTGATTTTAGCAATGATTTTGTAAATGCAATTGCATAGGGAGATGGGGCGGAAGTCATCAAAGCAGGTCGGGTTATATGATTTGGGGATGAGGGCGATGAAAGTGGAATTGATGGCCCCATACATTCGACCAGTGGTTCGACAGTCTTCAATGACCTTAAGTAGATCGTCTCCAAGCATGTCGAAAAAAACTGTATAGAACTCCATCTGGTCAGGACTCTTGTCACGCTTAAACCATTTCAAGGTAGCCTCTAGTTCCCCCATAGAGACCTCCCTGTTCAGCTCCATAGTAGTTTCCTGATCCACAAACTGAGGAAAGAGTTGTGCTACTCTAATGACTTCAGCAAGAGTGGCATTGGGAGGTGCCTGGTAGATCTGCTTGAAGTGGGTTGTGGCCAGGGAAGCTAGTTGTTGGAATGTATTCACAATATTCCCCTACTCATTTGTCAATTGCCATATGGAATTAATTTCTTTTCTACCATTTGCAAAATTATGGAAAAATTTTGTATTATCATCTCCCTCCATACCATATTTCTCTACTTCTCAACCTCCAGGTTTCTTCCCGATCTTTTAGAATTTTGCCTCTCTTAGATATTAATGCAGTGAGCTTATCCTTTTGTTCGTTTGAGGTGAAAACCCCTCCTTGCTCATCTTCCAAAGCAACAATCTCTGATTCAGTGTCCCTTAGGGTTTGTTCTTCCTATTCTCTCTTATTATGTGCCTAGATTTTAGATAGCCTCTTCAGCTCTTTTAAGTTGTTGACAAAGCCTTCCACTATATTCCCACCAGCAGCAGGGGGGTGGGTCTTCCAGAAATCGGTTACCAACCGAGCATAGGCGGCATCCTTCAACCAAGTGGAATTGAATTTGAAAGGGGATTTTGGTTTGTTGAGTCCTCCCCTTATGTCAAGGAATATCGGTGAATGGTTAGATATATCACCTGACCCAACCCAATGTCTGTAGATATCGCCCAAACCTAGTAATCATTCCTTGATGAGAAATTAATCAAGCCTCCTAGCGAGGTTGTCCTCTCCAAACCTTCTGTTCCTCCGTGTAGGTAGGGTTTTTGCAGAGGGGATATCAATAAGACTGTGGGTCTTCAAGATATTCTCAAAGAATGCAGATAGGGGATCAACCTGGGCATGATGTCCCCAAGGTTCCAAGAACCCCATAGAGAAATTAAGGTCCCCTCTCAAGGTGATGTTATATGATTGCAAGAGATTAGAGGTCAATAATTGTTCCCAGAATTCTTCACGGTGTTGACATGGCCCATACACATTAACAAGTCTAATATATGTGCCTAGTTCAGATGAGAAAATGTCTGCCCCTATGTGTCCAATGCCTTCCCAAATGTTACACAGCCTAATAGTGCGGGAGTTGAAACCCAAGGCTATGCCACCCGAATGACCATTTACATCAAAGGCTTGAAAGGATCAACCGGGGAGCATGGATTCAAGGAGGTGAGAAATAGCTTCAACAAGGCCTAGGGTTTCTTGTAAAAATACAACATCTATCTGTTCGGTTCTAAGTAGTCTTCGCAGAGATAGTTTTTTCTTAGGGCTAGCTAACCCTTGGTAGTTGAATGATAGCAGCTTCATGGGGAAGACAAGCCCAGGGTGTTATGTGCTCTAAGAACCCAGTCTATTGTAAGTTGTCGCCTCGAGGCAATCTCCTCCCCTGCCTGCATCTTAGCTTTGGATAGGGAGGATGGTCAGCCTTTAGGGGGCTTCGGGGGGGTGGAAGGAGATACGAAACCAATACCAATGGTGTCACAGGCCTGTGATCAGGATAGGGATCGGAGCGGATATCTGTGGGAAAGGGACCCTTGATCAGAGTCAGAGGATGCAGATGGGTTTTCCTCTGGGAAAGTTGGGGGGGTACAGGAGTAAATGGGGGGAGGGGGATGTAGAGAACAAGCCAAAGTAATGGGTGGCGGTGGCATGAAAGCAGAGACCTAATGAAACCCCAATGAAACATCTATGCATTCAGATGAAAAAGTGTATTGAACAGACCAGGGGTCAGAGGAGGACATACCCGAAGATAGCGCGGCCTCCGCAGCCGCCTTTGCCCTAGTCAGAGGAGGAGAGGGTGGCCGATATGGTGCTTTACCATGCGTCTTCAGAGTCTCCATGGACGGGGTATCCACTGTTGCTTTAGGGGCGAAGCGTTCCATTGCTACATCCGTAGAGGCCTGTCTTGCTGGTGCCTGAGGATCCTTCGTAGGTATTGTCCTTCCCTTATCCACATTTCTTACTTTACCGATCAGGGGGCTGTCCCTGAAGAGGTGACCAACCTTATGGCAGTGCTTGCACCTAAATGGAACCCCCTCGTAATCGAGGATCTACGTTCACGAGAAGTTCCTCCAACGCAAAGTGGTTTGTTCCTGTAACCCCTCTATGATGTCCATGTGGACTAAAATCTTCGCATATGCCATGATTCTAGTGGAAAGGTATGATTTTTCATACTCCAGATAGGTTCCTAGAGAGTTCCCGATGCGCCTGAAGATGTCCTCAGACCAAAATTGTAGCGGCAAGCTGGGAAGGCAAACCCATAGTGGCCCAGCACCTAATTACTCCCTCTTTGGGTCGAAGAGGGGGTTCCATCTCCTCAGAATCAGAAGGGCCTGTTCAATATGCCAGAAGGATGACAATACCCAATTTGTATGATCCAGGTGGATATTGGTGGCCACCTACCAAATCCACTTGGACCCCCACCATTATTTCTTTCAGCTTTTTAGTTTCCTTAATTGTAGCCTAGTTTACTATTTTTAGCATTTTTCGGGTCCTGAACTTCCGAAGCCGTTTTGAGGCCCTAAATGACGTTTTTTTGGGAAAACTAGGAGCAAGATGGGTCCATGGACCGATGTTGCTCTTCTCAAAGTTGTAGTTCTCGGATAGATCTTTCTAACAAGATATTGTGCGCGTCAAACGGAGATCGTATGCCAAAGTTACGACCCTGGGAAGTTGATGTACCAATTTACCCAAACGAGGCCCATAGTTTGGCGTTTCATCTTCTAGGGTTAGGTTTTGGAATGTTAAGGGCTTTCCATTGTTTCTCAACAATAAATAGGCCTTTGAGCCTCATTGTAACACAGTTCAGAGGCATGTAGCCGCCACATCTCTTCTCAGAGATAAGCTACCATCGCCCTAGCTGGTTTATTTCCAATTTTGTTTGTAAACATATTTCAGTGTTTTACATTAATGAAATGAAGTATTATTTCCACTGCATCTCTGTGTTTATGGTTATCTCTATAATTTGTTGCGTTCATGTTTAAATTTGGATCAGTGGTATCAGAGCGGTCTGCTTTTTCTATGTTTTTCTTTGCATGTCTCCAACGAGGTCGGGATATAAGGAGTTAGGGCTTGAACTGGTCGAACCTTTGCAAGACCACCCTCGCAAATCCCAATAGCCTCCCATGGCAAATGAAAATAAAGATGAGGGGGTAGGAGATCCTCTCAAAATCTTACTCGAAGAAGCCCTCGAGCGACAAAGGAACGCGATGATGGACAACTTCACCCAGATCCTTTAGTGGCTACCTAGGGGCGACGCATCGGCTTCCAACAGCTACTCTGGAAACGCCACACTGTTTAAGGTACAAGTTAATTTTGAAATCCCCATATTCGAGGGTCAAATAGACACAGATGCCATCGATAAATGGTTAAATTTGCTAGAGGGTTATTTTTCTGTTCATGATTTTTCCAGTCGAGAAAATATTATTTTCGCTCTTCTCAAAGCAGCCCCCACATCAAGGACTAGTGGGAAACCTACTGCGAGCAGAAGGATGAAAGTATAGGCTCACTGTTTTCAGCCGCACCCACTTGGGATTCATTCCGAGAGGCCATCAAGGGGCAGTACTACCCTGTCGGAAGCTATGAGGATCAATACATAAAGTGGACCATGCTGCGGCAGGGAAGGGACCAAGACGTGCCAGAGTTTACCAATATTTTCCATACCCTTCGCACAAAGTTGGGTATCAAGGATTCAGAGTAGCATTTGATACTCAAATACCGTGGCTGCTTGCACAAGTACATCCAGGAAGAAATAGAATTCCTAAACATCCCCTCGCTCGGCACGGCATACCGATATGCCGTCAAGGTCGAGCAAAAGTTTAAGCAGAAGAAGAGAGACTTTAGATCTACGAATCCGAAGCAAGGGAAAGGTGCCCCTAAACCGTAGAACAAAGGATAAATCCAAGGTAGGGCGGCCCAAGAAAACCCGCCAAAGCTGCAAGCAAAGAACAACATCGTGAAGCTGAAAAAGGACACAGGAAAGTGGTGTGAGTTCCATAAGAGCTCCACTCACAACACAAGTGAGTGTCGGGCCAAACAGTCACTGATGGCCGAGCTAAAGGTTTCATAATCAGATGCATGTTCCGACTCTGAGTCAGAACCCAACAAGGGGAATGACAAAGGGATTCAGATTATCGATGCGAAGCCCAATGCCACCGTTGCCACCACGAAGATCTAGAAGGAGGAACCCGAAGATCCAGAGGAGGAGGAGTGTCTCTTCCACTCCTAGATGTGGGTAAAGGGCTCCCCGCTACAATTCATTGTCGACAGTGGGAGCTAAAAGAACCTCATTTCGGTAGAGGTCATGAAGTGGCTAGGCTTACCAACCACAGCACATCCACAACCGTACACCATCGGGTGGCTTCACCAAGGACGGGATCTTTGCGTGAGCCAACAATGTCACCTTCCATACAACATCAAGCCCTTCACATGAGGTATTGTGTGACATTGCTCCCCTTGAAGTTTGTGATGTATTATTAGGACAACCTTACTTGTGGAAGCAACATGTTGTGTATGAATCAAGACCTCGTGCTGCTATTGTTACTTTGGGAAATAAGTTGTACAGGATACCGGAGGTAGCACCGCCTACCACCATCTCTTTGATTACTGCAAAACAATGCAATAAGCTCGTTTCCAAAACTGGGAAACTTGTTTTCCTGATGATACGCCCTCAAGGAACGAAGAATATGGTGGCCACGACCTCCAGATAGGGCCCCTTCGCACGACAACTACAGATGGACAAGGTCATGAACGAGTACGAGGATATCTTCACCTCCCCTACAGGGGTTCCTCTACACTGTCAGGTCAAGCACTCCATCGATCTAACCCTAGGTGCGTCATTGCCCAATGGACCAATCTATCGGTGCTCTGTTCTAGAGAATGATGAAATCAAGAGGCAGATTCAGGAGCTGCTACAGAAAGGTCACATCCGTCCAAGTTCATCATCGTGTGGCAGCCCGATCGTGTTGGTACAGAAGAAGGATGGGACTTGGAGACTCTGTATTGACTATCGGGCACTGAACAAGATCACTGTCTGTAATAGGTACCCGATCCCATGGATTGATGACCTCTTGGACCAACTAAAGGGGACAAAATATTTCAGCAAGATCGATTTGAAGTCAGGATATCACCAGGTACAAATCGAACCCTCCGATGTGTGGAAGACTGCCTTCAAAGCCAAGGAGGGCCTTTTCGAATGGTTGGTTATGCCTTTCGGATTGACGAATGCTCTTGCAACCTTCATGAGGCTAATGGATGACATCTTGCGGCCGTTCACCAACTCATTTGTAGTGGTATACTTGGATGACATCCTGATCTTCACCTAGAGTTGGGAAGAACACCTCCACCACATCCGACAGGTTCTCCAAACACTGCAGCAACACAAGTTATGTGCCAATTTGGAGAAATGCACTTTTGGCATGACCCAGGTTCAATATCTAGGATACATTATTGATGAAAAAGGGGTACATTTGGATCCATCCAAGATCTAAGTCATTCGAGATTGGCCATCTCTAACCACTCTGATAGAGCTTCACAACCTTCTAGGTCTTGCCAACTTCTACCGCAGGTTTGTGTTGGGATTTTCTCATATCACTTGGCCCTTGAGTCAAGTCACTAAGGGAGGAGCGAAAGAAAAATTCTTTTGGTCTGAATCTCAATAGAAGGCATTCACAGAGTTGAAAGATCGCCTCTGCACAGCACCAGTGCTCACATTACCAGACTTGCAACAACCATTTGAGGTCGAGACAGATGCCTCTAACTATGCTATTGGGGTTGTTAGTGCTTGAAATTTCACCTCAGGCTGAGAAAGGTAAACCTCAAGGCCACATCAAACCATTTAGCCTCGTAGATAGCCCTACGGGGCAGGAGAAGGCTCTCTCCGGTCTATCTCGGTAAAATCTTCAATGAATGAGATGACCAACAAGGTGACACTGATATTAGGCTAGTAAACTGATTAAAGAGGTTGATTTGGGTTTTTTAGGGTTTTGGTGGCAAATTGAGGAGAGGGCAGTTTTGGGTGCAGGGATTGGACACAGTTTCTGCAGGGGGTTCTTTGGGGCGAGGTAGGAAACAGTATTGATGCCTTTGATTGAGGGTGAATGATCAGGAATGAAAAGTGAGGAGCTAAAGAGAGCAAACAATCACTTTGAATTCTCTTTAGACAGTAGAAAACATTGAAATTAAACAAACTTAAAAGCAGAGCATGGCAGGCATGAATTCTTACTTTAACACTTCAGTTGTTTAATGTGCAGAAGTAAAAGAAAGGAAATGATTCACATAACACACTTACAAGTACACTGAGAAACACACCATCAACACATGAGTCCACAAGAATCCCAAAGAGGACTGCAAAACCCTGGTCTTCCTTAGCCAAAAATTGCAGAGATACAATGAATAATACAATGATAGCTTCTCCCTCAAGAGTCCAACCATGAAAATGAACAAGAAAGTACATAATATAGATGATCTAACCTCTTTCCCTGCCTCCATGGGTCGAGCTCACTATCCTAGGAGCTGTTTCAACCACTTATAAACTAAGCACTACAAACTAGGCAGTCAAAACAACTTGCCTCTATAAGCTAGGAAACCAATTCATTCATTTAATATTTACCCTTTACATGAATGAATCTTCTAGAAGTGTTACATGAGAGTAAAAGTGTCTTAAAAGTACAATAATTACATCAAAGAGAATCATAATTCACCCCAAAAAGTCAAACTGGGTCAAATCTGCGTTTTCTGAGCTGTACAGTGCATTTTGGCAAAATCTGCCTGACGGGTCGCGCGCCCCTGCCTGACGGGTCGCGCGCCTTTGGAGCTGTTTTTGGGGCACTTTTAGGTGTCAAAATTGGGCAAAAGTAGGCTTGTTGGAAAGGTTTGTGAGTCTACTTTCCAACCGAACTGGAATTTTTGAATTTGGAGTTCATTTGCCCTGTCAAAATTAAAATCTCCCAAGACTGCTTTCTGCAATTCAAAAAAGTGGCAGAAAGTCATTTTTTGCTAGTTTTTTTACTTTCTGGAGGCCCAAAACTTCACCAAATCTCAAGTCCATCCATGGGCATATGTAACTTTGCATGACAAATCTGGAAATGCTGAGTTTTTGCCAAACTGAGTTGCCATGATGAAGGGTTGCGCGGGGGGTGAGACCCGTTAATGGGAAAAACCTGCAAATTGCCTAAAAATGCCAAAATTCACCCAAAATTCTCAAAATTTCTTGGGATTTGTGCTGTAGCAAGGCTATTTAGTGCCTTGATCCTTGAGTGAAGCCTCGGCCAAGATGTGGAGGGGATCGGGCCTCTTTCTCCGTTTTAGTGCCTTCGCCAACCGCCTTTGAAGCACCTTCATTTTTGCTTTGCACACGTGCATCCGTGCCCAATAATGGTTCTTCATGTTTCTTAGCAACTTTTTGTCTTGGTTGGCCTTAGCCAACAGCCTCTCCAAGTGTGCATTGACCCGGATGAGCATGGTCTCCCGCTCCACTGGCACTAGATCACCGGGCCTTCTTCGGTTCAAGATTCGGTCACTCCGAATCCTCCACAACTCATCAAGAAGTTTCTCATCCTCCAACTGTTTGTTGCGCTGCTCCAGGTATGAGATTGTCCATTGTGCACCCTCTAGTCTCTTTTTCAATACCTCATTTTCAGCTCTAAGGTGCTGAATGGTCTCCTTTGCCTCTTGGCTCGGAGAACTAGCCTCTAGATCAACAAGCTCAATCTCGGGAACTCCTGATGGCCCCTCATCAATCATGGGCTGCTTGCCCCTCTGTGCTGCCTGTGCTGCTGAAGAGAGCGAGGCCCCTTCCACCTGATGTGGAGATAACACTCGCTGAGCTGATGATGAAGGCGAGACCCCTTCCACCTGCTGTGGAGATAGTACTCGCCTAGCTGCTGCAAATAAGGCCCTCGGGCCTTTCTGATAGGTAACCAAAGGTGAGGAGCTGACATGTCTAGTGACAGGGATGTCATGCTGCTGTGATGGTCCTCCCTCCTCGTGAACAACCTCATGATGTGGTGAGGATGGTGCTGTGAAAAACTCACGAGAGATGAACTCCTCCCATGAGATGCCCTGCTGAGCCAACTGATGCAATACCACTAGCTGAATCAAACCATAATGATAAAGGCTCCTGTACTGCTGTGCCGGGCTCTTCCTCTGCATCATGGACACCATCTTCTCAATGTTCTGGTAGAAGAAAACAGGGATGTTCATCATCCTCACTCGGGTGAAGTGCATCAAGAGGCGAATATGGTATGAATATACTTGTGAAAATCTTCCCTCACAAGTAAAATAGTGCATGATGAGCCTCATGATGGGAGCATACTCACTCCTGAGAAATCTGAAGGGAAACACTCCTGTCAAGTGTCTCATGAGTGCTGGTCTAACGAAAGGCTCAAAATGAACACTGTCCAGCACCTTGCGCTTATTCCATACCTCTCCAACATTAGGTATCCCTGTGGCCTGTGCAATCACCTCAGGTGTCAATGTGAAATCCACCCCGGCAAGGTTGACATGTCCATCATGCAAGTGTAAAACAAACAAGCGAGCCAACTCTCTGTGGTGCTGAATCCGAGAGATCCTCTCACAAAACTCATAGCAAGACATATACTGAAAACATGTGACTGCCATAGGACAGGCCTGTAATTCTGCTAAAGAGGTGGGCTCCTCTCGCCTATGATGTCCACCCTTTCCACCCTTATGAGGCCTCCTCTGTACCTCAATCTCTGAAGCTGATGATTGGTCATCACTTTGCTCATAAGTTTCGGTTTCTGACATTGTTTAAGGAGCAAAGTGGACAAACTGTGCTGCTGTTTCTGCCTGTAAAAAGTTGATTTATATGCTGTTTCAAGGGGACAAGGAACATGAGGGAAATGTTAGGGGAGGGACATTTTTACAAGGAAAATGGGAATACATGTATACAACAGGGAATTTAGGGAAATACACTGCAAACATCATTGCATATACATCATCAATTTCATATGTTTACATGGGCATAAGGAGAAGTAGGGTTAGGATTTCATTTTTATTTTTAAAGGGAAAAGGGGTAGGGTTTATTTTCTTTACAAATTTAAAAGGGAAATTGACATGGAAATATAGGGAAAATAAAATGGGAATGAGGAGAATAATTACAAGGAAAAGAGCATTGAAACAGCAATAAACCCTAGCACCTTTTTACAAATTTACATACAGACATATGGAGCGTTTTCTCTTGTATAATTTGATCATTAAAAACACACTCATGATGTCCTTCAACATAACCAGCAACCATTTCCAAGTTTAGAGAACCTACCTCAAGCAATTTGATGATTTGGAGGGCGTTTGAGCAAATTTGAAATAAGTTTGGAGGGAGATTGCTTGACGGGTCGCGCACCACGCCCAACGGGTCGCGCGCGCCTGACGGGTCGCGCCCGTTGAAAAAATACACTGTGGGAACCCCTCTGACGGGTCGCGCGCCTGGCCTGACGGGTCGCGCCCCTATCAAACGCCCGAACTTGCTCAACTTTCGCTCCTTTCACTCAATCACTCGCTCAAACTTCTCTTGCAAGTGTCTTGGATGCACAATGAGAGTGAAAGGAGGGAGATTGGGTTTTTATAAGTTTCATTTGAAAAAATTTCATGCTCAAACCCACTTTCTAATGTTTCTCTTTGACACTTTATAAAACTGACTTTTTGGTTTCCTTTGTCCTGAAATTGACTCATTTAGTGCTTTGGCTTGATTCTTTTTGCAGGGAGATCATCTGAGGGATCTTGGCAAGGGGACCAGGGTTACATGCTGCCCTTTGAAGTCTTTTGAAATTTCATCACTTTTTACAAAAATTTAAAATGACCTTGGCTTTAAAAATAGAGTTTTTAAATCCAAGGTGAAAATTAACTGTACAAGATAAAAATTTCGAAGAAACATCTTTACAATCATCCCTCTGGCTTGCTGAGCACTTATTGACCTTCAGAAACATGACTTTATAAGCATACTTGACCAAAACCCTAGACCTAGGAATTTGACTTCAAGACAAGACAAGACAAGCTTGAAAGAGCTTAGTGACTGAAATGACCTAATCCAGCAATGCCAAGAGGGGTACAAATACACCAGCTCCTCCATCAGGGTTATGGCATGCCTAATGGGATGCAAAAATTGACACTGATGAGACACCTACCTATGCAAATGCAAAAAGTTTTGATCGCTGATGGAGGGCTCAAGACCGACTCTAACAGGGGCAGTCCTCACTCAACACGGGCATCCAGTGGTATATCACAGTGAGACACTTTCAGACACAGTCTGGAAGTATCCCACTTATGACAAAGAGATGTATTCCATTGTGCAAGCATGCCGACAATGGAAGAATTACATTTTGGGGAAGGAAACAGTCATCCACATAGACCACCGACCCCTGCAATTCATATAGACCCAAGGGAAATTGCAGAATGATCGCCATCAGAAGTGGTCCACATACCTGCAACAGCTCCATTTGAATATCAAGTATAAGAAGGGTAGCACCAATAATGTTGCAGATTGCCTCAGTCGACCACCGATCATGGCGTTAACCATTGTGCTTAACTCTTGTGGGCACGAGACTTATGATTAGCAAATTCTCTATAAAAGTGACCCAGAATTCGGCCACACCTACCAGACACTCTTAGAGGGTCAGCGTGTTCCAGATTTTCACCTCCAGGATGCCCTGTTATGCCACCTGGGTCACCTTTGTGTTCCTTCAAGCGAGCGTGCCAAGATGATTTGGGAAGCACACTACAGTTGGGTTGCTGGACATTTCAGGGTCAAGAAAACGGTGGCAGTACTGCAAAAGTATTTCTATTGGCCGAATCTTCGACAGGATGTTGTGAAGTACATCAGATCATGCACTACCTGCGTCATTGCCAAACCAACCATCAAGAAGCAAGGCCTCTGTACCCCGCTGCCTACCCCTAGTTGACCTTGGGAATCCATCTCCATGGATTACATGTCAGGCCTTCCTTCCACTAAGCATGGAAATGACTGTGTTTTTGTGGTCGTCAATAGGTTCTCGAAGATGCCCATTATGGTTGCCTACAAGAAGAACATCACAACAAAAGCCATTACTAAACTCTTCTTTGAATGAGTGTGGGTACACTTTGGGATCCCACAGTCTATCATCTCCGATCGGGACAGCAGGTTCCTCAGTACATTTTGGTCCAGTCTCTGGTCGATGCTCAACACCAAACTCACTAAGTCCACAACCTTCCATCCTCAAACTGATGGCCAGACAGAGGTTGTCAACAGGATGATCATACACATTCTACGCATGTACAACTCAAAGCATCCACGCACATGGGACGAGAGTCTCCCCTATGTTCAGCACAGCTACAACCAGGCTCTCCACAGCTCAACTAGCCACAACCCTTTTCAGGTGGGCTTGGGATTCTAGCCACTATGTCCCATTGATATGGCCATGCCATTTGCAGCTACTCACGCAGATTTAGCACATGTCCAGTCCGAAACAAATAAGGCAAACAGCTTCATTGAGCACATCCAACATATTCGCCAGCAGGTCCATGAAATTTTGGAGAAATCAAATGCCAAGTACAAGCAACGACATGATCAACATCGGGTGCCACACAAGTTTCAGGTGGGTGACAAAGTCTGGTTGCATTTGCAAAAGGAACGCCTCACCAGAGCCTATCAGAAACTCAGACCACTCCGATATGATCCTTACACCATTACCAAGGCTGTGGGAGACAATGCATTTGGGCTCAGCATTCCTCCATTCCTTGGCCTGCACCCAGTGTTCAATGTGGACCGTCTTTGGCCATACTTTCCACCATTACTAGACACATCCAACATTGCAGAACAGCTCACACACACAGAGTTAAATCCAGCTTGCATGGAACAAGTTGCAGCTGATCAGATCATGGACACACAGATCAAGCACACTTGCCAGCAAAATATCCAATTGTATCAAGTTGTCAAAGCAGGCGAACTCCTTCACTAGGGCAAGTGGCTCACTAGGGACCAAGTTTAACAGAAGGTTCCTCATCTCATGGAGGAACTCAACGCAATGGGGGAGGAATGATCCAGGTGGATATTGGTGTCCACCTGCCAAATCCACTTGGACCCCCACCATTGTTTCTTTCAGCTTTTCAGTTTCCTTAATTGAAGCCCAGTTTACTATTTTTAGCAGTTTTTCGGGTCTTGAACTTCCGAAGCCGTTTTGAGGCCCTAAACGACGTTTCTTTGGGAAAATTGGGAGCAACATCAGTCCATGATGTTGCTCTTCCCAAAGTTGTAGTTCTTGGATAGATCTTTCTAACGAGATACTGTGCGCGTCAAACGGAGATCGTATGCCAAAGTTACGACCCCGAGAAGTTGACGTACCAATTTACCCAAACGGGGCCCACAGATTGGCCTTTCATCTTCTAGGGTTAGGTTTTGGAATGTTAAGGGTTTTCCATTGTTTCTCAACAATAAATAGGCCTTCGAGCCTCATTTTAACACAGTTCAGAGGCATGTAGCCGCCACATTTCTTCTTAGAGATAAGCTACCATCGCCCTAGCTGGTTTATTTTGAATTCTGTTTGTAAGCATATTTCAGTGTTTTACATTAATGAAATGAAGTATTATTTCCATTGCATCTCTGTGTTTATGGTTATCTCTGTAATTTGTTGCGTTCCTGTTTAAATCTGGATCATTGTATGCTCAAACCGAGTGAAATGCAGCGCAAACCAACCGCGGACAAAAGTTTGGATGAAAGGTAGCTCGACCAGGTGTTGTCCCCACACTTCTGCAGTCCATTGTTTTAACCGTGCCGCCGTGTAGTTCTTGCCCCGAACCCTTCCAACCAAAAATCGTTCGGTAGTGTCCATGGTTTCACCCCACTGTATGTCTTCTCCTAAACTAATGATAATGTCTTGTGCCCTAGATTTGACACACTTCAGCCATTTTCCTAGCCTATGGCCTGTGTTAGTGGAGTCCTCCCGTGGTCCGCTGCAACGAGGGTTTGTAGGGTTTGGGGGGTTCAGACCAGGCCCAGAGGGGAAGGCATCCGAAAGAGGAGGAATATTTGTAAAATTGTCGGAGAGGGGGGAACGATATTGGGGTCGCATGAGGGAGACCTTGGGCAGTAAGCGGGGGATCGCTGAGGGAAGAAGATGAGGCGAAATGGGATCCAACGGATAGCAGTGAGGGTGGACAACCCGAGGAGCAAGCGACGAGGTCTGGGCCTATGCAGCAGGCCACAAATTGAAGGGAGGACGACGACGGAGGAGGTGTAGCGAAAGGCGGCGAGGAGGGGGAAGCCTCGGGTAGGGTGACAATCAAACAGGAGGGCCCCGAGATCGAGGGTAAGGGAGCAATAACCTCCGTCAATTCTCTGTTGAAGGGGAGAAAACCCTTCGTGATTGAGTGTGGGGTTGTCCAGATGGAGACATCCTCAAGAGGGTCTTAAAAATAATCAACTATATCCAAGTCCATAACTGTTCCAGGTGTTACGCGCCAGCTGCCGCCATAAGTGTAAAAATCATTGTTGTATGAGAGACCAACTGCAGAAAGGGGAAGACGGTGAGGGCACGACGTGGTCACGGAAGGAATATGCTCGAGGCTGCAAACGGGAAACGGGAGAAGCTCAGAAACAACGTTTCGAGAGGTACGACATCAAAGGGATGACTTTGCTAAGCTAGATCGCGGCAAAGGGTGCTATAGAGGTCTGCATACAAACCCTAGCCGTTGTCAGGGACAGGTCGCGACGTTTTTTCCATCATCCCTGTTAGCCTTTCTTATTTTTTAAATTCACATATTTATATTAAAATCTAGTTTTACTATACCTCTTTTTTATATTCTTATATTTTATTGCCATAAAACTATTTTTCTACCTTCACACTTTCATTTTATTGTCTTTTTTTTTCTTTTTTCTTTTTTTAAATATAAACTTTTATTCTTACTTACATAATTTTATATTCCACTCATTACATTCTTCCACTTTATTTTTTATATATTTTCATATTCTTCTAGCCCCTTCCCTCAGCCATTTTTTAAACTTTTCACTCACTTATTATGCTTACTTTCATCCTTATATCATTTATTATTCCATTTTTTATTATCACTTAGTCCAACTTACATAAATATATTCAACCCTCTAAAAAACCTTGGGGCACTCGGATTCTACAAATTAAACAACTTGCCAACAAATTGTTCATCAAACCACTCTAGCTAAGATACTTTGACCCAAGTAGTTGACTTTAGTAAACCTAGTAATTGGTTGCCTTCAGTAAACCTCATAATTACCAGTAAACCTCTGGGGCAGCCTCGTAATTACTAGTAAACCTCTAGGCACTGGAATTCTACAAATTAAACAACTTGTGAACAACCTCGTAAAGACTAGCAAACCTCTTGGGCAACCTCGTAACTGGAATTCTACAAATTAAACAACTTGCCAACAACCTTGTAATTACTAGTAAACCTTTGGGGCAACCTCCTAATTACTAGTAAATCTCTGGGACAACCTCATAATTACCTCGTAATTATTAGTAAACCTCTCATAATTACTAGTAAACCTCTGGGGCACTGGAATTCTACAAATTAAACAACTTGCCAACAACCTTGTAATTACTAGTAAACCTCTGGGGCAACCTCGTAATTACTAGTAAACCTCTAGGGCAACCTCATAATTACTAGTAAACCTCTCAGGCAACCTCGTAATTACTAGTAAACCTCTTGTAATTGGAATTATACAAATTAAACAACTTCCCAACAACCTCATAATTACTAGTAAACCTCTTTAAACTGGAATTCTACAAATTAAACAACTTGCCAACAACCTCATAATTACTAGTAAACCTACGGGGCAACCTCTTATTTACTAATAAACCTCTGGGGAAACCTCGTAGTTACTAGTAAACCTCTGGGGCATTGGAATTCTACAAATTAAACAACTTGCCAACAACCTCGTAATTACTAGTAAACCTTTGGGGCAACCTCGTAACTGGAACTCTACAAATTAAACAACTTGCCAACAACCTCGTAATTACTAGTAAACCTTTGGGGCAACCTCGTAACTGGAACTCTACAAATTAAACAACTTGCCAACAACCTCGTAATTACTAGTAAACCTCTGGGCAACCTCCTAATTACTAGTAAACCTCTCGGGCAACCTCGTAATTACTAGTAAACCTCTAGGGCATTGGAATTCTACAAATTAAATAACTTGCCAACCGTAATTACTAGTAAACCTCTTAATTACTAGTAAACCTCTGGGGCAACCTTGTAATTGCTAGTAAACCTCTAGGGCACTGGAATTCTACAAATTAAACAACTTGCCAACAACCTTGTAATTACTAGTAAACCTCTGGAGAAACCTCATAATTACTAGTAAACCTTCAGGGCAACCTCGTAATTACTAGTAAACCTCTCAATTACTAGTAAACCTCTGGGGCAACCTCGTAATTACTAGTAAACTTCTCGTAACTAGAACTCTACAAATTAAACAACTTTCCAGCAACCTGGTAATTACTAGTAAACCTATGGGGCAACCTCTTAATTACTAGTAAACCTCTAGGGCAACCTCTTAATTACTAGTAAAATTATGGAGCAACCTCGTAATTACTAGTAAACCTCTAGGGAAACCTTGTAATTACTAGTGAACCTCTGGGACAACCTCGTAATTACTAGTAAACCTCTAGGGAAACCTTGTAATTACTAGTGAACCTTTGGGACAACCTCGTAATTACTAGTAAACCTCTAGGGCAACCTCTTAATTACTAGTAAACCTCTGGGGCAACCTCGTAATTACTAGTAAACCTCTAGGGCAACCTCGTAATTACTAGTAAACTTCTGGGGAAACCTCTTAATTACTAGTAAACCACTAGGGCAACCTCATAATTACTAGTAAACCTACGGGGCAACCTCGTAATTACTAGTAAACCTCTGGGGCAACCTCATAATTACTAGTAAACCTCTGGAGAAACCTTGTAATTACTAGTAAACCTCTAGGGAAACCTCGTAATTACTAGTAAACTTCTCGTGACTGGAATTCTACAAATTAAACAAATTGCCAACAACCTCCTAATTACTAGTAAACCTCTGGGGCAACCTCTTAATTACTAGTAAAGCTCTAGGTAACCTTGTAATTACTTGTAAACCTCTGGGGAAACCTTGTAATTACTAGTAAACCTCTGGGGCAACCTCGTAATTACTAGTAAACCTCTCGTAACTGGGATCTACAAATTAAACAACTTGCCAACAACCTCTTAATTACTAGTAAACCTCTGGGGCAACTTGCCAACAACCTCCTAATTACTAGTAAACCTCTGGGGCAACCTCTTAATTACTAGTAAACCTCTAGGGCAACCTTGTAATTACTAGTAAACCTCTAGGGCACTGGAATTCTACAAATTAAACAACTTGCCAACAAATTGTTCACCAGGCCACTCTAGCTAAGATCCTTTGACCCAAGTAGTTGCCTTAGCTAAGATCCTTCTACAAATTAAACAACTTGCCAACAAATTGTTCACCAAGCCACTCTAGCTAAGATCCTTTGACCCAAGTAGTTGCCTTTAGTAAACCTCGTAATTAGGGGTCTAAGGTTTGTCCTCCTCTCCTTAAACGGGGTCACAATTGGGGGATTTGAACCTTGGATCTCTCATATTTTACAGATTTCACATTAATTCGATCACCAATTGAGCTACCCCCTTATAAAAATAATTAATATAGAAGTCAAACACATATACATTTGAAAAAATATGGAATAAGATTAATATTCATGGAGATTTACTTTCACCTTACCATGGAGATTCTTAATTAATCTTTGTTACAATACCATGTGCCCCAAAAACCATAATTCATTTCATGTCACACTTGTTCATATGACATATTTTTTAATTAAAAGAGAAAAAAGGGTTTAACTACTTTGGAGATAAATCTCAACCCTAAATTTGTGTAATTACTAAGAATATTCTAGGATATTCCATAGAAGTTAAATCCCTCCCATCCAACTAATAATTATTGATAATTAAATTGAAATTTTGGAAGTTCTATTCCAAAATATAGACATGTCTATCAGCATAATTAATTATTTTTTATAACTTCTGTGTCTATCTTTTTTTCATTTATTACTATTGAATTGCTTTTTTTCAATCTTTCAATTCTATTATGAACACTTATTTTTTTGTTTTGCTAACACTACTTTTAATTCTATAATTGTTTATATACTTTTAAGCAAAGAAACATGCTACTCTTTTAGAAATGTACACAAATACATAAATAATTATTTTGAACCATTCATAATTTATATTCATAAAACAAGTAAAATTTACCTTATTACAATGATAAAAAACATGTAACTTTAATATTATCTTGGTATTATTAAAGATTGGTAACTTTAAAGCCATTTTATCTATTATGCAGAATATTGTAATGTACTGAGAAATAATAGAGTTACGATGAAATTAGTTTATCCTAATTTTTATATTTAACCTAATTATTCTTATTTACTTCAATATACTCCAATATTCCATATTCAATAATAACATGTAAACTTTGTTTTTTTTGGCATATAATTTCTTTTTTTGTTTTTCTTTATAGTTTCAACTTCTTTTGTTTTAAGTTTACATTTTTATACCAAAATTTATATTTACCAATTCTTTTTTTATATTCTCATCTTTTATTACTCTAAACACTATTACTTTAGGTTTTTTTCTCTACAGTGGGAAAACTTATTATATCAAATCAGCGATGATCACAATCTCTCGCTCTTATCCACGTACCATTAAGAAAAGCACATCACCTAGAATGACCTTCTCGTGGTCCATAAGGGGAAAGGCTTTCACTCTTGCCAGATGCCTCTAGGTCTTGGGTTGTTAACCTGTTTCTTTACGTTCAAGGAAGATGAGCTTTTAACCAAGCTATTATTTTACGTTATCATTATTATCGTTTTTTTTATTCTATTTAATTCTTATTTACTTAAATTCATATTCCATTTTTTACATTCTTCCACTTTATTTTTTTTTCAAAATTTTCTATTCTTTACATTTTATCAATTATGTAATACACAAAAATAATAAAGTACTAATGGAATTAGTTGATTGAGACTAATTGTAAACCCATCAAGCCAACCAAACCTAACCGCTCAAAGAACCGAGATAACATTGAGAGCCAAAATATTGATATTTTTATCGTGCTTTTAATTAAAACTAACCAAATATTTATATGTTTTTTTTTTGCTTTTAATTGTGGTTAACATTGTTTTTTTATTTAGTGAATATTTTACTTTATTTTAAAAGAGACACCTTACAACTCTAGTTTGAGCATGAAAAAAATTACACATTTCTGTAATACGAGCTTGTAAAATGCACCTTTCAAGGCAATACATACATACATACATATATATATATAATTATAAAAAAAAACCACCATACATTTAATTACACTAAAGGTGTTCACTTTATGGAGTTGATTGGGCAAACACTATTCATCCCAACCAATCCGAGACCCATTTTCATCCTCCTCCATCCAATGAAAATCTAACATGTGAAAAGCGTTTTGCACAGATTATGCGACGTAGGAGTCATTCTAGTGAGCCTTTGCACGTGAATCTCTGCACGAAAAGATCAGCCATAGTATTAATACTTAGGGAAATGGAGGCTTCTGCTTTCAAAAAATCTTCTTTGTCCTTTACTACCAAGTGTTCCGTAAACCAACCACATAACTCGAAGCAAGCATTCAACATAAAAACAACAAGAAAAAAGGTGAAATCAGACAACTTGCATACAAAATCTTCCGGATTTTTTTTGTCGTGCCTTTTACTTTTGAAAATTTTCATGTCCTTTTTTTTTTTTTTATCAAGGTACGTAATACAAAGATGCAAAAAAGGAACTGACTAACAAATAATGCAACCCACAACAAATGGAATACACACCTTTACAAATAAATCTTAGTTCTACAGTTGGGATGCATACAAAAGGAAAACTTTCAAATTTGTAGAGGCGAGATAAATAAACAAGTTCAATTTTCAAATTTGTAGATAATATCCACACAGTCATGTGAGGTTTTGAAACCTTCTGTAATATATAATGCTTGAAACCTTCCGTAATATATAATGCCTCAAAGCAGACATGTAGTTATTGCAAATAAGATGCTCAATATGCTTCAATGGTATTCTTCTTTATAAAAGCTTTCCTGCAAACTTCGTAACCATGTGAATTATTGAAGTTTTAACAAGTTTCAAATCAATTCAAATTTGTATCAAAGGTGTTCATATAATTTATTGGAATATTCTAAAGTGCTTTTCTGCCTGTTCATTATTGAAAATGGAGTGTTTCGTTATTTTACAAAGTAGCTTACCTCTCGTAGACATTGATGCACTTGGAATTTCTGAGTATTCAAAATCCTAAACATGAATTAATCGTGCATGTAGAAAGCTAATATGTGAATTTAGACTACAAAGATGACATTGTAGCAACTACAATAAGGGCATTTCAAAGATCGTAACATAAGCAAATAATAAGTGCATAACAACAAAAGCATTGGCCCATTGGTGAGAGAATATATTAGAGAAAATAATTAACAATACTGGATTAGTGACATCATCTTACAACTTGTCATTTACATGCTTAGATTATGCCAACAATTAAAACACCTTGCCACAACTCTTTTTTCCTGCCCTCTCTTCAGAGCTTGAGGCATGTTGATGGGTTTTTACCCTTTATCAATCCCCCAAACCTACTTTAAAGCTTAAACTTTACATGCTTAGGCCTTTCCAATGACAATAATTGGAACACCTTGTCACAACTCTCTCTTCATTAGGTTTACCGTCTCTTCAAGGTGTAGAGAGGTGGCTATCAGACTTACCCTGTTCACCACCTCCAAGCCCACCTTCTCAGTTAAATTTGTTTGATCCTTTTGGATGCGGTGATTTGGAAAATGCCCAGGTTACCATTACAACTACGAGTGAGTTGGGGAGTGTCTAGGTAACCAAGATAAGGGTGAAGATATCCATGGATATGTTGTGGTCATTGGAAATTCATAATAAGTTGTTGTGGAATTTCCAAGCCATGGAGAAAGCATAAGTTCCTTATATGGAAAGAGTTAGGTTTGAGTCTTGGGCTTTGCGAGATCAAAACCAAGTGAGCAGAATTGACTTCGCCAAGATACCAATGGCCCACATATTGGAGATGTAACCCTTCAATTTTTTACATGTGCAAAAGGGGTTTGGTATATTGGTTCTACTTTACAAGAAATGCATCATTGCAAAATTATACATCCGTGCATTCAAAATCTCCAAAGTAAACAAAAGATGTGGAAAACAATTTTTGTACATTAACATGTTTCTTACGAATGATCGTCACTTTTTCTGGTATCAAGTTTACAATAAGAGAAAAAACACAATGAATAGTGCACACTTTAAAAGAATGCAAGAATCGTAAAGCCATAGAAAATGACAAAAAGAAAAGATAGAGAGAAGGGACCTCATTAATTGATATGCACTAGAGGAAGATCGATGTTGACCTCGTTTAAGAAAGGTATACACTACAACCCATTAGCCAAATCTTTATAAAATTGATACTCAATCTCATAATTATGAAGCGCTAGTTTACCTTTCTGATTTGTATTGTAATGGTGCTTAACCTAAGGAGATTTATTGAAGCAAAAGATACTTACCTTCTCACAAATCCCTAATGCGAGCATCATTACATGCATTCCAAATGAGTAATGGAACATTGAACCATCGTGCATCATAGTCCATCCCTCCAGATGCTTACCATATTCCATTCCTTGGAGCTTGCATACAATATATTGTTTCATACCTTGGAAGTGTCAGGAGACCATGCAATGAAAAATGTTTTTCTCTTTTGACAATTTTCTTTAGTCACAAAGTCAAATTCATAAACAACATATTTGCACTCCTTCTCAGGAAGAGAAGAATTGAAATCGTCATAATTTTGCCCAAGAGTGCCAATCTTATCCACGGTAATCTGTTGAAGCTTCTCATCAATCTTGAATGTTATATAACGATGGGTTCTCTTGCTATTTAACTCCAATAATATGATCTTGCATCCATTATAAACAACCATTTCTGATGTTGCCTTGGCCACTTCCGCAGATTCTCATAAGCAAACTTTGCGAAAAAAACGCCCGACATCGCCAAAGTGGATGCGCAGATCTCGCATGGACACCTTACTTTTAAATGCTTGCATGTGAAACAATGTACAAATGTTAAATATGGGACATGTGGAAAGTGGCTTTGGAAACGTAAAATCTTTGCATGGAGCACCTAGAAAGTCTTTAGTTACCGTGCTTTATGTAGGATGATGATATGTGCATCATATATGAATTGCTTGATATGTGTGTTATCTTTGAATCACATTAGGGGTATATTATTTGAGTTTTAATGGATGGAATATGCAAATTACACAGTCCACAATGCCTCTTTATTCCCTAAAATTGTCTAGTTTTCTGGAAAAAAATGGCGAATTACTAATCTTTGCTCTCTATTAATCCGCATGTGAGAACATTACGACTCTGAAGGTGATAACATCAATGAATGAACTAGGTTCACATTAGGCTATATCTCCATTCTTTCAGTCATCGATATTATGCATGCAAGTTCTTTATTATCATAAGCTTGGTCTAGTAGGTTCTTTTACGAGCATAATTTTTGGTTTTACGAGCATCATGTTAGGGTCCTATAATAATAGGATTCATAATTTTGAATTGGCTATGGTTAGTCTTGTAATATTGTACATACTTTTGCTTTCTGCAAAATGTTTTCCATATTAAAAATTTAAAAATGTAAAGAGGGTATGTCCTAAAAGAATAATCAAAGGACAAAAAGAAAAAGAAAAGATCAAAAAAGTGAAAAATATGAACCCCAAACAAAAACAGATCATGAAAGTGTGCAAATTCAAGTGCCACTACTTTTACTTTTATGTGCAAAATAATGGTTTTGTGCAGCTTGTCATAAATGCCACAGCCCATGATAGTCAAATAGCTTAATCTTGACTAAATTCATGCTTTAAATTTCATGTTTATAGATAGAGAATAAAGATTTAGCCAAACTGTTTAACCTTGGCAGATCAGTAGTTAGGTAGAGAAATAAAAATGTGCTCATAAGCTTAATCTGAGCCATTGGAAGTTATAAGGTTAGAATTAGATAGTTTGTTTGTCAAAAGAAAAGGAAAGAAAGGGTCTGCCAGCTTAAATGCACCCAATAAAGTGAAGAAAAAATGTTAGGATAAGTAAAGGGTGGGTAGAAGAAAGGTTGCAGAAGTACAAGGTTGTTAAAGCATAAGCACATTTATCATGCTTAATCCTATGTTTCAGTGTGCAGGAGCATTTATGAGTGAAAAGATGTTCACAAGCTTACTTGATTAACTTCCCCTCATTTCATTTCAACCCCCACTACATACTTACTAATTTCCCCATGATCCTATCATCTCTTATGAAAATACCCCTTTCCCTTCATTTTGATCTTTACCACTTGGTTTCACACATTTCCCTAGTAATTTACCCTCAAAAGGTCATCCCCCTACCTAGAGCCCATTTTCCCTAGTGTGAAACCCACTCCCCATTGAAAAATCGCATTCCCCTTTATCAATTTCCCTAAGAACCCATAAAAACCCTTTATCCTAAGTTTTATCCCCCCCGCATTATTTAATTAATTCCTCGATTTATATGTCCGCAACATAAACCTATTAACCCACCAACCCTTGGTGCGGTTAAAGAAAACCCCGTCACATTTAACCCTGGTCCCACTACATTAACCCGCTCATTATATTTTTAACCCCCACTTTATTCACTAATTAATTATAGTTAGTTGTAATTAATCCCCTGGGACTCCACAAATCTTCACCCCGATTTCCCTCCGTGCAGCTTCACCGCGCGATAGCCGTTAGATCTCTCACCCTCAAATCTGACGGCGTGCATCCATATCGCGCTCATTCCCTTTCTGACCTTTACCAGCCCGAGAGCACACGAGATTCGCGGTTTTTCTCGGGCCCTTTTCGGCTACGTGGAAGCTCTAGGCGAAATCGCATGCTCTCAAAGAAATATCGCTCGCCTGCCAAAAGCGGTGCGATATCCCCTGAAACGCCTCCCCGCCAAAATCCAAAACCACTCACTATTCATTTATGAACTCCGCGTCAAATTCTAGTCGTTGCCGGTTAAAAGGCCGAAGAAGCCCATTGCGAATCTTTTCGCTCGTTTGCACGGTGAATGTTGCCTAATCCTTCCTTTGCCACCCTGAGCCTCTGCAACCAAAATTGACCGTCGTTTACCTCCCGAACAATCTCTAGACGCCCAATTCAAGCATCCAGTGCGCAGCTGAAGCAACCGTACCCTCTACAGTCACCATTGAAACCAATTTGCAGCATATACCACCAATTTCCAAGTATTTTTGAGAAAAAACCAGAACGACCCTCTCGATTTGGAAATGTACAGTCAATTTAAAGATTAATTAATTGATACATTTGCCTAATTAAGGATTAATTTGCCTGTATACCCAAAACCCCTCTTTTACAAACTGCAAAAACCTTCTCACTGTACCAGAGTTTCCCAAACCTCACTTCTACAACCTATACAAGTCTAATTCACACCTTTCCTCCTAAAAATGGCTTCCCAAACCTCTCTGGATGTGAGACCTGTGTCAACCCCCCACCTGGACATCGACCATTTGGCACTAGAAAACAGAGATTTCGAAATAAAAGATATTGCTACCCCAGCCAACCTTCTGAGGCTCCACTGTCGGAGTAAGGATAAATTCATGAACCATGCAGATGACATCCACCTTTGGGAATCCAATTTACCCAAATACCTATTCCCGGAAGTTCACCCATTCCCTGATATTATACATTTTTGTCATGCATGTTATATCCCTAACCAAAGGGCTATTTTTGCCCCAAACCAACAGTTGTTATTCACCATTACACCAGAGTCAATAAACCAAATGCTTTAAGTCAAACCTAGCCAAAATCAGACCCCTCTATCCATTGGAGACCTACTGGACCTGTATATCACCCTGGACCTGGTTAAGATAAGGCAAATCTTCCAGAATTTCATCATTGAAGACTGCCATACTCCTACAGATGCCCCACCCTATGTTGCAACTATTTTTTCAGAAACTGGCAGACATATAATCACCATGCTCTCATGCATCCTAGGATACACCACAGATGAGAATGTGGATGAGGTCATTCTGGCCTTCCTGTCCATTTTTAATCTAGGCAAGCCTCCTGTTATCATGTACAATTATGCTCAATTCATTGCAAACAAAATTCATGAGCAATTCACTAGACTGCCCACTGAAAGAGTTTTCAAATACTCTTCAGTGTTGTTTCATATGTTTTTATATTACCAAGCAGACAAGTTCCCTGTAAGTATCCAGAAGTTGGATACCAAGGGAAAAGAGAGATCAGTGGTCTACTAGACACCCTTGGTCCAAAAATTTTCCACAACATTTACCTACAAAGACTTCATAGACTCATTTGTATACCTAGTCATGAACATGCTGACTGGTAACACTCAACCTAGGATCAGCCAAGAAATCAAGAGAGTGCTACAATTGGCTAAGAACAGCAAGGTGGGAGACTGGTACTTGTACCAGAACCACACTGAAATTAGGATTTATGGCTGCCAATTAGCCCCATACAAGTTGTCCAAATACCTCCCCATGAGGATATTTGCACTTGAGTATTTCAGACAAATCATCAACTCTGATGATGTCCACTTCCTATCTGCTAGGAAGAAGACCTAGTTTAAGATGAAGAACCAATTGGGCCCATTCATTTGCAATAACAGAGAGGCTGAACCGGAGGCTGATAAGATACTACAACAAATGAAATTCAACAACAGCTTCATGTGGCAGTATGACCCTCATGGGATCATAAACAAGCTAAGACTCGGGATCAAATTGGGACCTTACATCCATCACCCAAGACCTGACATTGAACAGTTTGCCAACCAATGTGAGTGGTTGGAAAATACATTGATTGACATGGACAACACAGTTGTGGATGTGGAGAACACACTCATTGATCTTGAAAAACAATTTGACTAGAGCTCTTTCCTGCAGGTGCCAGAGCTAGGAGAGCCAATGAATGTTCATCCTATGTTACAGACCCCAGCCAATGAAGAGAAGAATCCAAAGAGGAATAGGGAAGAGGCATCCAGATCTGCCATGGAGACTACAGATGAGCTATTTGAGCTCAAAAAAAGGCCCAAGTTGAATCTTGTGTCTGAACAGGAGGAGGACATTGAATTAGTAGAAATAATTGACACTGAAACAATGGGGCAGAGGAGCAAAGGCATGGCTACATCAAATGAAACACAGCAGCCATCAACCTCCAACACTCAATTGATTGAAAGACAACAAAGTGTTGAGGTTTCTTCCTTTGTCAAGCCAACTGACAGAGAAAATGACATCAAAGACAGATACAAAGAAATAAAGATGAGGAATTAGAAGTTGAAGGCAGAGACATATGCCTAATACTTCAAACATACACCAACTAACCAAAGCAAATTGATGTCAGCCTTTGACATTAAAGTAGGAAATATGTAGGTGTCATTTTTGTAGCCCACTATACAACAACCAAAGACCTCAACTGATTATAAGAAGACTAATTTTGAGGTGATGGCCAAGGATGTTCATCCCATTGACCAAATAGAGTTCCACAAACAGGCTAGAGAAATTATTTACTCCACCCTTACAGGAAAGGCCATGGCTACCCACAAGCTGCAGGATTCACTGGATAATGTGACAACCCCGTACAAATTGGAGAAAACCTCTTCACATGACAAAGACAATAGGATAAAGTCATTGGAGGACTTGGTCATTGAACTGGGCCATGATCCAAGTGACATTAAGGCTGCTGAAATGCTGATCAAAAAGAAGAATGAGGATATAGCAGCCCTCAAGAAACAACTCAAGCTGCCACATTTACAACACCCACAGACAAAGGAGGTCTTGGAGAGCTAAACCAATCATGAGGAGATGATGGACCTAGTGCTGCAGCTAAATGATCAGTTAAAGGAGATGAAGAAAGAATTGGATAGCTTGATTCAGCTCAAACAAGCTAGTCTTGATGATGCTCCTACAAATGTCATCTCAACAGTTACCACTGTTGTACCTTCTACTTTGGCAGCATCTTTGGCCCCCATAGCTCCAATGGCCACAGCACTACTAGCATCTACACCAACTACATCAACAACAGGGTCTACAGCAATAGGTTCTACAGGTGATGAAGCAAACAGGTTGGTCAAAGCAATGGAAGAAATGTCCATTCAGACCACTAAGATGAACAGGCTTAAGGAGAAAGTGACCAGCCTGGAAACAGATTACAAATTAGCCCAAATCATGCACAAAGAAGAACATCAAAAGTCTAAAAGAATGAATGAATCAATCAAAAGCCTGGAGAAGGAGTTGACATTGAATGAACCTCTAGGTCATGCTAAGGAACAATTGTGGGCCAATATCATTGACTCTGTCAATGATATTGGCCATCCATCCAGGTTATTTTTTAACAGATTGATTTAATAAAGCAGGCTACAGAAGCCATACAAAGAGTCAAAGCAGAACTTGGAGACATGCCAGAGGAAGCTACAAGGATCATTCACTTCCTCAACTCCAAGAATAAGTATGAGCTGCAGGAATTAGAGATACCTAACAGAATAGGTACAATTTTGGAAGTTAAAAGGGTCCTCACCAAGAGGAATTTAATGTTAAACCTTGAAGATAAGTGCCAAACCATGCAACTGGCTATAGACAAATTCATGGTTAAGTTTGAAATTTTGAGACAAAAAGGTTTATCGAATCCCTTGGTAATAAATGATAAGCTGATGACACAGGAGGACTATAACAGAAAAATCCGAGAAGTGGCCAGAGATCAGGTGAATACTTCATCCATGAAGGGCATACCTACTGGCAAAGTATTATATCAAACTTTTGAGAATTTGTTTTACCTCCAACATGAGGTAAAACACCTTTTTGTCAATAAGCCTACTTTTGCCAAGTACACAGAGGTAGATGAGATTTTCAGGAAAATGATCAATATCCAATTACCAGATACTGAGACATGGGAAAAACTAAGTGATTTACTATAGAATACATAGTAGAAATGTAAAAAATGAATAGTAAAAGTAAAAGGGCACAGTAATAGTATATTGACAAGTCAACCAGGTCAAAGTGTATCAGGTCAAAGTGTATCAGTTGAAATTTCAGAGTGAATAGAGCATCCAGCGTGAAGACCAAACAACAAAGCAAATTAAAGTGCAAAATATCAAAGATTAAAGCCAGCACAACCTAATAAATTAGGATAGCAAGCATCAGTTCAATAGCTGTCTCTATCTTCTTACATGAAGATTTTTCTTTTTCCTATATTAGTTCCCAATACAGTTTGGGATATTTTGTAAAATATTTTTGTATAAATACTTCATAATTTGAAGTATTTATTTGTGGATTGCTATACATTTGTAGAGTTATTTTGACCTTAAACCTAAGGGTTATTGTACCAATTTTCAATTCAACAGACTAGAGCAAGTAATAAAAAGATTGCATTATAGGATTCATGAGATGAGCTATTGCTGTGAAGTATCTTATTTGTCTGATTTTGCTACTTTCTTATGTGTTTCATAAACTTAAATGTTATCTGAATTTGAATTAATTAACTGGAAACTTAACTCAGAATTTGTTTAAGTACACTCCGTTTTGCACAGTTAATCATTTATATGTTTTCCTCTGATATCCGGATTTGAGAACCCTTAATTGCTCTCCCATCCTAGTTGACCTCTTTCATTTCTCTTCATAATCCAACCTAAGAAACCCTTAATTGCTCCCTGGATCTGATTGGAAACCATTCCACCATCAAGCCTTTGAGATCTATAGTAACTCCTCTATCTTGCCCTGTAGACACTGTTTTTAGAACTTGATCCAGTCCTATTTGTCTGGAATTTTGACCCCATAGCCCAATGGTAAAAGCAACCCTCTGTTCATCTAAGTAAGTGATCCCACCACCCAAATTCAAATAAAAAACCAAAGCACAATCATAACTAGCCTAAAATCAAATAACTAAACAAAGTTAAATTAAAAAGAGAGAGCCCTCTCTGAAATTAGGAAGGCTAGATCTTGATCTCCAAAGTTGGTTTGTGGTTATCTCTATCATTTCTTTTTTTGACAACTTAGAAGAAATTTTGGAGTGATAACACATCGATTAGTAGCATGATGGTTTTACAAACATCAACCAGTTTAGGTGTATCTCGGGATTTTATATATATTCATTAGAGAGGAACATATGGCGTTACAATCATTAATTAGTTTAACTGCAGTTGGTTCCCAAAGCAAATCTTCTCTTTCCATATTAGTCCACCATAGGATCGTATTAGACTCACCAGTCTGAAGAAGAAAGCTCCTCCGATCTCTATGTCGACAACTTCGTAGGGGCCTTTTTGTCTCTTGGGGTCTGACGGATCTAGGGTTGAAATGGTGATGTGCTTCTGATATTAGGTTAGTTATTGCTCTCCTTACTTAATTCTTGTTATTCCGAATGACAAGAGGAAGACCTTAGTTTACACTAGAAAGAGAGAGAAACTAGCATTACTATCCTCACATGTGTACCACAAGTGTGAACATAAATAAGCACATGTGCATGAATGATCATGATGATGAGTACAAAGAATGCTTCCTTGCTCTCAATTAGTTTGACGAGCACATCTTGCGCCTTACTTACCAAAGAGGAAAGCAAACTTTCACCAAGAAAGAGCTCACCAACAACACTGAGAGAGGCACCAGTTGCAGTTCGAAAGTCAAAGCCTGTTGTTTTGTCATCCCATGGTGTTCAAAGAAGCATTTTGTCATCCCATGGTGTTAAAAGAAGTGATGTTCTTCCCTATTGTTAGTATAGCATAATACCAAGGTTTACAATGGTAAATAATGCTTGCCAGCGCACTTCGCAATCCTAGTCCCCTAGTGCCACTACCATGATTATCTGTCCAACTTTTTGGATTCCTTTCATTTTTCAACACGTAAATTGGATTGATAAATAATGCAACATATGGCTACCATCTTTCTTTTTTTCCCAACTAATGTAAGATTCAACTCTCTTATCAAAATTTTGGGTACAAACTAATGCAAGTTTTGACCCAAGTGGAATACGGGGAGATTGAGATTTATATTCGTGTTTTTATTGTTTTATATTTTAGAATATTTTGGTTATATTTTTTTTCAAAGTTATCTAAAATTTAATCAAAATTTATTAAAATTATAAATTTAAATTGTAATAAAATAATTGTGAAGACATTTAGTCATTTATACATTTTAAATTACAATTTAAAGGATAAAAATTTAAAATGGCCAAAAATCATTTCACTAAAGAAGAAAAAAAAAATTAAAAAAAAATCAACAACTTAAAATGGTTAAACAAACTCCTATCTTTTTGTTTTCATGTCACAACACGCCCAAATAATATTTCACAATAATTAAAAAACAAAATCCAAAAAAATAAAATTGTTAAACAAACACCTATCCTTTTCTTTTTCATGTCACATCACTCCATGAACCACTTTAAACGAGCAACGAAGACTAAATCAAAGTCATCGAAGTTTTCGGTGAAATTAAATATTAAAAGAATCTAGTGTCTGCCCCACGTTTTCAAAAACTTGACTTGAAGTGCACTTATTTTCAGAGTCATTGAGTGAGTTGAATCACATGATAAAGATAAGGCGAATACAACTTCCATCGTTCCACGTAACACATAAATCAAAATTCCACAGTATTCAAGAGTGACATATAACCAATTCTTCCATTCTTTTTCAGCGCAGTCGATGTGTTGACAACTGGAAGGGGGAGGAACTTTCAAAGTTGGTCGGGTGTGCCAATCTTCAAATCCAATATAGTCAAGAACCTAGGGCGGTGGAACTTGATAAGTGGTAAATCTAAGCTATGCCTAAATTCGGGAAAAAATCAAAGAAAAGGCATTCACTTTGAGAGATTTGACTTGGCATGCACTGATATTCAGGGTCGTCTAGTGAATCGAGCCACATGACGAAGATAAGGTGAATACAACTTCCATGTAACACATTGAAGTGATGGGATAACCTTCTATTGCAGTTCCAACATTCGCTCATGTTGCTAATGGACAAGTCCAAAAAAAAAATATTCCTTCGTTGTACCTTTGCACCTTTAGGGGCAATTGTTAGTGTAACCACCCCTCCCACATTTACCCTCTTTTACAAGTTCTCTAGGGTAAACATGAGCTTAGAGTTACTATGACATGACCCAACCTCCAAGTTCCATTTATAGAAGTGGGACCTACAAACTGACAACAAACTGACATCCCTAAGAGACTATAGATCACTTAGGAGCCTACAAAGTACCCCGGGTGATCAATCCCTGAGTTGGATTTTTTTTAACAAGGTTTAATCCCCAACCGCACCCATAAAACTGCATGCATGCGATTGGAAGGATATAACTGCACACACAAACCCGACTGCCAGTGGTTATGACCCAAAATCCCCAGTTTAGAGCATGCGGTCGTGAGATCTATGTCACTTTTTCAAGCAAGGCTCTAGACCATTGCCCATAACCGCATGTAACTTTTCAGAATCATAACAATGATGATGATAATGCCAACCAATCAAAACTTAAGCAAGATATTGACCTAGACATGCCTAATACATGATAGGCATTTTGTCAAACATATAGTAAACATATAAGCCACAAATCATGAATGCATATATGATCATAAACTTATGAACTTCATTTGAAAATCACCAGGCTCAATGCCAACTCAAGCTAGCTGCAAAAACACTTGTTAACCCATGCATTAATCAATCATTCAATAACTTATCAAATCATGAATAAGAGCCATAGCTAGAGCACATCGCAAAACCAGGCATATAACCAACATATAACCATAATAGAAACTATGACAAATCAACCATAAGATCACCATAAAAATCAATACAAATGTTCATAGATCTCAATAGGACAATAAGTCATATTAACATATGAAAATACCAACCAAGTCAGGGACTTCCATGTACCACCCAACAATAGATTGGGTTGAACCAAATATCTATTTCAACCAATCACCCTAGCGCCATATTCCAAGCATGAATATGGGATCATAAGGGTTAAACCAACATAGAACCAGCCAGGGCTTCTAGAGGCCAAACCACCTCAACCCTCAAGCATAGCGATCTCACCTATATGGTCCATAAATCACTAATATCAACCAGATTGGTCTCTATCAAATTTGTCCAAGGCTCTAGGAACTAGTAACTCAACTCACAACCTCTAAGGAACCCAAGTTGTTTCAGGGCTTCAAAGCGTTTGTCCCAACCCGCATGCTCCAGGGACCAGTAACTCAATCCACAACCTTTAGGGAACCCAAGTTGTTTTAGGGCTCTAGATCGTTTGTTCCAACCCACAACCATATGAAACTAGAGAACCAATCAGAAAATCAAATGGGGAACCCACTACACCATGGATATCCAAGAAATGGCAAGGCAAGGTTGAAACCACTATCAATCCAGGAAAATCTTCATGCCAGTGATAACACATAACCAAATAATCACATGCATATACAATGCATCCAAAAATCAGTAAGGAGATCACACATGCAACTTGTTACCTGCAAAGTAAGCCTGTTGTAGCTGCTGATCCAACTATCTCCTTGCACTTCCTTTCTTGCTTTCTCCAAACCAAGTGAATGACAGAGTGCTACAAGATTACTCTAAGTGTGCAAGAGTGTATGAGAGAGAGAAATGAAAGGAGGGAGCCAAAACTGAACTGACAAAAGTTGAGACAAAAGTTGAGCCAAAAGATGTGAACTAATTATCTGATGCCTTTTTATTATTGATCTCCCTTTTTCTTCATTTTCCTTCTTTTTTCCTCTAATTTTCCGTGCATGCAAATTTGTGTCTCTTCACCTTCCTTTTCTCCTATTTTCCTTTATTTTCATAATTAAATGCTAATTATTGCCTCTTTTCCTTTGCAAATTTCCATAGCCATTAATTAATCCACAAGTGCTACCCACTATTATGTTTTAACCACCATTCAACTTGGAATATGCGTCCCATGACCTTGGTCTTATTTTGTTTACATGGAAAATCGACCAGGGGTTGTTACAACTAGTACCTATGTATCTATCTAGATATTTCTTTCTTTTTATATAAGATTTAATTTACAACGCATATTGGTGAGATGGTTTCCTAACCTTTATTAGTTGATAACCTTACTCCATATTAGCATTGACAATTTTCTCTCTACAATGACACATTAACAAATATTTAGAATAGATAAAAGCATTTAAACTAAATATCAAGTTTAAACAATAACGTGTAATATAATTTGTTTCTTATAATAATTTAGGTAATAAACATGTTATAAAATATAAATGAGTTTAAATACTCCATATAAATATGTAATAATAATGTAAAGTTTGACATTAGATAGTAATTAGGTTTAGCTCATGTGGTTTGGGAGGAATTGTTGTCCTCCCTATCCAAATTAATTCCTATAAGTGATATGTTTAATTCTTAGTGAGGATATCGTTGTAATTATTTATGTTGAGTGTGTGTTACATTCTTTCCACGACTAGCCCCACGCGTGAAGTCAGGGGGTTAGAAGGGGGGCGGCCAACCCCCGTTCGTTGTGTCAGGCGTAGCAGGGGGGGTCACAAGGGGGCGGCAGCTCCCCCTGTTGGGGGGTTTGAGGGGGGTGGTAGCCCCCCTCTACGGGGTTCGGGGCAATGACCTGAGATTTTTTCATTTGGACCGTATATTAAGTGGACAAACCTACCTATGGTTTTGTGCATGGTTTTGAGCATGATGGTTTTCCGCCCATGGTATCTTGTAGATTTGGTCAAAGGTACTACAATTATGTTCTAATCCAAGGTTAATGGATTGGGGTTTATGTATGCTTCGACATGTATATATATATATATATATATATATATATATATTGTAACATTGAAAGCAATATAATGAAAAATCAATCTAGTAGTCCCGGTTTTGGGATCCATGGGAAAATATCTTTGTATATCTGTTTTATGTTTTATGCTCTCACCATTGTTTATTTTTTGTTTTTAGAATTCATATGCAGGTAATTTTTGTACATGGTTAAAACCTACAATTTCGAGCCCTATTATTGACTGGCCTTGTGCCTTGAAAATTCTAAAATTTATTTCGGTCACCATCCTTAAAATGAAGGGAAGTATTTGAGAGTTTTCACAAAAATGTAACTTGTAAAGAAGAAGAAGAAAAAGAATTCATCATTACATTTTGACCATTGTAAACGTAATTTTCTCTTCACACTGCATGGACTCATTTGACATTTGATACTCGTGGAAATTTCAAATAGTGAAAGCCACAAATAGGAGATTTAATTGTTTATTTACTATATTTATAACTACAATGGACATATATAATATTATTAACTAGCACAACCACAAATTAAGTGGTTGGTGGATGTCGATAAACAATCAATGATAGCACCCATGATCACATCACATGAACTAGATTGAGCACCCATCATCACATCACATGAACTAGATTGACCTCTCCATGCACCCATGATCCATGCCATTTGATAATGAGAGAACTAACAATAATTGGATTGAACTCCCCATCCACCCATGATGCATGCCATTTGTTATTTGAAAACTGGCATAGTAATTTTATAATCATATTAGGTAAATGCGAGAAATGTAAATAGGTTTAACAAAGATAAATAGGTGAATTTAGAGATGCAAAGAAGTTAATGTTAAAATTTCCATCCATTGATGTAGAAGAGACAACGAGAATATGTCAACATCTTTGATTCCTAACAATAACATTGAGATTTCTGTTTAAATAAGATATTATTCTACCACCTTTGAATGGAGTGACATCTATTGATGTAATGAAGCAAATAGTCATTCAAGAATATTATAGGAAATATTCAACGATGATTTCACTTCCTACACGATTAATGACAACCTTGTTTTTAGAGCTGACAAGTATCAGGTCTCCAACTTTAGTGATGAGGCCATTGTTTTTTTTTTTTTTACAGGAACGGTTATGGTGCTTTGTATTAATCTTGGGCAAAATGCCAAAATCTGATTACATTTTGAGCTTCTTTGTCCTGCTGCATTTCTTCGCTAAGGATGTAGCTGAAGCTTACAAGTTTCTTCCTTGGATAGACCCCCACTGAGTTAATTTCGGAGATTTTCCCCCACTTGAAAATACAAACAAATTGGTTTAGTAACAGACAGTAGAACATGGCAGCAGTCTATTTATGGAATGGGATCCCATGATTCTTCATCCTCTTTCAGCTTGATCCCAGCAGAGAGAAGGACAGCTTTATTGGCTTCAATGTCCGCCTTTTTATTATGAATTCTCAACACGTGATAGTACTTCAATTCTTGGAAGTTGTTTTCCATACCTTTGATCCTGGTAATCAGCCTTGCTAGATTGAGGTCCTGTACTGGGGTGTTGGTAACCATTGCATTTATAATGACTTGAGAGTCACCTATGACAATTGCTTCATTTATGTCTAGTTCTTTAAGGATCTTGAGTCCTTAGAAGAGGGCCAAGGCCTCAGCTTGAATGCTGGTAGTGTAATCTAGTCCCCAAGCGTAGGATTGAATTTTTTCCCCGATTTGATTTAGGACAACACCTCCTACACCAGCTTTGCCCGGATTTCCCTTTGCTGCTCCATCAAAGAAAAGGAAGTGCCTTGCTTGAGATTTAAGCCACTCTTGAAAGTCATTCTCGGATTTTCTTATTTGCCATTCTTTGATAGTGGGGGCTTTTTTGACTGCTGGCTGAAATTGGAGTTCTAGCGTTGATCCCCATGCTATATCCTGTTGTCTGAGGTTGGTGTCGTCTTTTATATCAATCAAGCATTCCTTTATGTGGCTTTTTATCTTGGTTTCCAAGACTTTGTGACTCTGTTTTGTGTTTCTGAATATTCTTTTGTTGCGCTCTATCCATAACTGCCAACAGATGATTTTTGGGAGGACAGCCCATGTTGCCTTGATAATCAGATTTTTTGGAGGAGGACCTGGGAATCTGTTTGACCATTCAGAGAAAAGATTAGAAGTGGAGCAAGGGACAATAAAATTTGGATCTAGATCATGAGTAAAATAGGACTAGATCTGCCTTGGAGAAGCTGCATTCTAGTATTAGGTGGACTGCCGTCTCAGCATTTTCATTACACAGAGGACACATGGAAGGGCCGTGGAAGCCTTTTTTCTGCAGGTTATCATAAGTTAATATTTTCCCATGACAGTAGACCCAGGCAAAGAAATCGACCTTGGGCCATGAGGGCTGGTGCCAAACTCCTTGCCACGGAGCTGGATTCGGAGGAACGTGAGGTTTCTCGATCAATTTGGCATACCCCTGTGCGACTACATATCCTTTGGATTTTGGCCCCCAGCCCATCTCATCTCTCTTCCTCGAATGCGTGGGTGCCAATCCTTGGAGGGCGTCTAACAGCATGTTCCACTCGGTGTTCAGGTTGTCCGGCATATTTAATCGCTTCCAGCCTGCCCAAATCGAGTTGTTCCAGCATGAAATATCCCACAGAGATTGCATTCCTTCTCTATCCATCCAACAACGCAGCGAATTAATGGAGGCTCTAGCTTCTATTGGCTCTTTTTTCATGATTTTGTCCGACCAGATATTGATTTTTTTACCGTTGCCTGGTATCCAGTAAGAGTGGGCGGTGATTAGAGATGTGGCTCTGTCATAAATTTTGAGGAATGTCGAATTTGGCAGGTGAATCACATTTTCTAAGCATCTGGATCTTGGACCTCTGAAATATTTTTTCCAGAGCACCTTTTGGGCCCAGCCAGGATTGGGGGCGATGATCCTCCACATGATTTTTGCAGCCATTGCCACGTTCTGTTGACGAAGATTCTTAAAATTTAGGCCACCTTCCCACAGCGGCTTGGAGATGATGTCCTAGCTGACAAGAGGGATCTTTTTTTCATTTTGTTTCCCTCCCTTCCAGAAGAACCTCCTTATGTATTCCTCCATTTTGTTTAGAATGGATGCCGGAGCGAGGAGTCCTGCGAATTGGAATAGGGGCAAGCTGTTGAGAACAGATTTTATTAAGACTGTTTTGCCTGCAGCATTCAGCCAGGAATATCCCCAGGCTTGAATCTTTGCCTTGAACTTTTCTAACTGTGGTAGCCAATCTTTGCTAGTTGGTCTCTTATGAGATATTGGGAGGCCCAGGTATTTAAAGGAAGACCAGGAGGAGGAAGCTTCGAAGCCCAAACATCTGGATATGGCAGATAGCAGCCTAGGCGTAGTATTCCAACTGAAAATATGGCATTTTCTCTTGTTAACAACACTGCCTGAAGCTTCACTAAACTCATCCAGGACCTCTTTGAACTTTGTGGCAGAGGGAACAGAGGCGGGACCTAACAGCAATGTGTCATCTGCAAACAAAGCATGATTGATATTTTTGGTCCCTCTTGCAATGCGCAGACCATTAATTTCTTGTTCCTGCAACTTTTTATCTAGCAGGAAGCTGAGGGCTGAGGCCTGGATGACAAAGAGCAGGGGGGATAGAGGGCACCCCTGCCTGAGTCCTCTCGAGGCTTTAAAGAAGTCTGTGGCTCTTCCATTAACAAGAGGAGCTATCCATGGCTCCGAGATGCATGCCCGGATCCAATTGATGAAGTTTGTTCCAAAACCAAGCTTACACATAACATTCAAAAGGAAGCTATGATTGACTCGATCAAAAGCATTTGCTAAATCAAGTTTGATCACCATACCTTGCTCTTTTCAGAGTAGACTTGAGTGTATTTCTTCCTGGACCAGTAGAAAGTTGTCCACGATCTGCCTTCCATGGATGAAGCCTCCTTGGTTCTCTGGAATTATTTTGGGGAGGATAAACTTCAATCTGTTTGCAATTACTTTGGTGATCAATTTGTACCCTGTATTACATAGAGAGATCGGCCGAAATCTGTTGAAGTTATTGGCACTTTTTTCCTTGGGTATGAGTGCTAAAAATGTAGAATTGGTACTGCCTCCGATTTTCTGAATATTTTGCGATTTTTGTACCATTTTGAGAAGATCTTTTTCAATAATCGGCCAACACGCTTGGAGGAATCTAGCAGAGAAACCATCCGGCCCAGGGGCCTTATCCGGGTCCATGTCGAAGAGCGCCTTTTTCACCTCATCTTTAGTGACTTTGGCCTCCAGAGATTCATTACTTCACTGAGAAATTACAGAGGGTATATTTACTAACAGCTCCGGATAGTGGCTTGGGTCCTTGTCTTCACTATATAGGTTCTGGAAATGAGTAAACGCAGCTCTCTTTATATGCTCAAAATCCTTATGGATATCTCCCTCTTCTTTAATCTCTGAGATAGTATTGAAACATTTCCTTGCCTGGGCTTGTTTATGAAAATAAGCAGTGTTCCTATCCCCTGCTTTGAGCTAGAGGTTCCGAGATTTCATTCTCCAATACTCTTCTTCAGCTAAGCAGGCCTTGTGATATTGCTGTTGTAGATGGATTTCTTGTTCTAATGAGTCCTTTGTAAGCATTGCAATTTCCATACCATTTTGATGAGAAACAAGAGCTGCTTTAATGGTTTTCCTGATTGTGGCTGGGTTGGACAGCGTTTTGGCCCATCTTTTTAGGGCTCTTTTCACCCTTCTGAGTTTTTCCTCCCAAATATAGAATGGCGATCCTTTGACTGGTTGGTTCCAGCATTCCTTGACAGTTTGCATGAAATCAGTCTCCTTTACCCAAAGAGGGCTGAATCTAAATGGGATGGGGCCCAGATCATGGTGAGCTAACAGGTCTAACTTTATGGGCTTATGATCAGAGATGTTGTTGGCAAGAATATGCATTCTAGGCTCTAATCATAGCAGCAGAAAGGAACTTTGAATGATAAACCTATCTAACCTGGCAGCAATGTGGCCAGGGCCCACTCTTTTATTAGGCCAAGAGTACTTACCTGAAGAGGGTTTGATGTCCAGCAAATCCCAGTCTTGCACTATGTCCTCCACCCATTCTCTAGCCGGATCTCTAACTATGCTGCCTCCCCTTTTTTCTAATGGATGTAGGGTAAGGTTGAGATCGCCAGCAATTATTATGTTTTCCAGGTTTGTCAAATCTGCTTGATGTTTTATAGAGTCCTAGCAGTCTTTTTTTCCCCAACGTTGACTAGAGAGTAAACATTGAAGAGGCAGAACGTTTGCTTAGTATCCAGGTTCTGCATTTTCAACATCAACCAATGGGTATTCCTGGCCTCGAATAGAACTGTAAATTTATTGGCATTCCAAAGAGTACCTATCCCTCCTGAGGCACCCCGGGCGGAGATTGCTCTTGCTTCGCTTTTATTCCAGAATTTCTTGCTTGTTTGAAGGAAGACAATGTCTTCCAGCTTTATCTCCTGGAGGAGAAGTAGATCTGGGGTTTCTGTCCTGATAAGACTTCTGATGGCTTCTTCTTTAGTTTTGCTCCCCATCCCTCTGCAGTTCGAGGAGATGACCTTCATTATTTATGCTTCAGGTGGGCTCCCTTGGAGCCTTGGGGCGGATTTTTCAATATCTTTGGCTTTGAAGCTAGCATTTTCTGAGTGATGAGGCCATTGTTATAGATATTGCAGGGATAACATTAATGACCATTTGGCAAGGTGATAGCTCACAATTATATAGGTGTCTCCTATCAATTTAGAATCTCAACATGTTTGTGTTAATAATATAATTTATAATTCTATTATAGAGATCAAGCCTTTAAAACTAATGCTAGGGCTTCTTGAAAGACTTAATGAATGATGGGTATCTTTTCTCCTTTTCAATGAAGGCAACAATGGTTGATGCATTTTTGAGGTTTTTAAATATTCAATGTATTTATGTTGAAGTATCTATGTGTATAATTATTTAATTGTTTTATGCTTTTGTCTTTTATGTTGAAATTTGAGTGATGCAATTCTTGGTGAAATCACTATTTTTGTTGATTGAAATGTATTTTTGAATGCATAAATGGATTCATGGCTTTGAAAATCCATTAGGACACTCAATATATACATATTTAACTATTCAAATATGTCATTCAACAATTTTTGATAGGATCTTGGACAAAACTCATCGGAAAATATACATGGGAAAGGAAAAAAACTTTTAACAACTCGAATATGTCATTCCAACAATTATTGGCTAGATCTTGGACAAAACTTATCGATTACACTATACTTTTATTTTTCTAGGGATTTTTTTATGAGGAAACTCAAAAGACGCTTCCTCACATTATGCATGGCATTCCTAATAAATTCGTTAGTGTAAACTAGTGCTTCTAATTTATGGGATTTGAAGTGCACACTTACGAGCATAAAACTAGCTAAATGTACAATAACATTGATGACCACCACTTGAGCTAATCCCTTGGACTTCCATACACACAAAGAATGAATGAGTTGCGATATTACTTTGTAGGACCACTAATGAGTAACAACTTCTCAACTCTCTAGCTCTTTTTGATTTTTTAGTTATTTTTTACTTTTTAACAAATAGAGACAAAATTTTCAAAAAGTTGTCTCATTGTTATTTTTGTACAAAAATAACATAATCAAATTTAACAATTATAAAATCATTTTTTCACATAGTAATTCCTATGTCAAAAGATAAATTTCCTATTAAAATTCTCCTAAACTAATTTGACTTTTAAAAAGCATATAAAGTTTTTTAAAAATCTAAAAACCCCACTTTCAAGAGGACAAATTACTATTTCTCTCTCTCATGCACATATATATGGAGTGTTACACGTCATTTTGTCGCATTAGGCAAATGACCATCAATCTGGATCTTTCACTATCCATCGAAGTGTTCCAAAGCATCGCCTTGCAAGGCTAGAACCCAAACAACCTCAAAGAGAATGAAATTCCTGGATCTTAAGGCCTAAAAACCTATTTTTGACTTCCTGTGCAGATCCCTAGTCAATTTTTGCGCATACACAAAAGAGAACATCAGAGTCAATGCAAAAGTGCGCTTTGTCTTACACTATGCCATGCGCACATGACTCAACGCAAGTAAAAAATGAAAAGTAAAGTCTAGAAGCTTTGTTAGTCGAATCTTTCCCAACTAACAACTTCGAATGGATGCTTACTCAAGCCTGATCCCTCCCATCATGGAGCTACTTCCCTCTCTTTGTGGATCCCCTATCCCACCATTTGTGGATCTCATCCCTTAGGAAGAGGATCCCAAAACTCCTCCTCTTGGTCTATAAATCAAACACAGGCCAGAGGATTGGGGAGGACTATTGAAGGTAGGCTTATGCTGCAGAAATAAGGCTAAAAGGCTTTTCATCCAAGGAGAAGGTTGGAGATTGTGGGAAGAGGCTTGTAACATCAAGGCTTTGAAGTTGTAAGTTTGTTCTCCCTTTTATTTAATAAAAAGCAATTGTTCCTTCCTAATTATGTTTTTCTCATATCATTTGTGAGATTCCTTGATCACTCACATAGCTTATGATTGGTTATTGATTCAATTTATGATATATGTTGAGTTAAGTATTTCATTTATCTTTCATTCTATACATTAGATCATTTGATTCTTTGCGTGTTTCTCTCTATGTAGATCTCCTTCGAAACATCATGGAGAAGTTGTGGAAAGCACTGGAACAATTTGTAAAGCATCTCGGCGAAGCTAACTGTTGAAGGCATTAAAAGGACTTCAACAGACATTTCGTTAAACCGATAAATGGTCCCTCACATATTTCTTGTTTTAATCAATCGTAAGCTAAGGAAAGGTAGCAATTCTTTTCTTGCTTGTTACTAGATTTTGTTTGAGATCTAGGGAGATCCATTTTGTCCACAAGAGGGATTAGTCTGTCTAACAGGAAAGTTAGCCTCTTTGACAAGAGGTAAAACGAGATTAGATCCATCTTAACTCCAAATCTACGCACTAAGAGGGATCAAATCCCTTGAGATGCAAATCTCTTTTAGAGTCAAACCTATGTAATTTGACTAAGTCAAAATGTTTTATTTGTAATTATCATTTTAATTTTAATTTTATTTTAACTAAGTCAAAAAATCTACAAGACATTACAACTTCTCTTCACAGGGCTGGAGAGCGCCTCTCTAGCCACTTACTTTTAACCACTTTTAACTTTTAATTTTTAATTGAGCCTACATGTAAATATTTCCAAACACTTGCACTACTACACCATCTCCCCTTAGTTTTTTTCTTTTAGATTTAATTTTAAAAATGTTGTAAAATAAATATTTATAAAATATTTTCATTTTGAAATAAGTTGCGGTTTTTGGGGAAGTGGTATTGTTAAACCATGGTATTGTAAGAAAACCTATTTACAACTTAATAATATCCATGATAAATTAAGAATCTTGTTATATTGTATGTTTATTGTAAGTATTAAATTTTAATTTTAAAAAATGCTAAAAAATTAAATTAAAATATATATATATATATATATATATATGAGTTATGGTTTTTGGGTATGTGGTACTGATAAGCCATGATATTGTAAGAAAACCTATTTAGAAGTTAGTACTATCCATGGTAAAATGGTGGTGAATATTCATGGTAAGGAATGTTGTATTGTAAATATTAGATGTTTATGTGCTTATTAATTAAATTTAAATATAGTTACGAAATCATTCTTTTAATTTATATGGTAAAATTGATGTTAATTTATAATTACTATTTATATGTTATATATTTTAATGTGATATATATATATATATATATATATATATATATATACAATTTTCTTTTATCTACAAAATTATTCATAATTTTATTAATAAAAATAGAATTACAAATAAAAAAAAATGAATTTAAAAAATATTTGCCTCTAACATTTAATGCCTACACATGTACCCCATACTAGGTTGTAGATCGTCTCTTGGTAGAATGACAAAAATGTATAATATTCTAGCTTGTGTGGAGTAAATATAAAGGATACTACATGATTTCTATTTAGCCTTAATAATGATGAAAACATAAGATATTAGATATTTTGGGATACTATAAAGATATCAAATAATTTAAATAGCATAATTTCCTTCTATAACAATAATGAATTAATCCACATCAATACATATTAATCAATAATAATTATCCTCAATATCAATTAACTAATTTTATTTATTTATTTATTATTATTTTTTTTAAACTGTAACAGTTATGAGTTTTATTTATATGAAAAAGATAGGAGGGGTCTTTGCCAAGGCAGCCCCAGTTACAAAGAAAACAACGAGCAAATTCAACTTTTAAGTTACAACATTTTCAGGGAATTTGAAAGGAATTGTCGTCGTTTATAAATAGCTGCCCTTTCATGAGAGAGCATCCTTTGTTCGCCATCTGGTCCGCTTCACCTTTCAGGTTTCTGAGAATGTGATAGAACTTGTAGGAGGTGAATTCTTGAAGGACTCTTTTCAATCTGCCCAGAATTTTGTTGAGACTAGCATTGCTGAAGAGGTCCTCTGTGTTTAATTTTTTTATTAGAATCTCCGAAGATTTGGAGGTCTTTGACCCCATTTTCTTTTGCTATAAGACAAGCTTTGAGAAGATCAAAAATCTCTGCTTGGTTGTTGGTTTTCTGGCCTAAACCCCACCAGAAGCAGTCTCTTGAACTCCCATCCGAAGAATAAATGACCCCTCCAGCACCAACATTCCCAGGGTTTCCTTTGGAGGCCCTGCCGAAAAAGATTGTGTTAAGATTTTTGGACCTCCACCAGTTTATGAAAGAATCCTCAGGGTCTCTTTTATGCCATTCCGGGTTTGCTGTTTGAGGAGTGAGGAGGAACTTTCGAGGAGAAGGCTCGAGGGGGCAAAGCCATCTCCTTTCTTCAGGAAGGAGCAATGAATCTTCTTTAAAAAACTGTTGTTGGGCTGCTTCCAAGAGGAATGCTTTAGCTTTAACTGTGACCTGAAGAGGGGAATGTCGAAGTCCATTAAAGATCTGATCATTACGAGCCAACCAGAGCTGCCAGTAAACAAATTTGGGAATTGTTGTCCAAACTTTACGCCAGAAGGATTTGATGGGGATGCTATGAGGATAGAAATTGCTCCAAGAGGTGAACAGATCAGCAACAGTGCTCTGAGGGAAAGCGGGAATCTGAAGATCCAAAAGAGTGAGACCCCACACTTCCTTAGCAAAATTGCAATCCAGGAATAAATGTTGGGCAGTTTCAAGGTTGCTTCTGCATAGCTCGCACCTATGAGGCCCTGCAATGTTCCTTTTCTCTAGATTGTCTCTTGTTAGAAGTTTGTTGTGAACTAGCGTCCAGAAAAAGAAATTCACTTTTGGAAGAGCTAGATTGTCCCAGACTAGTTTCCAAAAGGCTAGAGAGTGACTGTTGTTCTTTGGGTCCTGAAGAGCTTTATAACCTGCTGCTGTGGAGTATGTGCTTGACTGTCCCCAAGCCCAACTGTCTTCCATATATCAGTTTTCAGGAGTGGAGCCTTCCAGCAGCTCGGTAAGCAGATTTTTCTGGGGCGTTAACCAAGCAGGGACGCCATGGAAGTCCCAACCGGCCCATTCTCCCCGGTGATCCCAAACAGAGAGATCGTATAAGCTGTTTATGCATGCACGTATCAACCAATCTCTGATGTCTGCAATATCCTCGTTCCCCTCCAAAGGATTGTGCCCCATTATTCGGTCCTGCCACAATTTAGTTCGCTTGCCATTGCCCGGCACTCTGTACATAAATTTTTTAAAGAAGATACTGCTTTTACAACAGAGACTCCAGACCTACGAGCTGTTGACAGGGGGGTCAAAATGCAGGTTTCTGAAAGACGAATTGTGGGCATATTTTGACAACAGAGTAGTGCTGATCGGATGGTTGGGCTCGTGTGCCATTTTCCACAGGAGCTTTCCTCCCAATGCAAGGTTAACGAAGGAGGGGTCACGGATTTGGAGGCCACCCTCTGCGATCGACCTTTTTACCAGATCCCAATTAGCTAAGTGCATTTTACTTTCATTACCTTTCCCTCCCTGCCATAAAAAGTCTCTTAAAAGTTTAGATATCTGCTCCATAACATTTCTGGGGGCTAGTAAGAATGCAACTTGATAAATTGGGAGCGCGGACAACAGTGACTTGATTAAAATAACTTTGCCTCCTTTAGTTAACCAGAAGCCACCCCAAGCTGCTATTTTTGCTTTGATTTTACATATGATGTCTGTCCAGAGTGACCTTCTGTTAGATCCATTTGTGATGGGGAGTCCAAGGTATTTGATCTGATCCCAGTGAGCATGTCCTCTGAACCCCAGGAGGTTCAAGATGCTTATGAGCTCTTGTTGACCTGTGTTCCAGCTGTAGATTTCACTCTTACTCTCATTGACCAGTGCTCCTGAAACTCTACAGTAGCTTTTTAGGACTGAGTCGAAAGCTTTGGCAATTCTGGTGGACGCACCTCTGAGGAGAAGTGAATCATCTGCAAAGAGCGCATGGTTCAGAGGATTGACATTTGAGGAGGGTTTGAGACTAGGGAGGGAGCCAGCAATTCTTTCAGCTGTGAGTTTTCTACTGAGGGAGTCGGCCATTAAGATATACAGGAAGGGAGAGAGAGGGCATCCCTGCCTGATGCCTCTCCGAGCTTGAAAAAAATTTGAGGGGCGGCCATTGACAAGGGGGGCGATCCACGGGTTGTCGATGCAGGCATTTATAAGTTGGACAAAATGGGGAGAGAAGCCGAAGGAGAGGAGAACCTTAATGAGGAAAGAGCGATTAACTCTGTCAAACGCGTTCGCCATATCTAATTTAATCAACATACCTTTCTCTTTTCGCTGTTTGCTGGAATGGATTGTCTCCTGAACTTGAATGACATTGTCGAGGATATGCCTGCCTTCCACGAAACCACCTTGGGGACTGGAGATCAGCCTTTTGAGCAGAGGCTTGATCCTGTTTGCTAACAATTTGGCCATAATTTTGTAAGATGCATTACAAAGCGATATAGGTCTGAATCTAGCAAATGTTTCCGGATTGGAGTCTTTGGGAATTAAGGCTAGATAAGTGGAGTTGGTTCCTCCACCGATCTTAGCTTTTCTCATGAACCCCTTTATCATTTTTTGGAGATTAGTTTTAATGATATTCCAGCAGGCTTTATAGAAATGAATTGTGAATCCGTCTGGGCCCGGAGCCTTGTCTGATTCCATGGACTAGATAACTTTGATGATTTCCTCCTCTGTTACCTCGCTGGTAAGAGCAGCATTGTCTTCAGAGTTGATGAGATGTGGAATGTTAGATAGGAAATCTGCCGTTTCCTCCTCGAAGACCTGAGTTCCCTCACTATATAAATTCCTGAAATGGATATCCGCAGCAGCTTTGACTTGGGTGAAGCCTTTGCTAACATGGCCCTCTGTTGTCTTTATTTCTGAGATGTGATTCCTGGACAGCCGAGCTCTATATTGTCTGTGGAAGAAGGAGGTGTTCCGATCCCCTGCTTTTAGCCACAAACTTCTGGATTTGATTCTCCAATATTCTTCTTCTTTTCGGAAGGATCGGTAAGTTGAGCATTGGGCCTTTATTTCTTGTTCCAAAAGGTCCGTTGTGATCTCTTTGCTTTCCATATCTGTTTGCAGGGTCTCCAAAGTATACACTGCTTCTTTTCTTATGCTGGTTGGAGTAGGGACTGGTTTCCTTATCCACTCCTTCAGAGCATGTTTTGTGGCCTTAAGTTTTTGCTCCCAAACAAAACTTGAGGACCCTGAGAAGGTTTTGGCCCAGGCTTCTTTCACAGTATCAGTGAAGCCTTCTCTCTCAATCCATAAGGGGCTGAAGCGGAATGGAAGAGGGCCTAGATCTTCTTCATCTTCTAGGAGAAGCTGAATCGGCTTGTGGTCAGAGGTCAGCTTAGGTAGAATTTTGGTCTTGATTATCTTTTTATTCATCATAAGGGAGCCTTGGACCAGAAATCGATCCAGGCAAGCAGAAATATGATCCAGCCCAGATCTATTATTGGACCAAGTGTAAAGACCACGGACGGGATTGAAGTCTAAAAGGTCCCATTGCTGAGAGAGTTCTTCCACAAAGGCCAGCATAGGATCTCTGCTGCTGGAGCCACCCCTCTTCTCTTTTGTTTTCAAGACTATATTGAGGTCTCCTGCTATGATAATATTGCTTGGATTATGCTGTTCTAAAAAAGCTGAGAGGGAGTTCCAGCATTCTCGTTTTTCAGAGTATATGACAGGGACATAAAGATTAAACAGAGAGATAGTCAGCTTACTTGCACAGTGTGTCAGCTCCGTGAAGATCCAGTGCTAGGTTTCATGAGATTTTTTTAGCAAAAATAAATCTTCTGTCCAAAGAGTTGCCAGCCCTCCGGAAGATCCCCTTGAACTTACTGCTTTGCCTGTGCTTTTCTTCCATTTTGACTTGCTGATATCTAAAAGAGCTCGCCCTTCTATCTTCGTCTCTTGGAGCATGAGGATGTTTGAGGGTTCTATTTTCAGGAGATCCATAACTGCTTCAGTTTTAGAGGCGTTCCCCAATCCTCTGCAGTTCCAAGAGGCGAGCTTCATAATTTACTTGAGGGGGGGGATAGGGCCTCCCTTAGAAGGCCTTGGTCTGGTGTTTCTTCCAATGGACATTTCTATGGTGGACTGGCTTCCTTGAACTTTGAGTCGTTCAGCCTCCTCTTCCCTTAGTTCTTTGCGAGATTTCCTGCCTGCTCTTTTGGAAGGACGCTCGAAGGTTTCGTCCTCTGAAGAACCCGAGCTATCTACTGGTTTTTTCCTTGTTACTTTAGCATAAGATGGGTTGGAGGGGCTACCTTGTGAGGCCTCGACCTATATAGCTTCTTCTCCATCTTTGTTGGGAGGAGGGACTTCTATGTGTTCCAGATTTTCCTGGATCGAGCTTGCTGGTTTGGTCTGGGCTTTTTCTGTGTCGTTCGGGGTTGCATCCTTTTCTTGATTGAGCTTGGAACTGCCTGGAGCTCCGGACGTGTTCCCTTTGCCATTTCCCTTTTTTTGATGGGCAGTTTTTTGGACTACTGTCCATTGTTCCTCGTTTGTTTTGTCTGCCTGCTCCTCTGCCTTTTTCTTGCAGTGCTTTGCAAAATGACCATGGCCATGGTAGTGTCTGCATTTGAAAGGGAGCTGTTCGTAATCCAGTTCCTGGACGTGAGTCCACCCAGCAACAGTGAGCTTAATTGCTTCAGGCAAACCCTCTTCTAGATCAACTTCTACACAGATTCGGGCACATGAGTACTGGTCTTTTCTTGCAGCTTGATCTATGTATTTTCCTAGAGCACTACCAATGATCTGGAGAGTTTTTTGGTTCCAGCAGTGAAGAGGCAGATGGGGAAGTCGCACCCAAACCGGGACAACAGAGGGAATGTCCTGGGAGGGATCAAAATCAGGGGACCATTTGTTTAGATATAGGCCTTGCGGTCCCATAAAATAAGGACCATTTCTGAAGATTAGGCTTCTATCATCTGGGTTTTCGAAAACAAATACGAAAAATCCTTTGCCCACAAAATAGCTTTTGACCCCCTCTTTAATCAAGGGAGACCAATTTCTTTGAGTCCAGTCCTCCACCGACTTGGGGGAAGGCCAGAGGCCCGTAAACTGGCCTATTAGCCCTCTCTCAGCGAGATTCAGAGCAGCTTTGCAAGTTTCTTCTTCAGGAAGGGCAACCGTGGGGATAGAGTCTAATTTCTTGATAAATTTCTGTTGACTAGCCGAGGGAGGGCGCTTCGAACTTGCAGCAATCATTGCTTTGAACGCAGAAACCTCCGGAGGCGGGTTGAGGGGGGGACAGGGCCCCCGCTGGACTCCATGAGAAAGGCGCTGCTGGACTGAGCGAAGAAGCGCTACAGCCGCAGGGCCGCGCAGGCAGACACCCGATAGCCAAAAGCACACTGCTCTCTCCAACATGCAGATCTTTTGGGCGAAGCGCCTTGAAACACCGCGAAACCTTAGGACGCCGCACTTCTTGAGGCAAAGATGTCACCTGAGATAAAGGCAGAGCCCTCCAAAGCAGCACTAGAGGGCCGAGGCTGGCCTGTGGCCAGAATCGCAGAACTGAGATGGCGGCTAGGTCTCTCTCAATTTTTTTTTACACAATTTTGACACCAATATCAATTAACTAAATTTTACCACTTTAAAATATATATAAATAACTTTTCATCATTATTAAAATTAAAATTTAATAACATACCATCATTGGTGAAATTTAAACTTAAAACCGACACTACCATTATTATACCTACAGCAACTGAGAAGTTTTTAATTGACTTGCTATTAGTTTTTCCTTAACTAAAGTAATTTAAAATCTATTAAAAGTTATTTAAAATTTATCCAAAATTTAACATTATGAAATTAAATTTATTATTTTTAAATAAAATTTATTTCCATTTATCTCAAATATGGTTGGTTAAAATGTCTCCACTCTTATTGTGTAATAATGACATGAATTGACTTTTGTGTACTCTATTATTAATTACTATGTACACTAAATATAAATAAGTTGAAAAATAACATTATAGAATAAAAACAAATAATTTGTAATTAAATTCAAAAATTCCATTTTATCATTGGTGTAAAGTATCCAAAAGACAATTTTTATGGGTTTATTTTTTAATTTAATTTTTTTTTTTTAAAATATAAATTTGAAAAAAATATGTAAAAATAACATGTGTATAATTTGTACAATTCTCATTATATCAATTTATACTTTAATGACATGACATGTGTACTATAATATGAGCATTATATAAAAAAATTGTCATCATTCAATATTAAATAAATAATTATTGACTTGTTCTTATTCTCTTCAATGTCAATTATATATATAATCTTTATCTACCAAAAAAGTTTAATTATATTAAAAAATATTTATATAACTCATTTTATAATTTTATTATTGTTTGGAATACATACGACATATCATTAAAATATTTTATTAAACTAAGTAGCAATAAACACAAACTATATAACCTTATTAAAATTTAAAATATTAAAAAAAAACATAACACACCACTACAACAATCATTATCACTTTACGACCTTAGTGATCACTATATAATTAAAACACAATAAATTTATCACTATTAAAATGTAAAACCTTCAAAAAAAAAAAAACTTATCCTAACCGCTCAACCCAAAAAATACAACCACAACAATCTAAACCTTATGACCAGTAATCACTATGTGAATACGACACTTTGAAAGAATAAATTTATCACTATTAAAATGTAAAACCTTAGAAAAACTTATCCTAATCGCTCAACCCAAAAAATACAACCACAACAATCTAAACCTTATGACCCGTAATCACTATGTGAATACGACACTTTGAAAGAATAAATGAATAAATTTTTCATTATTAAAATTTTTACCTTGAAAAGAATCCCATCTCTCCTCCTAATCACGAAACCCAAAAAAGAAAAAAACCACAGCAATAATCACCTTATCACCACAGTAATCGGAGAGGAATAAATTTATCATTATTAAAATTTAAAACCTTCAAAAATCCTCTCTCTCATCCTAATCGCATTAATCAATATGTGATTACGACACTAAGAGAGTAATAAATTTTCAATTTCCCGTACATCATTCTCTTGTTGGGTGTTTTCCCAACGTTCATTATAGAAGAGATTTTGAGAGTTCATCATCGAATTCACCCCGAGGGGACCGCTTGCTTATGAAATGGCAAGCTTGGCGCCCTCTATGTTTCCTTTATGATTAAGCGCGCATGTCTCCAGTGAAAGCAACCCATGAGCGTCCCGCGAATTCCACAATGGTTGATCTCAAATAAAGCTACGCAAACAGCTGAAGCATATTGCTGTTGAAGCCTCGTTTCACCACACAGTGAGCTTGGAGAGAATCAGATCAACTGGCTGTTCCTTCAGTTGTTTCGAGATTAGTTTCAACGAATTTTCATCCCCAGTCGAAACCTATTAGATATTTCAAAGCATTCGCAAGCATGGTGAAGGCTATCAGAGTACACGAGCTCGGAGGTGCAGAGGTAAGCTTTACAAGTTATTCGGTCATGAATGGCACTGTACCCCGAAATTGTGCTCGGAGATGCACTTCAAAGATCTTCTGTAAATGGTCTGTGGACTTATTTCGTGATTGTTTGAGGAATTTCTGTTTTGGGTCCATGAAAAGAAAATTTAGTGAGAGTTTATAAGTTTTCAATTCAATTTATATGGGGTTTTTAGGGTTTTGGGCGTGATATTAAAGCTGTGACATCGTTGAGTGGGGACCTGGACATGGGCTCGTTGTTGTGGTCACCAATCACTGCGAATGGAAAGATGCTTTGGTGGATGATCTCCCTTGGGAAGTGACTGGAGCTATCGGGTCCGGTTGTACGATCGGGGGGCTGACTGAACAGTGTTGCTCTCTCCTATCATCCAAGATGGAAGGAGAGGAATCCTTGATAGTGGCCTAGCTGCCGGGTTGAATCTAGTGGGTAGTTCGATGGTCGAGGCTGCACCTGTTCTAAGTCCGTCTAGATCTTTGTTCGTCTGTCTGTTGGTTCGATAATGTGTGATTTGTGATCTGGAATGGTAACTCGTTATAAGCCTTGAAGATGTAGGTCAAAGACCCAGAGGGGGAGGGCTTGGAGTAACCTGAGAGGAGACTCAGCGCCTCATCGCTCTAGGGTCTGAAATGTCCAGTGTCTCTGCCTGTCTCTGCCTGTCATTTATTGCCTTGGTCAAAAGGGGTAACCTAGAAAGTAAAAAGTCAGGAAGCCTCAGGGTTGGGTGGGGCTGATAAAGATTGAGATCTGAATCTCGGCACTTCGCTCATGAAGAGAGCAAAGCATATCTATTTGGGGTATCGGAAAAAAATTCAAGAGGGGACCTCCCAAGTGTCAATAAAGGTAGTGGTAACTGCCATGAATCTCATAGTGGAAAGGGCATTTGAAAATGATATGCATCTTTATCTCCTGTCCTGTAGGTGACAAAGCGGGCAGGTCTTGTCCGGCCATGCTATGTGGTGATCTATCTCAATTTAGTCTATGGTATCCCACTTGAAACTACCCTAGGGGGATCTTTAGGACATGCATATGATGTTTCGCTGGGTATAAGAGGTAGACAATGAGGCCATCCCACAACTCTTTGAAATGCTCCAAGTACAAAGCCATCTTTAGGGCTAGGGGCTCTAATGGTGCAATCTAAGTGGCCTAGATGTATAATCTATAGATGTCCTCATGAATGGCCTCATCCAGGTTTGCGTAGAGGGTAGGGGTGGTTTGATGCATCGAAAGAGTACCTCGAAAGGGATAGATGGTTTGGAGAGATGACAATTGACCAAAGAAGTCAAGATGCCTTTGTACACCAACCATGAGCATGAGAGATGTGTAGGTAGAGGCAATGGCCTACAAAGAACAAAGTGCTAGGTAGGGATGCATCTCTATAGGAAGCAATGTCCTTGAAAAATTGGACTCTTTGTATGAAGGATAATGAATGAAAGACGACATCAAGGTGAAAGCAATGGGGTTGAAACTGTGTTTTAATGTAACGAACAAAGTTCGTATATTTAGAGGAATGCTGTGATACCAATGTAACGAACAAAGTTCATATACTCAGAGGAATGCTCTGATACCAATTTAACGAACAAAGTCTGTATACTTAGAGGAATACTCTGATACCACTGTAGCGAACAAAGTTTGTATACTTGCAATAATCTTTAGAATAATTCGAAGACAATGACATCCATTGTAGGACAAATAATTGTATATTGAATATTATAAAAGAATTGATGTGATGATGTGTAAATGAGGGTGAGGGCTTGCTTATATACCCTAGGCAGGTACCTCTTCACCAACGGTTATGTCCTTAGGGATGTGCTTTTTCATTAACTAGTTATTAATTAATCATTATTTATTATTATTGTTGTTTTACATTACTTTTAATATTTATATATATCTTTATTCATAACATTGAACAATAGGCGGGGGACAATGCATTTGCACCTAATGATGCGCCTAAAAAAGAAGGGTTGTCTTCTACTTGAATTTTTTTCACTTTGGTGCTTTTCTTCAATCTCTGGCATAGTTATGGCCAAACCTTCTCGTAACATAGTGGAATGGGATTGCCATTCCTTCTCCTGAGTAATCTTGTTGTTTGCCAATTCTGTTTCTAATTCGTTGATTTTATTCCGGTGCTTATCTAATGCTTTAGATAATTCCTGAACTGGCCATTGATTAGCTAAAGTTGTTTCTATGGCTCTATCTTTAGGACCCCTTGTTGCTTGCCAAACCATTGTTGATGATGTTTTTGTTGTGGAAGGATCTAATTTTATTTTCCTTGATCTTTTAACAATCGCTTTGACTAGGGATTGAAAAAGTAATCTCCAAGAACCACTACTGTCTCTTTCACTAGTTCTACGCCATCAATATTCATGAAAAGAGAAGACAAATTTGTAGTATTAATTGCCAAAAAGTCATAATAATTCTTGGAGATATTACCTCTATCATTCATGTAGAAGGAATTGGGCTTTGAGAGATTTCCTGAACTTGCTTTGTTTTATCAGTAAGGTTTTGACTAATTGATTTTTAATTTCTTCTGCTATTTTCTAGCCTTGAAAGGTGCTTTTTTTCCTTGTTCTTTATCTTCAAATGAAGTTTCAACCTGTTTCTCTGATTGTTCTTTTTGCCCTTTAGCTTCCCGTTCCTTCTCTTGATGCTGTACTGAAACCGGTTCTTGTTGAATGGATTTTGTTTGACCAAGTTGTTGAATGTCTATTCCCTAGCTTGATTGTTGAGCTTGAAATTTCTTAATCCGTTTATGTTCATTATTGTTGTTTGTAAAAGAAATATTGATGCCTTCTTTTATTCGTAACACATCTATAGGAATATTAGAGAACTTACTCCTTTTCTCTAGGTAAAACAAGTATGTGTTCTCTTTGAAAACTTGTAGATTTTGTCCTTCCTTCGATTTATCTAACAAGACTCCGAAAACAACTTGATCAAAAGAATCAACTTTTCTAAAAACAAAATCATACTATGGATCTTGATGAATATAATTTTTTGAATACATTACTGATTTTAGATGCACATTAATGATATCACATGGATCATATCTGTAAAAAGGAAGTGAATGTAACAAACTTATTGAAGTTCATTTGCTTCGACTACTGCATGACCTCTGTCTTTAAGAGTTAGATGGCCAATTTTAATGGGAAAATTTGGCCACAGTTTCTTGGAATTTTTGTGCAATAAGTTTGTGATACTATTGTGTGTTGTTTGATAAGCTATTTCTCTTACTGCAAGCCTATAAGGAATAAATTTAGGTAGCACATGAGGACCAACCTCACATCCATAAATTCTGAAATAAGAAAAAATCTCTTCCACAAACTAGTCTCCATTACCTTGCAGTCCTAATTGTACTTTTTTGCTAATTCTAGGAGGGGACTTCCCAAAAATATTTGATGGAAATATGGCATGATATTGTCAAGAATATCATAAAAATGATTCTTATATTGGCTTTCCCAGAGCATAGAACTAAACTGATGGATGGGTTGATTATTGAAAGACATGTTCCAATTTATCCATGGAACAGGAACAAAGGCTACTACAATATCCATTAAATAAGTTGACATATAAAAACTTGGACCAAACTACAATATCCATTAAATAAGTTGACATATAAAAACTTGGACCAAATCTTGTGGGGATGACTATGACAACTTAATGGCATCTAATAGGTTTTTTGACAATATATTTGCCTAATTGAATCTCTTAGATTGATTTATGATTCCATAGACCAGGGAACCCATTCTAGCTTAAAATGTTCTGGATCGGATTCTCCATAAAGTCTAGCTAGCATTTTAACTACAAATGTGTGAGGGTTCATAAATTGCCCAATTGGATAGAGTTTATTTTATTTGGTCTTAAAGGTCACATAATCGTCTATCCATTCCTTTATGCATTCGACTATATCATTCTTCTATTCTTTTAATACTTTTTGTTCAAAGTTAATCATGTACTCCTTATCAAGATAAATTTTTGGAGGACTCAATTTGTATATTGACTGTAAAACGTCAGGCCTCCATGAAGTTATAACTTTGTTGGAGCTATTTATTGTTGAAAATGTTTTAACATGGGCATGAGATAGGATCCAACTTACCATATCATAATAGGGAAGCATTGTTGGTTTGGTTGCAACCTTATGCAACTTTGTTTTCTTCATATATCCAAAATTGTCAGAGTTATAGTTGGAGCCTTCTTTTGAGCCACTTCATTTTGGCTTTCTCCATCTATCATTTTTGAAAAATTCTTACATTTCCTCCCGCAACATAGTTCTCACGGATTGGGTCTTGTATGTGGTATCTGAGAAGAAAGCTAAATTAGGGTTCTTTTCTTCAGAAGGCTTAGCTTTTGGTTTTGTCACTTTAAGCTTGGCTTTGACATTGTGGATAGCAGGGTTAGTTGCTTTTGTTTTTCCTTTTCGACACATTGTACCTGTGCAAAGAACAATAAAGAATTTGAGCAGACGAATTCACTTATTTCAGAAATGAGAGATAATTCAACTCCAAATTACTTACCAAAATTTTGATAAGCCTTCAATAAATAGAGTTCCTTTGAAAATTCTGACTATTTTCAGACATAGACAAACAATGTAGCAATTTCATTAAGCAACAAACTTTATTGGCTAAGTACATAAATCTTTGGCACCTAAAGAATCATTAATGCTCGAATTTATTACTCACTAAATTGTATTTTCAGGATGCAAATCCAGGAAGTCGGGCATTTAGGAGTGTGAAATGTTAAGTATTTGTCATGTTTTAATTTGGGCTAGATATTGGATATGTTATTCAGAAAGAAAAATAAAATGAAAAAAAAATTGTAAAAAATTATTTTTGCTTCGAAAATCCGGAAATACAAAAAAATCTGGGTATCAAGATATGTAAGGAATATGAACATATTGCATAGGCTTGGATATTGAATAGTTCTATTTAAAATTGAAAATTTCAATTAAAACAAATAAAGCAGAAAAACACAAATAAGGAAAATAAAATTTTATTCAATTTGGATCATCCAGGTATTTGGGAATCTGAGGTGGGGGCAATGAAGAGCATTTGATTTCGCTTGGATTCCGAGTATGAGTTGAAATCAATTTTTTTTTTTAAATTAATTTATTTTCGAAAGCGAATAACTAAATGAATAGATATTTGGGAATTCAGATATTTGGGTATTTTGAAAGAGAGTAACATTGCGAACAAGGCAAATACCTAGATAAAGACTAAAGGATATCTAGGAGTTTCAGGAATCTTGGATCTTATGTGAAAAGTAACTTAAAATAGTTTCGGATTTGGATTTCTCATAAAAACTATAATTTTTTTTTTTAAATTTTGAGATTAAAAAAAAGTCTTAAGGATTATTTACATAATCGAAAAATTCACTCAAGATTAAAAATTTAAAAAGGGTCCCTATTTTATTTTCAATAAAATTGGGTATTGTTGTAGAGCTCACAACAAATGGCGACATAATGGGGGAAACAATTATTTTTGTCAATAAAGATTTAGAATTCAAATAAATCGAAAGTTAAAATTTCATAAATAATCATAACCAACCTTAGCATACTTGATATTTAGAAAATAAAAACAAGTAATCACTAGAAGTACTGATAACCTTATCCAGTATTTTTCAAAGAGCAAAATGATGAAGTTCATTTATTAGTTCAAGACAATTGGCTCAATTAGTTCTGAGCTTTTTACCAGTATGACCAAATCTTAATACTACTAAAACAAATTGCATACATGTTTTCCTCATCTCTCAATATTGCTTCGTTGCCCATGAGCGTCCATAGCCCTGATGAAGGTGCCTTAGTATGATATAAGAATTGACCTGTTTCCAGCGAACATCCATAGCCTCTATGGGTTTTGTTATATTTCCCACATTTATTTATTTATTTAAGAAATGCTTTCAACTTCTCATTTATTTGATATCCTTTGGATTTGTGTGTTTGTATTGCGTTTGCAATTTTTGGATATTAAAAAGCAGAGTGATACCAGAGTTATTTTGATAAGCAAATGTTTTGGTGCGTTAATGATTTTAACCTATTGGTTTTATTATTCTTCACCAATGATGACCAAGGTCTTTTCTCTTTTTTTTAGTGAAATGGATGGAGCTCTTATGAAAATAAAGGATCGGTATTTTCCAAGACTAATGAAACCTACTAAAAGAATTGGTAATATCAAGTAGAGAAGGTGTCATATAACTAAGAATTATTCTTTTTATAATGATAGGATTTATTTAAATCGAATAGATTTACGATAAAGACACATTTCTCTAAAAGTGTAATCACAGTTGAAATTCTACAACCAAGTAATAAAAATAAAAAATATATATATATATATATATACAACAAAAAATGAAAGTATACATAAAAAGATAAATATTTACAAAAGAAAAATACAAATTAAAGAAACCAACTTCCTTTAGTAAATGGTGAAAATATTTACAAGTGGTTTCATGAAATTTTAAGAAAAATATCTTTTTCAAAATCTGGCCATTCATGGGGAGGTTTTCAATCTCCCCCTCTAAAGATTGAAGAATATAAGTTGAAGGGCCAAGTTTTGCATAAATCTGGAAAAGGTCCTAGCTAGAGGGCTTGGAATTTGGAATGTCTTCCTTTCTCCTCATGGCTTTTATCCCATTTCAAAACCCAATTTCCAATGGCAAAATCTTTGTTAGTAACTAAATGTTTGTTAAGAAGCGCTTCATTATTTTGTTGATGTTCATGACATTTAGCTTTGGTTTTCTGTCTTTCTTCCTCCAATTTTAATAAAGTGTAAATTCTAACTTCCATGTCTTTGATTGAATTTTTATTAACAGCTTGAGCTAATTGCATGGAAGGGAGAAAATATTTGGGGTAAGAATAGCCTCCTTGTCATAGACAAGAAAGTATGGTGAATTTTGTAATTCTTTTAAGGTGTAATTTTGTAATTTTGTAATGCCCATAATGCATTAGGGAGTTGCTTGTGCCAATTTCTTTGGTGGTGTTGCACAATTTTCTTAAAAATCTGGATAAGGTTTTTATTGGTTGACTCAACTAATCCATTTCCTCGAGGATAGTAATTAGTAGAATAATGATACTCTTATGGACACAATATTTAGTTAATTTCAAAGATGAAAAATAAGATGCATTGTCAAAAACGAAAGATGAAGGAACACCAAACCTAGAAATTATATTCAGTTCAAAGAAAGAGATCACTTGATCATCATTGATTTTCTTGAGTGGAATAGCTTCTGTCCATCTTGTAAAATAATATGTAACAATTAGAATATATTTATGAAGCTGTGAGGAATTAGGATTGATTTCACCAATTACATCCAAACCCCATTACTCAAAAGGGCTTTCTACTTCTATAGGTTGTAAAGGCAGAGCAGGTATTTTATCTCTTTTCCTAAAGCTATTTGACAAAATTTACATTTTCTTGCGTAAAAGTAAGAATCTTTAAACAAAGTAGGCTAATAGTAATATTGTGTAGTGGTTTCTCCACCAAAATGTCATCCAACTAGTCCATCATGTAGTTGAGTTAAGACCTTTTCTGCATTAGATTTCTCAAGACATCTTAGTAAAACATTGTCATAATTTCTTCTAAACAACACTCCAATTAATTGATATTTAGCACATTTAATCTAAGAGCTCTTCTTTGTTTAGGTGCTAATTATTCAGGCTCAATACCATTTAGTAGAAAGTATTTAATTTTGTAGTACCATGTATTAGTTGGCACAGGAGTGTAAATAATTTCTTCCCGACTTGCCTCAAATTCATATACCAACGTTCTTCATGATCATTTGGTAATCCCTTAGATTCTGTTGATAGTTTGCATAGACTATGTCTTCTAATGATTTTTGATGGCTTGATTTTAAGATCATATTCTTGGAGTGTAGTCATCCAATTGGCTTGCTTTTCTCCTAAATCTTTTTGCACAAAAGATTACAAACAACAAGATGAGGAACAATTATTTTGGTACGAGATTTTATAAGAAAAGGATGAAAGTGTTGATAGCTTTAAAGACCATAAGTGTTTGCTTATCAATGTTAGGATAATTTAGCTCTGTTACTTAGAATCTAGAACTCATGAAAGATATCAGTGTTTCTATATCTCCTAGATTTTCCGAGTCAGAACAATTGCATAAGACAAGTCAAAGGAAAATGTATATAATATATTTTCTCTTTCAAAACTTGGACTATTTAAAGAAGGAGCATTAACAATTACTTCCTTTATCGTTTTGAAAGATTCTTTTTCTTCATTGCCCCATTTAAATATATAATCTCTTTTGATCATATCTTGCATTGGTCTCACAATCTCAGCAAAGCCTAGTCAAAATCTTCTTACAAAATTAAGTTTTCCCAAGAATGATTTCATTGATTTCTTATTGTGAGGAAGAGGTATTTGTAAAATAGATTTAATTTTGTCCAGATCAATTACTATCTCGGCTTTTGATACTACAAAGCCTAGGAGTTTTCCTAATATTATAGCAAAAAATGTTTTCTTAGGATTTAGGGATATGCTGTATTTTTTGCATCTATCAAAAATCTTTTTTAAGTGTTCAACATGATCTTCTTTCTTTTTTGAATATACTATGATATCATCAAGACATACAGCCATGAATTATTTTTCAGACCTTTAAAAGCAATGTCCATTGCTGGTTGAAAAGTTGCCCTTTCGTTTATCAAACCAAAAGGCATGTTTTGATAGGCGAATGTTCGCCATTTTCTTTAAATGTAGTTTTCACCTGGTCTATTGGTGAAACCAAAACTTGATTATAACCAGAGAAACCATTTAACAACGAAAACATTTTTGAACTAGCAACATATTGTCAAATTTGCCCCATAGGAGGAACAAGGTAGTTATCTTTCTCAAAGGTGTTGTTTCACTTTTGGAAATCTATACAAATCCTGATATCCTCATTCTTCTTCCTAACTGGTTCTAAGTTTGATACCCATTGGGAATGTCCAACTGGAAAAATAATCCTAGCTTTCAATAGTTTGTTTAATTCATCTTTTATTTGAATTTCAAGCTTTGGATGTATTTTTCTCGACTTTTGTTGTACATGTTTGACATCTTCTTTAACTGGTCTAACGGGTTGAATTATTTTTGTATTATAAACTTTCAAATCATCATAAGTCCAAGCGAAAATGCCCTTGTATTCTTTGACAAGTTTTGAACATTCAAAGGAAGTGCCATTGACTCCTAAATTGATATTTTGGGGATTTTGATCAGTTCCTAAATTAATCACCTCATATTGGATAAAGGAACTATTTGTTTTACAATTTGTGCTTCCTTTGAACCTTTGTTGAAAATCAAAGTGATTCTCTAGACGAACTATTGATTTTGGTATGGGGTTTTCTAGTTTAGTTTAGGAGTTTAGAGAATTTTGGTTAATTTGTGAATCACGTTGATCTTCATCAATTATTGAGTCTTTGAAAGTGTCTTCCAAAGTGAATCTTTTTTTTAATAATTTGGTCATCATCATCAAACATTGTTCAATTGGAGATGTTGTCTTGGATTGATTGCAAAAAAGGATCTCTATAGAAAATCTTCCTTGAGAGAAATTTTCCACAAGTAGTTCTGAGACTACATTTGCTAGTAAATCGGCATCTACATTTTGTGATTGGGGAATGGAATTTAATTCAAAACTGACAGCTTGAATTAAATTCCACACCTCCTGTTAGTAATTCTTTAAGTGATTTGAAATTCAATTAATGGTCTTTTTTGCTTGTCTTATTGTTGTTAGAAAATCAGAAAGGCAGTAAGATTTTATCTTGTTGATAATTACTTGTGATTTCTTTGAATTATTATTATCTTTATTATGTTCTTCTTTTATCTTAGTTCATCAAGTAATTGCAAAAACCAAAACACGAAGATCAAGGACAACAAATGTGGGTGCACAGCCAGGGCAAAACCTCCATATAGGGGAAAACCCAATCAATAACTCTTCTTTCATTAATTCAAATGAGATAGACCAAGACCCTAGACCAACAAACCTTCCTCCTCCACCAAGTCAACTTTCCAATATGTTTTAGCACACTTCAGTAGTCTCTTCTTGTCCAACAACTTCAACCCAGTATCAACCCAGAAATTTCGGCCCCCAGCTTCACCAGCAGCTTAAGAATTTTGGCCTCCCAGCAACTGCAGAATTTCGGGCCCCCAGCGATTTCACAGCTTCACATGTGTGGGAAAAAGAGAGAGAATTTTCAACTTCCTATGCTTGTGAGAGATCTTCTCCTTCGTTATCCTTTTCCTTCTTCTTCCTTGGAATTCACACTTTTTTATAGCCCCAGAAGTTGCAGATCGAACTTGTTGTGTATGAGTGACGAATGAGGTCGAGTTGCTACCTTTATATAGTGATTTTGTCTCCCAGTTTAGGCCGACTTGTCCAGTTTGAGGCTGACTTGGTGGAGGAGGCCTAAATGAATTATTTTATTATAAAATATTTTTTTTTTCTTTGACAAATAAATCCCGAGAAAGGTCTTTTACAATGTGACATGGACAAGGACACTTGACATAAACCCTAGAAGTCTTCAATGGAGACTTTGACCTAAAAAACAATTGACCCAAGCATGAAACACATGCTTTAATATGTCAATTTATTTAATAATATTTTTTTTTTCTTTCTTTTGATAAATATAATGACTCAAATACAATTATGAAGATTGACACTGGTTACATCTTCAACACTCCCTCTTATCTAGGGAGGTATTCATAATTACCTATATTTATAGAGGTACATGGAAGATCTCCAATGTAACACCCTCCTCCCACATCTACCAGAGTAACTAGCCAACTGGGGTAAACATGCGACAAGAGGCTACTATGATCAGATTCGACTTCCTAGGGGACCTTAAGGAAGTGGAATCGACGAAACATCACACATAGTGATCCAACATCATCCAAAATCATCCACAAAACCTTCATAAGACAAGTCAACCACTTAGACAGCCTGTCCCTGGGTCCTATTGTTGTTTTAACCAACTTAGGCCATAGTAACGCTCCCTAGAGACTGCCAAGGCGAGTTATAATGCTCCCCAGACACTGCCTAGGCAAGTTAGTCTCTAGGCTAATGCTCTGTGGACCAACAATCCCGAAAATTGAGCCATTTTTCTAGCCCAGACCTCCCGGCCTCTGCCCAGAACTTGTTGGAACCTTCAAGGATCATTAAATACATGATAACAATGCTAATGAATCAAACCCAACCTTAGGATTAGGCCTGAGCATCCCCAAATGGGACTGACATTCTGTCAAACACTTGGCATCAATACAACCTATAGGTCTAGGATACAAGACAGAGCATAAATGACTGAAATAACTTATGAAACATAACCAGAAGGATCACCTCCTTCTCCAATGAACTATTATATCATCAATGAGGTCTTGCATCCATTCATTTAACAGTTACAAGTAAATACATAAATAAACATGACATGAACCAGTCATTTAACCATGCTTATAACCAACATAAAACCATATAAATATCAGAGATATGACAACCATTAAATCCACATATAAATCAGTGCAAAATTAAGAGAACTTAGCTTTTATTAATCATAGGCAAATTCGACCAGGTTCGGGACTTCCACGTACCACCCGACCATAGACATGGCTGAACCAAATCTCTCTTTCATCCAGTCACCCCGTGCCATATTCCAAGCATGAATGTGGGATCTCATAGAACAACCAATACAAAAACAACCAAGGGAATCCAGAGGGTAAACCACCTCCACCGTCATCAAATCGTGATCACACCAAAAACGATGCTTTGATCACAATCAAATCAAACTTGGAATGCCATACAAAATCCATCACTATCTTTGAGGAATTTTCCGTCTCCTTTTCTCTTAGGGTTTACTGCAATCCAAACTGGATCACTAGGCCCTAAATCGAGACCAGTCTCTCAAGCTTTACCGCAATCCAAACTCGGATCACTAGGCCCTAAATCGAGACTTCTCCCTCAGGCTTTACCGTGTATCCTGCCAAAACCGGTGAAGGGATTCCTAAGCCTTTGGGAATGCAACTGGAGACCACCTCCGTCTCGAATTTCGAAATCCATCCTGCAAACCAAAGCACAAAAACCGAAATAAACATCCCAACACGATGGCATCCGGAAAGAGGCAAGGCTAGGCTGAAATCCACTGTCATAAATCGACAAAACCATGCCACTGACAACAAGACAACCATACACCAACATGCAAAGCCATGCATGTCCAAACCAGCTAGGAAATCACACATGCAAAAGGTTACCTGCAAGTATTCTTGTTGAAAGTGCTTGATCCCGGTTTCCTTCTTTCCCTTTGCTTGCTTTTCCTTTCTTGCTCCAAAGCTAGAGTGCTCTAAGAAAACTCTAAGTGACCAAGAGTGAGAAAGAGAGAATAATGAGAGAGCTCCAAACTTGAATTGACCAAGAGCTTAACACTTAAAGAAGCCTGCCAATTGATCCTCAGAAGCTTTTTTATGAATGAGGCCTCTATTTTCTTCATTTTCCATTGTTTTCCTTCATTTCCTCCTCACATGCAACCTGTGACTTTTTACCTTCCTTTTCTCCTATTTTCCTTTATTTTCATAAATAAATGTGCCAAAAATGCTTTTTTGCCTTTTAATGCCTTTGCCTTAGCCTTTGCCAATTTTCCTTGGCCAAAAACACATCCAGTGATGCCCACTAGGATATCTTTGCCCAACATTCAACTTGGAATACGTGTCCCTTACCCGTGGTCTTATTTTGCCTTTATTAACTTTTATTACATGAACTTTTCACTAGGCTATTACAGGAACACTGTCGGTGTTAAACCACACCAAGACCTCAACAAAACCGCTGAAAAGCAAACACACTGCCCATGGAGCTTTATAACTCAGTTCGTTGCATTATTTACAATGAAAGACTTCCTCAAAAGCAAAACATCATGACAACATGACAACATACTGCATACTGGAGCTTTATAACACAACTCATTACGGTACTTACAATAACCACATATACACATATGCACATTTGCTAAACCAACAAATAAAAGGATACAATGCCCATATCAATCAAAAAAGGAATCTAGAGGATTGCATCTCCACTCTCAAAGTAGTACCAGGATTCACCTCCTTCCCAGGAAGTCCAGAATCCACTGCAAAGTCAAATATGCTTCTAGTGTCCAACGCTATAATCCTGCGCCACTTGTCCTCTCAGTGAACAGTTACTGACTCATTGTTCCAGGGCGTACTCCCAATGTGCATTTGATTCCATCTGTCAATGCAAATGACTGAAACAAACATATCCATGACCTTCCCTTCCCTACTACACAGTCCCTCGGGAAATTCAGTCACCCCCTTCCATGCAGTCACTCACCTTTCAAGTTCCCCGACATCCCCTATCCTGGGCAATCCATCCCTTGGCAAGGCTGTCTCGCATTGCAAGATACAAAACCAAGGCATATACCTACCTCAAAACCATCATATCGGTCATAGCATGCTCATGGCAATCAATGAACACTATTGGGTACTAGTGTCCCATAATGGCCTTGCTCCTGAAGTACTCTACCAACATACTGCTGCATGTTCCAATTTCTTTTGCTGCTGCTACCAATTCTTGCAATCGATTTCAACCACCCAACCAGGGATGTTCATACATTCTTGTTCCAAGCAGATAATTTCCATTAGATTCAAATAAATTGAAATAACTTCAAATCATATCTCATTGGTAGTTCGTCAATAAGGTACACTTGCAATTTTATTCGCTTCCTGTCACAACAAGTCAAACTAACTGTTTGATCAAAACATCATTTATAAACATATCACATCTGGGTAGCTCAAAACATAATCATCATAGGTCAACATCATAAATCACATGTAACCATCATAAACCAGAGTCATAGATCATATATAATCATCATATATCAGAATCATAAATCACATGCATAATAAAACTGAAATAATATACCGATACTTATCCTTTAATCGATCCTTACTTCTGCCTTTGTTCTTTCTGTACACACATCGGGTTGGTTGCCATATCCGACAAACACCCAATGCCTTCTCCTCAACCAGGTACACATGTACATAGTGTACATCCCACACATACCACCACACACAACATACAACTCCATGCGATACATGCATCTACACTTGACATACAACACATACACCTACACCCAGTGTACAACACAACACAATACATATGCCTGCACTCGGTGTACAACACAACACAACACGAATATGTACACAATGTACATCACAAGACATGCATCTGCACACAACATGCGACACCACAAATGCGTACACATACGGCTGATATACAACACAACTCATACATTTATACCCGATGTACAGCGCCGCACAATACATATACCTACACCTGACGTACAACACAACGAAATACATGTACTACACAGAGTACAACACAACGAGTACGCATGTCACAATACCACAACTACAAAATACACATACATAGTATCGCATGTACACAACACAACATGTATGACACACACAATACGACATGTACACCAATACCATATGTACAACACGTATACAGTACCACCTGTACAAAGCACGACATGCACAACGTGTGCTTAGCATCACATGTATGTGGCACCATCAGGACAACGTGTACACAACGCCACATGTACATCATACCACCTGTACAACTGGTACACAATACCACATGTACATAGTACCACATGCACGACATATACACGACATCACATGTACACAGCACCACATGCACGACTTGTACACAACACCACCTGCATACAATGCCACTTGTACCACATATACACGACACCACATGCTCACAACACCACTTGTACAACATGCACACAACACCATATGTACATAGCACCATATGTACAACATGCACACAATGGCATATGTACATAGCACTGCATATACAACGTGTACATAGCACCATACACAACACTGCATATCCAACATGCACACAACATCGCATATCCATCATGTACATAGCACCGTCTATACCCAAGACCACATATGCAACATTCACAACACTATTTGTACCACGTACTTATACACAACATGTACACACACTATATATACACAACATTGCATGCTCACAACATCACAGATGCAACATGTACAATATATACAACATATGCACAACAATAGTACCACACATCCAAACCACACTGTCTCTACCAGGTAACCTTGCTTCTAGTGTCTTTCTGCCATCCATGCTTATCCTAGCATGCCACGGACCACACGGATTTCATTCGGCTGATGTATCCTTCAACGTTACCTATCATAACATAAACATAGGCATAATACAAGCATACAATATAAATTCATATTCGCATGATACTGACCTCGTATATTTGTCATGACTACTCTTTCCACTTGATTTCTCATAACTAGGAACTTCTTCATGCCATTCGCCTGCATAAGCAATTCTGCCACAAGAACGATTCTTGACGATCTGTCAAACAGTGACATAAATACATGGATACATACATACATACATACACGTAAACATTAGCATAACCAATCATGATCCTGTCAGACAATGATATGCATACATGCATATATATACACAAATGTTAGCGTTAACGATCCTGTCAAACATGGCATACACACACACCTACATGTATACATATATAACATCAACATAATCACGATCATAACATAATTATCATATATCAAGGTCAAGGGTTAAGAGAACTTCCCTATTCATGCAACACATGCGCAACATTTAAGAATAGCCGTTCCCAACATAGCCAAGGCATTTGACGCCTTAGATCCATTTACTTTACCTTTTCTAGTTACCTTTCACATGACTATCCTGTCATCGTCCATTTTTCACAAAGAACCCAACCAGTCCAATCGACTGTTCTAGTATTACCTTCCGCTGCGCTTACTCATGCACTGAGCTTCATCCGTGTTTTACATTACTTGTTGGGTACCACACAACTCTCCTCGAGTTCCATTAACTTTCCTATTTCCCAACCAATTATGAAGACTCTCAAAACATAAAAGGCAAGACAAGAAATGTCTAAGAAGGAAACCATGAAACCAATAACGACACCACAACCCAAGTGGCATGGCCATGCACAAGACGCAAACAAAACCGCAATCAAGCACAACAAGGCACCAAAAGACCAAAAACCACAAGACTAGCAACAAACACCCCAAGACACAAACAAAATCGCAATCAAGCACAAGAAGGAACCAAAAGACCAAAAACCACAAGACTAGCAACAAACACCATGACTCAATCCCCATGGTTCCCAAGGAAAGGTCAACTCGAGCCTTCTTCAAGATTCTATGGCAATCTCTCTTGCCATGCAACTCCTTGCATCATGCTGCCATTAACACATAACTGTTAGTGCATAAATAAACATAACAATACACCAATTACCTCATCTTGTTGTGCCAAGCACGTTACTTGCAACTGAACACATCCACGCCATCTCTCAAAGGACTCCAATGCTTTGACAGATCCACCTATAACTAAAGACTAGCTAATATACTTGTCAAGTACATGTTCATGAATATAGCATGTATCCACATAATGTCATACAAGATGAAGGTTAAGAAGACTTCCTGTAGGCAAAGCATGTTGATTTGGGGAGCATCGGATGTGCTCTAGCCACGAAATTTGGTGGAGAGGTTGGGGCACATGAGATCTCCAATACCCAGAAAGGGTTTGGGCAGATTCTAAACAGATCAGGAGATATTAAAATAATTAATATTTTTAATGGAGTCCCTAAGTCTAAACTTAGGCAAAATAAAATATTAATGTGTATTAATATGAATCTGTGTTGGAATTGTTCAAAAGACATGGATCAAGCCAGATCTAATCTTAGCCGTTGATTAGGGACTTAATCTCGGTGTTGAGATGTCAACAGGAAAAGTATAAGAGGAGGCTTGAGGGTCATTTGGAGAATACACCAGATGATCAGTGATTCTATTCTCTAGAGCGGGGTTTGCTAAGAGAGGTAGAATCAGTGATCGGGAGAGCAACTGAGGGGTATTGAGTACAGAGAAATAGAGAAGGCAGAGATTGTGTCGGGAAAGCAGCGCAGCAGCCAAGGAGAGTGACGCAGAGCCAGTAGGGGCTCACGCACGCAGAGGCAGTCAAGTGCTGCGCAGAGCACCAAAGAGGCCAGCGTGTCTGATGCAGAGGCCTAGAAAGCTGATGCAGGCCCCCCTGGGGCTGACACAGGGCCAGCGTGAGACAAAGAGAGGCTGACGCAATCCAAATTGGGCAGACGCCGGGGTTGCAGAGCAGTATTGTGCGGAAGAGCTGTCGGAAGGATTTATCGAGGTTTCAGCCAAGAGATTTCTCTCAAACTGTGAGGTATAGCTGTTAAGGAAATTCTCTGTTGGGTAGGGCAGTTTCGGCACCCATATTGTACTCTGATATTACTTAATAAGAAAACCCTCAGATAGTTGCACCGATTTTCCCACATTGGGTTTTTCTGGGGACATTGGTCCAAAAATAATGGTGTCATGTGGTGTGTTTGTTCTTGTTTCTTTTAGTCGCTGATCTGTAATATGTTGAGCATGCACTAGTGTTTATTTTCAGTATTTAGATTGTAAATAACTTGTTAAGGAAAAATAGCAAGTAGGTAGGAATAAATCAGATAAAGTGCATGGAGGGTTTTTAACTAAGTAAACTTAGAAACTTCAACAAAGCACTCATTCGTTTGGAATTAGGGTTTCCAAACATAGCCAAAGGAATTCTTTCCCAATTCCTTTCTTTGACCTTTTCCCTGTTGCAATTGAGTGTTACTATGCACTGTCACATCACCCAACTGTTAGTTATGTAAACACATCAATTATTACCTTGTCATACTAATGCCAAGCATGTTACCCTTCGCACATGTCAACCACATGTTCCAAATATCAAGATAATCATATCTATCAATTTGAAATCAACCTTTACGAAGACTAACCATCCTGTCATAATCCATATTCAACTCACAGTCATTAGGCATAATACTAAAACTATCACCTACTACACTCAAGTCCCTATCAATTGTTTTAACACATATGTATTAGTACCATCATCTTAAAACAAGGTCATTTGAACACATAATCATATTATGCAATTCATCAAACATTCAACCAACCTACAACATACCATGTTAAATAAATTAGCTAGACACCAAACACTCAAATACCAAATAGATGTTATAATCAAACAATTAAGCACCACGTAGATGACATAAGCAAGCTCATACCTTAATGCATCTCAGAGGAGGCGATCTTGTCTGCACAATCAATCTAGGTTAGCACGATACAACTTCACAACATATTAACATAAATCATGATATCCATAACAATAACTAACTAACATGTTCACATTATAAGCTCATAAGCATCTGTTGTTCATGCATAATAATCACATATGTACGATCAATCTAGATTAGTAACACACAATGCAACACAATAAGTCAACTCATACCTGAATATCGTAACCCTAACTATCTGCATAAGCCAATCCAATTTATAGCATGATACATATGACACCATGATCTTAATGAAGTAACCCTAATCATCAAGTTACTAACATATAACAACAATAAGCTATATATCATGCTCATCAACAACATATAACCTAATCATCAAATTATCTAACATAAAACAAAAGTAGCAAGGCATACAACCACAGGTTACTATCATTCATGACACATGTGCATGTGACTATGCTAATCAACTATCATGTATCATGTATGTAACCATAACATCAAAAACATGCACCTAAACCTAATGCATATGACAATCCTTAACTTACATACCTGCATGCCAAACGTACAATACCTGTATGACGATCTGCTCTTGCCTCGAGGTCCAATGCTGCAACTTCACTTTAATGATCTGCATCTCCTATTCTATCTCAACCAACACATTAGCATCATAACAACCAATAGCACCATTATGACCTAAATTGCATACCGTGACATCACAAGGCATGTTTGACCTACTATTCATGCATAGCTATAACCAAGACCATACATGCATAACAACTGCATATAGACATATAACACATGAGTACCAAACCATATACTCATCATTCTAGTTAGAGTCTAGTTATCAATGCATGACCATATCAACTACACAAATCATGACCTCATGCATGACAACAACAACAACCACATCACGTGCACTTAATAACATGTGAGCACTGACGTGCCTAATACTGCATAATCAACCATACACACATGAAGACATACTCCACGACAACACTTTCAACCTTCACATGGCTATATTACTACAACCATGATCAACACCATGCAAGGGCAACAAGCACATGGACTACAACACAAGAGACACACATGCAACCAACATGAATGCATGACCAACACCCCAACCATGCTTTGATACCACTTTGTAACACCCTCCCCCACATCTATCCGAGTAACTAGCCAATCGAGGTAAACATGCGACGAGAGGCTACTATGATCAGATTCGACCTCCTAGGTGACCTTAAGGAAGTGGAATCGACAGAGCATCACATAGTCATCCAACATCATCCACAAAACCTTCAGGAGACAAGTAAGCCACTCAGACAACTTGTACCTGGGTCCTACTGCTGTTTTAACCAACTTAGGCCAGAGTAACGCTCCCCAAACATTGCCAAGGCGAGTTATAACGCTCCTTAGACACTGCCCAGGCGAGTTATAATGCTCACCAGACACTGCCCAAGCGAGTTAGTCTCTAGGCTAACGCTCTGTGGGCCAACAATCCGAAAATTGAGCCATTTTTCTAGCCCAGACCTCCCGGCCTCTGCCTAGAACTTGTTGGACCCTTCAGGAATCATTAAATACATGATAATAGTGCTAATGAATCAAACCCAACCTCAGGATTAGGCCTAAGCATCCCCAACCGGGACTAACATTTTGTCAAACACTTGGCATCAATACAACCTACAGGTTTAGGATACAAGACAGAGCATAAATCACTGAAATAACTTATGAAACATAACTAGAAGGATCACCTCCTTCTCCAATGAACTATTATATCATCAATGAGGTCTTGCATCCATTCATTTAACAGTTACAAGTAAATACATAAATAACCATGACATGAACCAGTCATTTAACCATGCTTATAAGCAACATAAAGCCATATAAATATCAGAGATATGACAACTATTAAATCCACATATAAATCAGTGCAAAAGTAAGAGAACTTAGCTTTTATTAATCATAGGCAAATCTGACCAGGTTCGAGACTTCCACATACCACCTGACCATAGACATGGCTGAACCAAATCTCTCTTTCAGCGAGTCACCCCGTGCCATATTCCAAGCATGAATGTGGGATCTCATAGAACAACCAATACAAGAACAACCAAGGGAATCCAGAGGTTAAACCACCTCCACCCTCATCAAACCGTGATCACACCAAAACTGGTGCTTCGATCACAACCGAACCAAACTTGGAATGCCATCCGGAATCCTTCACTATCCTTGAGGAATTTTCCGTCTCCTTGTCTCTCAAGCTTTACTGCAATCCAAACTGGATCACTAGGCCCTAAACGGAGACCAGTGTCTTACGCTTTACCGTAATCCAAATCCGGATCACTTGGCCCTAAACCGAGACTTCTCCCTCAGGCTTTACCGTATATCCCGCCAAAACCGGTCAAGGGATTCCTAGGCCTTTGGGAATGGAACTTGAGACCACCTCCGCCCCGGAAATAAACATCCCAACACCATGACATCCGAAAAAAGGCAAGGCTAGGCTGAAATCCACTGTCATAATCTGGCAAAACCATGCCACCGACAGCAAGACAACCATACACCAACATTCAAAGCCATGCATGTCCAAACCAGTTAGGAAATCACACATGCAAAAGGTTACCTGCAAGCATTCCTGCTGAAGTTGCTTGATCCCGCTTTCCTTCCTTTCCCTTTGCTCGCTTTTCCTTCCTTGCTCCAAAGCTAGAGTGCTCCAAGAAAACTTTAAGTGACCAAGAGGGAGAGAGTGAGAATAATGAGAGAGCTCCAAACTTGAATTGATCAAGAGCTTAACACTGAAAGAAGCCTACCAAGTGTTCCTCAGAAGCCTTTTTATGAATGAGGTCTCTATTTTCTTCATTTTCCATTGTTTTCCTTCGTTTCCTCCTCACATGCAACCTATGACCTTTTACCTCCCTTTTCTCCTATTTTCCTTTATTTTCATAAATAAATGTGCCAAAAATGCCTTTTTGTCTTTTAATGCCTTTGCCTTAGCCTTTGCCAATTTTCCTTAGCCAAAAACACATCCAGTGATGCCCACTAGGATATCTTTGTCCAACATTTAGCTTGGAATATGTGTCCCTCACCCGTGGTCTTATTTTGCCTTTATTAACTTTTATTACATGAACTTTTCACTAGAGCTGTTACATCCAAAATGAACTATGAAGAGTTCTAACACACTCAATGCTACGTACTAGATACCTGACTAGGGTAATCTATTCGAGTGGGACTAAGATGGACTCAAGCTTTTAGCTAGTCTAGGTACCATCAGGCTTACTCACTAACTATCAACCCAGGGATCTAGGTGCATATCCAAGTTCAGAGCTCCAAGACCAACGCCACCCTCCCTCTTCGGGATCTAGATATCAACACATAAGCTGACTAGATGTCCTCTCAAGCATCTGCCATTAGATGCTTCATCTCTCCCTAATAAACTAGATATATTCATTTGTCCAAGCATGCTTCCAGAGTGTTCAACCTTCTTATGGAGATATGTTTTCTGTACAAACACAAACCCCAATCAATAGCAAACTTTCAAACATACACATAAATAAACACAAACCTTTGGGGTCCTCATTCATTCTGATACTACACAATTTGTCAGAAGCTTTCTTCTTCTTTCATTTCTTCAACAACACCAAATGTATCTTTATATCTTCTCAAGTCTTTTTGCACCTTCATGAAACATGGACATTTATCCGTCGTTATTTATTCTTCAAGGTATTAATTATGATTGTCATAATATGCCCTCGCTCTCAACTAGGAGATCAACCACTTTCTTCTTTTATAACATTGGAGAATCTTTTATGGCTTCATCAAGGTCATCTTGATCATCATCATCATGCTTATACGAACATCTTCATCATCTTGAAGATTATGTACCTACAAAACTTAAATGGGAATTACAACCAAATACAAACATACAAAAGCATGAGATTAACTATACCAAAATCATGTTACTATAATGGAAGCATTTAGACTTTAGATAAACACCTAAACCTAGTTAGGTTCATAATCACCTAGATTCCATCATCACGACTCAAAGCAATTCAATCAAGATATTAATCATAGCACTAGGGTTTCACCAATTTTCAGATTTTACATGTCAGACTCTACCATGATTTAATGCAAACCCTAAATTCCATCTTTGAGGCACAAAGCCTTAGATATCAATAGTTAACAACAATCCTACCAAGTATCTAAGGTTTCGACAATGTTAAATTCTACTATGGTTTGTTGCAAACCCTAGATTTTATCATAAAACTAAATCATATCGAAAACAATATCATCATACCCTAGAATATCAATCTCTACTAGAGCTTGTTACAAACCCTAGAATTTATAGAGTAAAACATGAGCAACAACAATTAGGTTAGCATACTCGTATATACATATCTAAGATTTCGTAATCATGCCTTTGCATTTCATGATATTATTTGCTATGTAAACCCAAGATACAGAAATTAATACATCAAAGTTAGATACGCAATGATTTTCACAAGGCTAGGATTTCGATCAAACATATGAACATATACCTAAGGCTTCATTCCTAGAATCTTACTTTCAAGGATTTTGTTTACAAACCTTAATTCACCAAACCCTAAAGATCTATGGTTTCAATATATAACTTAGATATTAATAGAAAACCCTAAAGGACTAGGGTTTCTATCATAACAATACCAAAACCCTAAACATGAAATGAATAGGTTTTCTAGATTTTATCAACAACCCTAAATAGACTAGGGTTTCATAATCAATATTGACACACCCTTAGGTTAGGGTTTTACAGTGAACCTTTTTAGGGTTCCACAAGAATGATAATATAATGTGGGTAGATTCAATCAATGATTAATCACCCTAACAAGAATCTTTGTGATTCAAAACCCTAGACATGACGATGTCAGTAACGTAGAGCAAATTTTAAAAGAAGAATGATCGTACCTTTTACATGAAGAGAACTTTATAACAATGTTTAAGACATACCTTGAGTTGTTCCTTACAAACCTTATAGGACATCAATTCTTGAAGGGCTTCCTTTGCAATTGAAAGTCTATCCTTTGAAGTCTCCTTCAGAGTATTTAGTAGGGTTTCCTAACCAAGGAAAATACAAAGGTTATTAGCACATAATAAAAACAAAATTTTGATGTGAGAAGGAAACCAAACATGAAAAGATGAAACAAAGAACATAATACTTATCTTTTGGGAAAATGGTGGAGGCTCCCTCTTAGTCCAATCTTGAGGGAAACCTACAACTTATCAAAATAATTAAAAAATGTTCTAATGAGACATGTTAGACCTATAAACTCTAGAAATCAAAACATCACTGAGAATAATTTAGAACTTTAAAAATAAAAGACTAAGAAGGATAAGGGAGAAGGGATTTAGTAGTATAAGTCCTTGACTTCTGATTCTTGAGTCTTGCTCTTCTTAGGTGGAGCTTCATTGACAATATTCAGATATTCTCTTTCTCTCTTCCCATTCCTTGGATTCTCTGGACATTGATTTTTATAATGACCCATATTATGACAATTGTAGCATTCAATCTCTGATAGGTCTACTTTCTTCTTTAGTCCCTTATACTTCTTGAAGGTTCCCTTCTATTTGTGATGAGCAGAATAGGCATTTGAGATGTTCTCTTCTTCATCCTCCTTCTTGTTGCTTACTAACGATATTCTAGCTTCTTCTTAACTGCATGCATTCCACATTTGTTCAAATGTTGGAGTATCCTTCCAACTGTTGATTCTTGATGCAAAAGCACTCCAAGATTTCGGTAGACCTAGAAGAGCAGTGATTACGAGCTCCTTTTTTGGAACAATTTCATCTATTGCTTGGAGTTCATCTTTGATTCTAGATATCCTTATAAAGAAGGATGCCACAATATCGTCCTTTGTCATCTTAATAGTTCTTAATTCATTCTTGAGGCTTGCAATTTGACCAATGTTCTTGATTGTGAATAATTTGGATAGAGCCTCATACATTTCTTGAGCGGAATCTATGTTGGATATATATGGAATGAGGTTGTCCTTTACTCCATCCACTATTAAGTTCATGGCCAAGATTTCAGTTTCTCTGAACTTTGCTTTCTCTGCTTCATCTGTAGGCTTCTTGACTTTTCCTAGAACTAGATCCAAAACTTTGTTCTTCTCGAGGATGAGATCTATTCTCTTTTTCCAGGCTCTGTAGTTGGAGGCTCCTTCTAATTTGTTTTCTCCCTTCATTGAGTTTGACATAGTTCTTGTAGATAGTAGACTTCTCCTTTTATATAATCCTTTTCCTTAATGACCTTCTTTCAATCTCCTTTTCTTTAATAGATCTTCAGGTGCCTTTTTCCTTCTTCATCACCTTAGCTCTGAAACCATGTTAGAAAATCGGAAAGGCAGAAAGATTTTCTCTTGTTGATAATTACTTATGATTTATTTGAATTATTATTATCTTTCTTATGTTCTTCTTATATCCTAGTTCATCAAGCAATTACCAAAACCAAAACACGAAGATCAAAGACACCAGATGTAGGCGCACAACGAAGGAAAAACTCCTATATTGGGAAAAACCCAGTCAAGAACTCTTCCTTCAGTAATTCAATTGAGATAGACCAAGACCCTAGACCAACAAACCTTCCTCCTCCACCAAGTCAACTTTCCAATATGTTTTAGCGCACTTCAGTAGTCTCTTCTTGTCCAACAGCTTCAACCCTGCATCAACCCATAAATTTTGGCCCCCAGCTTCACCAACAACTTCAGAATTTCGACCTCCCAGCAACTGCATAATTTCGGCCCCTTCAACAGTTTCGCAGCTTCACACGTGCGGGAAAAGAGAGAGAATTTTCAACTTCTTATGCTTGTGAGAGACCTTCTCCTTTGTTATCCTTTTCCTTCTTCTTCCTTGGAATTCACACTTTTTTTTGGCCCTAGAAATTGCAGATCGAACTTGTTGTGTGTGAGAGACAAATGAGGTCAAGTTGCTACCTTTATATAGTGATTCTGCCCCCCAGTTTAGGCCAACTTGTGCAATTTGAGGCCGACTTTGTGGAGAAGGCGTAATTGACTTATTTTATAATAAAATAATTTTTTTCTTTGACAAATAAATCCCAAGAAGGGTCTTTTACAATGTGACATGGACAGAGACACTTGACATAAACCCTAGAAGTCTTCAATGGAGACTCTGACCTAAAAAACAATTGACCCAAGCATGAAACCCATTCTTTAATAAGTCAATTTATTTAATAATAAAATTTCTTTTTCTTTCTTTTGATAAATATAATGACTCAAATACAATTATGAAGACCGACACTAGTTACATTCTTCAACAACTATAATTTTAGAATCACCCCTTGTTTTCAATTTGTTGACTTTCAAATCTATAGCTTTCCTAAAACCTTGTAACTAAGCTTCATACTTAGCTACATTATTTGTACATTGAAAGTCAAGTTTGCATGATAAAACAAACTTGTTGCCTTGAGTGTCCTGTAAAATTCATCCCACACCAGTGCCTCCAATTGATTTTGAACCATCAAATTATAATAACCAAAACAAGTCTTTTATGAATGATTAGCATTGTGTGCTTTACAAAAATCATCTTGGGCATAATCCTCGATATTGATTTCTTCAGTGGAATTTTGATTTTGAGGTGTAGGGTTTCTCCTAAAAGGTCTCCAAAGTCTCCTATTAGATGGGTCTTCTACTGAAATGTACTTAAGATCAATAATTTTGTTTGACAAAATTTTGATTATCCTTCGAAGATTATCTATATCAACAGCCTATTTTTCTTTCTTTTCATCTACAATCTTGGTGGTTTTTCATTTTTTTTTGGTAGAATTACAAGCTTTTTCTCCTGAACTGTTGATTTAGCAGCTATGCTCATTAGTTGTTTTCTATTTTCAAAGTTTCATCAATTTATTATGTTAAAGTGAGTTTATTTGCCCTTATAATGAAAATAACGATTGATGGAGGTAAAGTTGTAGTGTAAATTTCAATCAACACATTATCAACAAATTTATAATTAGCTAGAATCTTATTCAAGAGAGATGAGAATCATTGATTGAAATCTTTAATTGTCATTAGGATTCATTTTAATTTGTGAAAGTGGAATCACTAGTGATACTAGAGATTTGTCTTCATCGAATTTTTAAAGAAATTTTGTTTGAAAACTATCCCATTTGGTAATGCATTGATCAGGTAAAGTAAAGTACCAAGTTGAGGCTTTTCCCTCAGAAGTATAAGGGAAAATATGACAAACTATGTCTTCATTTTGAACTCCCACGAGGTTTACAAAGAGCATAAATTGTTTTATATGATCCTCGGGGGTTACTTTGTTTTGAGGATTGAACTTGGGAAAACACTTTTTAGGATGCTTTGGTAAGTCATGCTAGAGTCCTGGAACATCAACAACACCTAAAGACAACCATGGTTTCCCAACTATGTTGTTAGGAGTTTTTGGTGAAGAAGGTGATGAACCCGATGAACTACTAGTACAAGTAGAGGGAGGTGGAGGTAAATTGCCAGAACCACCACTTGCTGATATAACTTGTCTAGAAGTTACTTTTGCCTCTTCCAAAGGAAAAATGGGATTTAGAGTTGATGAAAATTCAGGTTGGTGTTGTGGATTTGTTCGAGAGGAAGATTCAACTTGAGTTTGTGCTTCCCTTTTTGGCTTTCTTTTCTTAGAAATAGTAAAACGAATTGGAGACAAGTCCAAACGTTTACCTTGAGAGCGTGCAAAAGCTTTAGAAAGTTGTAACAATGGGTGAATTGGTATATCTACAGACTCTAAAGTGATTGTTTCTAATGTAATTGGATATTCTAAAGGAGAAGATGACTCAAAAACATGTGTTATGGTGGAATATGATGTTTGTGGTTCACCTTGGTGAAAAAATGTAGGAGGTGTACTGGAATAGGTTGATATATGAGGGATATTGATCTTGGAAGATTTATCAGCCATACATAATATGCCCTGCTTCTAGCGCCAAAATGTTGACAGGTAGGAAAATTCCACCCGCAATAGGGGAGATATCACTTGATTAGGGCTCCAATTAGATCCCGATTCATTTGGTGTGGCTACACTCACTGGAATGTGGGACAATTGCTTGTACTAATTTGATCTGAAACAATGAAAATCTAATTTAAACTAGGGAAAATATATGACATAAAATTATTACAAGTAAAGATAACCTAATCTATGCAAACTGTTGGTGTTTTGGATGGGCTTGTGTTGTTCAATTAGCAGGGGAAAGGGAAGGATTACCCAAATGTAGTCCTTAAAGAGTTTTGCAATTGTTTGTGGTAGCAACCTTTCAGACTGATATGTGGGCTCAATCAGCCACCTAAGAAATGTTTGCCCTTGATGAGAGAGATTTTAACAAAATATATATATTTTTGTGTTTTTAAAAGGTTTATTTGCATGCAATGTCTAATCTATTTTGCAGAAAAATAAAACTATCTCAAGACTGAGAGCGAATTTCAAGACTAATAGGTGAATATCAGATGATGCAAATTGATAAATTCAAAGACTTAAAAATAATTTCAAATAGTTCAAATAACTCAATAAAGCATTTCTGTATTTCGTTTTAGAAGAACAAAAAAACACATTTTAATATTCAGAATGAGGAAGCAATTCAATGAATAAAATTCTGTAGAAATGTAATTATGAGATGCAAATAAAAAAAGTTATTCAACATATGATACTTCCATACGCAGAGTAATTCACCGAATTGATTTCCAGGTCTTCAAAAAAATTAAACCACAATCTCTGATTACGAATACCAATTTATGTTGCAGTAGAATAATTCTCGACCCCTCTCTGTGGGAGAGGGTCGTATAAATAACAAAATAAAATAAAAACAAAAAAATCCCTTGATTCTCATAAAAGAGGATTTTCTTGTAGATTTAAAGCAAATGATTATCTTGCTGTTTCTGGACATAGATGATCTTCACTTTCACTGTTGCTAATCATCCTCCATTTGCTGTGCTAATTGCCCGGTCTCTTCTGCTGGTTGTAAGGGACTTGCTTCTCTCTCTCTCCTTAATGTATTTGGATCACTGATTGTATTTGTTAGTTATATGAGGTAAATAGATAAGAATGCTATTTTTTAGACCAATCTAGCACTGACCCTTATGCTTCAAGATATATCTCTTTTTCCTTCTGTACTTAGAATAAAATCTAGAAATTAACTTCATACACTTGTGTGGTAACTGGAATAATTTCTGGATCTCTTTTCTAATCCATTCAATGATTTGATGAATTTCACTATTGCTAGCTTCTCTATTATCATTAACCCCGAGTGCAAATAGTCAAAGGTTATACTTTTTGATTCCTCTAGGATAGGGCATATTGAATTCTTCAATAATGTTTAACGCACTATCCTAAATTGAATCACACTGGTCATAGGATTCTTTGATCCATTCTTTAGTGATGAAGAAGTTAGATTTCCTTTGATCCAATGATATTTGCATCATTCTTTTTTCTTCATTGGAGAGTTTTCCAAAAACTTCGGAATTCTTTTTGTTTTCCCACATGACAATTTTGTCAAATTGATCTAATATCACACTATCATCTTGCATCTGAACATCAACCTGATCTATAAAGGATATCAAATCATGATAAAGATTATAAATTTTATTCATTTGATTGAAGAATTTCAAGTCGACTTCCTTGAGTTGATCATTAACAACAATATCTTGTTGTTTGAATACCTTTACTTCCATAGGTTCTACCCTCATTGAATCACCGTGCATTGGGAAATTCACACTTCTTGGATGCGTGCTCGCTCACTTGTGTGTCTCTCCTCATCCCATCGATATGCTCTTATAATCTCTCACTGGAGCTTCAACGACCATGATTAAATCCTCATCAACGACTAAGATCATCTTTGACTTGATCCATGTGAGTCTCTAGAGCACTCTTGATCATAATTAATTTCTTTTAATTAGTCGATTTTCCTAAGTTAGACTTAGGCATTTTTTAATTATCGATCAATTAATTTAATTGAGTGGTCTCTAGGTGTTTTCTTTTGAAACCTTTTTTGGGTTTTAGAGATCTTATGTTCCTTAGTTTCTTAGACACAAATCGACACTAGAACACTTGTCCGATGCTACAAAAATTAACACTCTCAGTGAGGAAGGTGTTCTCTCTTTCTCCAATATCATATGCATATGGACAATCCTGCGCTGCTGATGCGTGACTGACTTCCTCCACTTCTCCAAGTTGACCAACCTTGTCACTGGAAATCACTGTGAAGAGAACGCTGTCTATCACGCTATTGCGCTAACTCTGATGTACTCACACTGCTGTTGCTATTTCTCTGGGGCTACCTTTGCATTGCTGCTGCAACTATTGCAATAATGAGTCTGATCTCCTAAGATCCTGAAGTGCTAGCTTCCATAGGGCTGCCTCCCTTTGAAACTAGACTCCCTGTGAGTCTCGACAGAAATCTCTCTGCTCCCTCTTCGCAACTCGCACTGTCCTCTTGCACTGAAACTGGATTGCGTAGCACTGCACTGGGAATCTGCTGGCTGGAATTGCATCTGCAATTTGCACTGCCTCTGTCACTGCAACTATCTCCCGATCATCTGACTGCAACTAGCTCTGCTACTGTCTATCTGACAACATCCTGCTGACAACGTGTTACTGGAACTAGCTCTGCAACTGTCTATCAAGCATTAGGCTGCAACTAGCTCTGCTAACATTGAATCTTGCTATTGTGAAACTGTGAGCCCCTCTAGCAAGGGTGATGGTTCTACTGCAACAACTGGAATTGATCTAACTGATCTCCTTGCTGCAACTATGTTGGGCCCTGTCCAACTTGATATGCATAGGTATCAAGCTTCTCCTCCACCTGGAGGTATCGCTGCTATCAATGCAAACTCCTCTAATTTGGCAATTAGTTCATCAATCTCTGCCGAAGCTACTGTCTGCTCCTGCTTCCCCTTCTTGTCCTTCCTCCTTGATCTTCGACATATCTTTCTTCTTTCTCTCGCCTCCTCCTGAGCCTTGTCCCTGATTGGGACCCTTCTTCACCTTTCCCTTGGTTGCAAGGGCTACATTCTCCTCATCCTCCTCCTGCTTTTTTCCCTTGTTTCTGCTTTTGGTAGTACCATTTGCAAGGTTGGTCTCTTCTCTCCCTGAGTGAAATCCCTCCACAAACGATCCCATCTAGGTAGCATATCTCGCCCAAAAATAACTTGGATGAAAATATTCCACTCCTTGGTGAAACTGTTGAGAGTTGTCCTAACTAGCTAATTATCTGATGGTTTTTCCCCAACTGCTACAAGCTCATTTGTGACATTTTGAATCTTGGTGATGTAGGGTGTAATGCCTTCTCCCTTCTGCCTCCTTGTGGTCCTCACCTTCTACTTGAGAATCATCCTCTGATTCTCCGATGGATTCTCATACAGTTTGACTACAACATCCCACACTTCCTTTGCTGTGTTTAATGTAGCAACATGCAGAACGATATGATCCAGAACCCCGTCTAGGATCATCCTCATAGCCTTGGCCATTTCTTTCTTGTACATTGCTTGTTGTTGAGCATCTGTAGGTATGGCAACAACATTCTCGGCTTACTCCTTCAGACCATACTCATCTAACAGGAACAACATTCTAGCCTTCCATACGCCAAAGTTAGACGCTTCGTCAAGCCTATCTTGATCCTTGAGTCCTGATGTGGCCTTCTCTGTGAAACTCAAGTAATCTAGAGACTAAACTTTCTCCTTCCTGCTCGACCTTCCTTTTTCTACTCGCACCCCTTTCTACAATGCGCAAATCTGCTTCACTTGCCTCTGAAATTCCTTCTTTGGCACTTGCATTGCTTGCTGCTCTATTGGGAAACTCGCACTAGCTGGATTGACAAGTTTGCTACGACCTTCTGCAACTAGAAATCATGGATCTTGTAATGTCCCAAATGGAGAAAATTTGGAACAAAATCCTCACATAAAATTTCTACTCATAAACAGAAGATCGCCATGTAAAATTTAACAACAAAGAACATGCATATAATGACGATGAGCAGAAGGAAATCTAAACTTTATTATATTAACCAGAAATAGGAGTACATAACAATGTGAAATAGCTAGAAATCGCTGAGAAACTCAAACAACTACTGCAAAGTAGATCCGACCTCCAAATGTGTTTGCTATAGCACTGGATTTGGCCTCTCAAAATAAAACTGCAACCAATAAGAGCTCCTGTGAATTCTGAATGAATCCACCAGGGGGAGATGGGTGCTCGCCCAATCTCTCTAAATCATCCGAGGGTTTTTGTCCTGGGGCTCCCAATGGAGTAGAGAATCGGGTTTTCAACCTCACATACAAGAAACAATATCCAATCCAAGATGTCTCCAAATGTCCTCCTCCTTTTTTATAGATCTGATGGATAGATCCCCAAGCTTCTAGAAGCATCTTATTTTATTATTTTATTATTATTGTAGAAGCTTCTCCATTGACTTTATCAAGTGACCCTTTAATTTAATTTTATTTCACTTAGTCACTTTTGGCCCCTTTTTCCCCAATTAATTATTTTTCCTTTAATTAAATGACTAATTAAAGTCATTTTTAATTAAGGAAAATGTCAATTCGCCCACCATACTCTCTTCGGCCACTGGAAGTCTCTTATCAGCATCCCACCCTGTAGATCTTCTTGCTGCGGTTCCAACGAGCTATTATGCTGTGGTGTTCCATCAATTAATTTCCCCAAAACGCCACCTCGAGCATAATTAATTAAGTCAAGCTCCATAATAATGCTAATTTTTGAAAGTTGTTAGAATGTGACGGAACGAAAGGCAAACTATGCGGATAATGGAATATGCCAAGCGAATGCCATGAAATCCCATAAAAACTCCATCGGGACCCCTGATAACATAAGTCTGCTCCACTGACCTGGAAATCCACCTTGGCTGTACTATGAAAAAGAATAAAAATGGGGACATGACAGTCCTCCGGCCCCAAGATTGCTTGCCCTCAAGCAATCCAAATCTGTGGACCAATCTGGTGGCCCAACACAACTGAGACCCAATGCGTGGATCCCATACGAACCACTGGTCCATGTCACGCCTCCAAGCTATCGAAACATGACTGGATCCTCCAATACCTGGATCCCATGTCCATCTCTGACTTAATCTGCTACTGGTAGATCCACCTGGATCCTAATGCCACCAAGAAGGAGCATCAATGCTCCATGGCTCCTGCTGTGCTATAAGTCCGACTGTGAATGTTGCCCCACCAACTGCGTACCAGCGCATCACCTCTCTCCAATCCAATGCATTGACTCCTGTGCAAGGAATACATTTGTTATGCTGATACTGGTCCATGCTCAACTCTTGATGCTCTTCCTGGACAATCAAAACACGTCCAAGAAATCCTGCCTCTCTCCCTCTAAGGGGAAAAAGGGGGCAAACTGTGCTGCAAGCTCTATTTATATACCCCTGGAGGGCTACTCCCTGAACTGAAAGTTCTGCAGCTCTGCCAACTGCTTGTCCATCTACCCACACCTCATTAGTGGGTCAGCCCAAAGATGGATGCACCACCATCTCCAACAACTCCTGCTGCCTACTAGCCTCTTGCAAGACTACCATGTCAATCTCCAACATCTCCTAAGGACAAGTGTTTGCAAATACTGCTTCCCTAGAGGTTGCCCGCACATCTATCTGCTCCACTCCAATGGCTGGCTCCAAGGGTGTCTGCTTATCCTCCATCATGGGCTCAACACGAGCCACTAGTTGATGCTCCAACGCTAGCCCATTCCTCACACTGTGTGTGTCATCTGTCTCATGCTCCTCTATGTGCTCTCTATGTTGAATCATCAGTTGCTCATCTACTCCCGGATATCCCTCCCTCATGGGAACAATCAACTGCTCGCCATACTCCTCTACCACACATGGGTGCACATCTGGTCTATTGTCATCAACTCCAAATGACTGCTCGTGCTCCTCAGAGGTATCATCGTATGAACTCATGGACTTGTCCAAAGAAGAATCTTCACCTTGAAAGTCAGAAGGAATCTCCTTGTGCTCTACCTCTGTCATCTCCCCAGCATCACTCAAGCATGAGTGGTTAGGTCCCCAGGGTCCTTTATAGATAAAGCAAAGTCCTTTCCTCCTCATCTCATTCTTGCTGCATGATCCCCCAATCCTGAGCTGATCCTCCCTGGTCAACTGCCTCCTGAACAACCCAATGTTATGCTCAACCAACCTCTTGGATAGTTCTTAAGCAGCAGGTGAGACCAACTGTTCTCTCCTCCAAATGGATAACAATCGAGACTGCAACTCCCGACAAATGGAATCATGGCGTCTCATACATGATGATAGGATGGACTGCATTTGTGCTACTACTGTGTCAGAATGATGTTTCCTAATGCTGAAGAAGCATTGGAAAATTTGTAGGATCAAACTGTCACACTCCAGATCAAACATGATCTCATGAGTCCTAGTCATGGCCATGCCTCCTAAAATCTCAAGCTTCTTCCCAAAGGTAGAGCCTGCACTGTTGTCCAAGTCTCAGAAAGTTTCTTTCAGCAGTTTGAAAACTCTCCTCATAACATCATCATTGTAAGGAGCTATGGGGGCGGTCAGTCTCATGATGTTACTGAGACAAGATGCAACTGGAAGCCTAACCCCTTCACAAGGTTCCTCTAAGAACTTGTGTTGTATGAGAGCAAGCATCACTGGTTTTAGAGCCCAAATTAGTTTCTTCCCTTCTAACTGGCTCACTTTGGAAAGGAGGGCATCTAGTTCATCAAGTTTGAAGAGGACTTTCCATGTGACCCTCATGTGCTTCAAATTTGTCCCAATAGCAAAAATCTTGTGTCCTATTTCCTGCCCCTCCTGCACACCTCTTGCCTGTCCTTTCTGAAGAATGACATAGACCCCTCTGGAGAAAAGTTTGTTGTTATGCTTGGGTTTTTGGTCCATAGAAGCGTCGTGATTTAAAGCATCAATGGTTGTGCTGTTGTGTTGGTTTATGAGGTGTCTTAGAAAATCCATTGTTCAACAACATATATGGAAGTAATGGTAGTTCAACTACAATCAGTCAGTAGTAAACTACACATTGATATACTCTAGTAGTCAATTTTTCTCACCACTTAGGACATTTATTGACCATTATAACAATATTAGAATCAGATCCTACTAGAAATCTTACTTTTGACTACAATGCTGCTATACAAATACTGCTAGTAGTATGACACGGAACTCAATACAATAGGATAATACAAATATGACAACCCTTGCAACCCACTATTTCCACCAACAACTGTAAATGTTGATATATGGCTAGCTGACCTTACAATAGTTTAGAGTTATGACTGATATACACCCATCCGAGTTTCAATAAAACGATGACACCTACAAAATGGACATTTCTCATTTAGATTTATACACAGTGAGGAAGATAGAACCTGACAGTCGACATTAATAGGCACATATTAGTCCACTAGAGGTGACACTCCAACAATTGGTTGTGAGATACGATGCCCAGGTAACAAGGAAAGTTGCACTTCTGTGGAGGTAAATCACGCCCAACCACCAGTAATATCCCACAACTAGCACACTGACTTCGTGAAGTGATTTGATCAGCAAAAACATAGGGGAAGGTTCTGCAACTCCTGTAGGTGATTATGGCTCCCCAAACTTGGCCTCTGCCGAAATCAGCTTTCTCTCCTACAAATTCTGGAAAAGACCCACTTGGAACCTTGATTGGGTATTAAAGAAGAGATTCGGCCACTTGTATGTGGACGGCCTGCTTGGAAATTCCCCTTCTTATTAGTGAAACTTGTGCACCATTTGCTCAGCCATAAACACATCAGTAAATGTCGTGAATGTGGCACTTGAGGATAATGAGGGGATCTGTCTTTAGCAAAGAGAACTCGGCTTCAACAAATGCAACACCGTCCAACCTTTTTACGCTTCTCTGCGAAGGTAATATGCCTTGATCCCATTTAGATGACGCCTAGGTTCACAGTCTCGGCCTGTAAAACTCTGTCCTTGGAGAATTCCTTCCCCTTTCCAAATGTTTTTACGGCTTTTCAACAATGGATGTCAATGCTCCCTTGAAAGTTCCGGTCCATAAAAACGTAATATGGCCTCTGCAATAAAACCAACGAATGGACGGCTGTGTGGACTGGAGATAAATTAATTGGACGGCCCTGCTTGGACTGGCGGAAACTATGCACAGTTTCAATTTGTTGAATTTTATTATGCCGACAACGATTCGCCAAATAAAAATAAATTTGGAACTCTTTAGCACTTGATTTAATTTCTTTTTGCTAGAGAAACCCATGTCGCAATTGATCCCAAATCTGTGAGCTCGGTCTCCTAATTCAACCTCTTTCCTGAGAATTATTTTGTCCGCTAAAACAAATATTTGGTTAGTGCACGTGTGGATCTGCCCTTTCAGATTGATTCAATTCTTCATCAAAAGGAAATCACGTTGCATGGATGTCATGAACTGCTCTACTTAGCCGACATAACTGCCCCCTCTGTGGCTCGCACAACAAAACACCACATGATTCGCTACCTCGGTTAAAACTCGGCCAAGACCTCTGGAAACCTCGTGCTTCAATTAGTTGCTCATCATGACTGCGACGTTTGGAAAAAAATGGTTGTTGACTAGAAAATCATACGTTGATGACTCGACCCTTTTTAACAATTGACGTGGCTTCCCTTTCGGCCCACGATCTGTTGTCGACACCTCCCTTGTCTCTCCCTTGTCCCACTACGGTCACTATCACAGTCGCACCCTCAATTCGCAGCAGGTCATGTGAAATCTACGTTCACCATCACAATCGCGCTCTCAATCTGTAGCACATCACGTAAAGTGTCGAATTTCCCTTCGTGCACCAGACTGAACGCGACCCTCCCACAAAATAAACCTCTGGTCAACCGAGGAATAGCCGGCGTTGTTGTGGCAATCCCACGGAAATTCTGTCTTCGTGTCAATGACCTGATTTGGCAATGGAAAATTTAACACCGCGTTTCACAATTTTTCACGGCTGCATATGATTTTGGCTTTCTGCCTTTACAAATAAGCAGTTGGCTACAGACATGGGCAATTTGTTTCAATGCGATCATGAAATCAATCGACCCTCTACATAAATTAGTCATGCCGTGTACATGGATTTTGGTGGTGATTTGCAACATAAAGCTATAAGTATCACTAAATCTCGCGGGCAACTTATGAAGGTGTTCTTGTATAACCCGGGTTTGAGAGAAACATGGCACGACAGTAAACCAAACTTGGTTTCGGTGCTTAGCTGCTATGCTTACATAAATTTTTTACGCCGCCAATAATAATTGACAACCCATTTTGAAGAAATTTGACTATGCGAAGCCACCCTTTTGATTTTGGTAAGATTTATTCACCGCCTTGCAATTTAATAATGGGCCTTCCACCTTCTAAAATTTGACCATCAAGAGATCAACAACAATATTTTGGCCCTTTGAGCGTAGATTTTGACTCCAACTAGATAACTTGAGCTGCATAAAACCCTCAGGTTGAGCCAAGACCAAGGCTCTGATACCACTGTAATGTTCCAAATGGAGAAAATTTGGAACAAACTCCTCACATAAAATTTCTACTCATAAACAAAAGATCGCCATGTAAAATTTAACAACAAAGAACATGCAAATAACAACGATGAGTAGAAGGAAATCTCAGCTTTATTATATTTTAACTAGAAATAGGAGTACATAGCATTGTGAAATAGCTGGAAATGGCTGAGAAACTCAAACAACTACTGCAAACTAGATCCGACCTCCAAATGTGTCTGCTATAGCACCAGATCTAGCCTCTCAAAATAAAACTGCAACCAATAAGAGCTCCTGTGAATTCTGAATGAATCCACCAAGGGGAGATGGGTGCTCGCCCAATCTCTCTAAATCACCCGAGGGTTTTCGTCCTGGGGCTACCAATGGAGTAAAGAACCGGGTTCTCAACCTCACATACAAGAAACAATATCCAATCCAAGATGTCTCCAAATGTCCTCGTCCTTTTTTATAGATCTGATGGATAGATCTCCAAGCTTCTAGAAGCGTCTTATTTTATTATTTTATTATTATTGTAGAAGCTCCTCCATTGACTTTATCAAGTGATCCTTTAATTTTATTTTATTTCACTTAAGTCACTTTTGGCCCCTTTTTCCCCAATTAATTATTTTTCCTTAATTAAATGACTAATTAAAGTCATTTTTAATTAAGGAAAATGGCAAATCGCCCACCATACTCTCTTTGGCCACTGGAAGTCTCTTCTCAGCATACCACCCTGTAGATCTTCTCTCTGCGTTCCAACAAGCTATTATACTGAGGTGTTCCATCAATTAATTTCCCTGGAACGCCACCTCGAGCATAATTAATTAAGTCAAGCTCCATAATAATGCTAATTTTTGAAAGTTGTTAGAATGCGACGGAACGAAAGGCAAACTGTGCAGATGATGGAATATGCCAAGTGAATGCCATCATATCCCATAAAAACTCCTCAAAACTCCATCGGGACCCTTGATGACATAAGTCTGCTCCACTGACCTGGCCATCCCCTACCCTAGAAATCCACCCTGGGTGTACTGTGAAGAAGAATAAAATTGGGGACATGACAAATCTCCTCCTAAAAACTGGAAACTGGAAACCCTCTTCTTCTTTGTGTGCTTTTCTCCTGCTGCCTTGCGCAAATTTGCACCTGTTGCAAATCTCTGTGCCCAGATGTGATAGATCTGCTTTGCAAAATTGTTGATATGCTCACCGGAATTACTTCCCGGTAATACCACTACCCGCGACAGATTTGGAGTAAAATTGAACTTTTCCTCCAATTGGATTTGGAAATCGATTTTCTGCTCCTCTGCAAATTGAACCCTTGGCTTGGCCTGCATAGATATGGAGAAAGCGCTTCAGATCTGCCACTGAAAATGCACAATCTCACTCCTTCCTACTTATGAGCTTTAGATTTGATCAAACACGCTCTGATACCATGTGAAAAATCCACGATTACAATCACTAGAAACTATTCTTCTAATTGATGCAGTTTATTTGTCTTTAGTTAATTAATTAACAATGAATAACGAACAACTCACTACTGCAATCTTCACAATAAAATTAAATATGCTGCGGAAATAAATCTGGAATTGAGAAAATAGGTGCACACAATTAACAAAATTATTTTGGACTAATGCCCCCGAAAAACTCCGAAGGGAAAACCGATGCAGTAGATGAGGGTTTATATTATTATGCAGCAAATCTGAGAATTACAATTGCTAGGCTCCCGAGCTCAACGCCAAAAATAATCAGCTGGTACAATTATTTTTCCCTCTCGCCAACTCAATTTGGCCTTCACTAGGCAACTTGCACTTCCTGGGGTATTCACTCTGGGAACTGGGCAGCTCGCACTGCAAAACTCAATCTCTCTGTTGGGAAATTCAACCTTCCTTCCTTGTTGCTGGAAATTGGAAAACCACTTTAGAATTCTTTCGAAGATTCTCTCTGCTGCTCCCTCGATCACTGATGCTCCTCCACTGGCTCGAATTCTTCCCTTACTAAATCACTGTGCACTGGGAAATTCACACTGCATGAATGCTTGATCCCTCACTTGTGTGTCTCTCCTTATCCCATCGATCTGCTCCTATAATCTCTCATTGGAGCTTGAATGGCCATGATTAAATCCTCATCAATAGCTAAGATCATCTTAGACTCGATCCATGTGAGTCTCTAGAGCATTCTTGATCATCCTCAATTAATTCCTTTTAATTAATCGATGTCCCTAAGTTAGACTTAGGCATTTTTTTATTATCGATTAATTAATTTAATTGAGTGGTCTCTAGGTGTTTTCTCTCTAAACCTTTCTGGGTTTTGTTGATATCATGTTCCTTAGTCTCTTAGACACAAATGGAGACTAGAATGTTTGTTTGATGCTACAAAAACTAACAGAGAGGTGTGAGGCAAATAGGAAGGGGAGGGTTCTCTTTATAGCAAAGCATGAGGTTTAGGGAGGAAATTTACCCATTTTTAATCAAAAGCAACCGATAAACCCTTGTAAAGTCCGCACGTGTGGGGTCCATGGCGGCTTGACCTGTGCGACTGGTTTAAATTGGGACCAACCGGTTTGGACTGGTTTGGTACCAAACTAGTATAGACTAGCCCACCGCTTTGGGTTCCTAGCTAGTTTGTTACCTTGCCCTGCCCAATTGGCTGGTTTGATTGGTTCATGTTCGGACCGAGGGTTGTAAAACATTGTATTATATAGAGTTATTCAAAATGTGTTATAACTCGTGACTAATTAGGTTTGAATAGTTTATAGATTAGATGTCTAATTATGTTCTATGTCATTCTCATAAAACATTTAATTAATAATCATATATTCTAACATATGCATGGCTCTTATTTGTTACACATTCTTATTTCATGATCGCTGACCTTTCATGTGACAGAGTTTAGGCATGTAACACATCAGACCAACTCCTCCCACCTTCTCAGTCCTAAATCAACCTACCATAAAATAAGAGGAAAGTATTGATTTCAACCTATTTCATGCAAATAAATTTTGCTAGAATCTGATTATTGACTCATAATTGAACTTATTGTAGAGATGTAGAACTTGGGTTACTCCCAGCAGCCCCTCCACAATTTAAATTTGGGCAAAGATATTGGCTATAGTGAGCATCAATTGTCAGCAGTGTGCAAGTCTCCTATAAAACTAGTGCAGCCATATAAATTAAATGGCTGGTAAACACCGATAAGCATCAAAATACTTATCTCATGATTCATCTCACATTGCTAAGATTAAAAAAAAATCATAAAAATTAACTAAATCATAACTTTATTTTAAATTATTATTATTATTTTTTGTAAATCGATGTCTTCTATTAACTCAAAAAGTTAAATTTTGCAATGTACATTCTCAAAATTCTGCTGGCCTTACCCCTACCTGATTTATTGGCCAACAGATAAAGACCCATATACTTAGACAACATAAAAAAAGCATAAGACAAACATAGATTTGTCGGCCAGAGGTGCCAAAATACATACATGACAAGAAAAATACCCACAAACATCACTAATCAGCTGAGTTGACTTGAGCAGGATGATTAGGACCTGACCCTAGAGACGGGGGTGGTTTGAAATCACAGTGAACGTGGCCATCCATGTGAGCCAACCTTGCTTCCAACCTTTCTAATTTCTCATGAGTGTGACGCTGCCCATGCCACAAACTCACCATTCTATCATGGAACTTCCATTGCTTATGCTGAATATGGCTAAGGACATTTAGAATTTCTGTTTGATCCTCTTGGTGAATTTGATTAAGCTGTTCCAATTTTGAAAGCAGAGTCTGAACCAAATGATTTGAGTGTTGGGTTCAACTGGTACATTAGATGTTGGCTTTGTTGAGGGGTTTGAAGGTCCCGTTCACCCTCTGGAACCTTGTCGAGATGTGGACCCTTGCTCACCTGAATTACGTCGACCATCGCGCCAAAGAGGGGGCATACTAACAGAAGACAACACCAAGAAAATATATCACCCCCGACTCCACCAAAGACCACAGAAAGAGCCATCGAACCACCCAGAGACCAACCAAGAGAAATAGGTGAATCCTTCCATGCTGAGCCACCAATCCCCGACCTCGTAAAATAGCCCACCCACTAAAATCAAGGCACAAGAAACCACCAGAGGAGATGGCAAGGTAGCGAGCAAAGAAAACAGACCACCAAGTTACTCGACGACTATGGCAAGAAGACCCGTCAAAAGCCCAAACCAGAGTCTCTTGAGTCGTTGTCCACTGAGTGCCAGAGCGAGTGCACACCCAAACTGGATCCTCCCACACCCCAAATAAACCACAAAAGGAGAGAAATGATGGCAATTGCGAACAAAGACCTGACCCTACACTAATTCTCCACAAGATCAAAATGAAATGAATAGGAAAGACCATGAAGTAACTCAAGAACAAGACGAATTTGAATTTGACATGAACAACACACAAAAGAACACGCAAACACTTAGAGGCACTAGGATAAAAGGGGTACCATCCTGCACGCTCTGGGAAGACTCAAGCTGACGAACTAGAGCAAAAGAGTATCCACTAGCGCCCAACACACGAAGATCCTCTGATAACCATCTCCAGAAAGAATGAGTGGACCTCTACCTAGCCTGTCCGAAACTGTTAACAGAAATTCAACGCCTCCCCATTGTCAAGAGCCACATCTTGCATGACACAGAAGTCCTCCAATGCTTTCTTTCTACGCAAAGCTTGAGATACCAAACCTAGGAATAGAGAAACTTGGCACCGCTTTCCTCCATGGCAATAACCATTGAAGCGGGTCGCCTAAGGTGCAGTAAATGCCACCTAGTGCTGCCCACGCTGCTCATAAGCTCCTGCATGAGCGAGCCTTGCCATGCCATCAAGTCTGAAAATCAACTGTGGGGCCTGGATGGCGGTGTACCACCCCACTATGCGCCGTTTCCCAAGGAGTTGACACCGTGATCGGGGAATTTTAAATTATTATTATTATTATTGTTAATTATAAAAATAATTAATATATGAGTTAAACATATATTAAAAAACATGTAACAAGATTCTTAACCATGGAGATTCACCCCCACTTTACCATAGAGATTTTTAATTTGTAAATAGGCTTTGTTACATTACCATGGCTTATTAATACCACATGCCCAAAAAACCATAATTTATGTTCATATGACACATGTTCATGTGACATTTTTTTAATTAATCAATTTAATTAAGAGTAAAAAGAGTATAACTACTTTTGAGATAAGTCTCAACCTTTGATCTCTGACTATATTCTAGAAATTAAAATATTCTAGAATATTCTATGGACGTTAAATCCCTACCATCCGCCTAATAATTATTGATACTTAATTAAAATTTTGGAAGCCCTATTCCGAAATAGGCATGCCTATCAGTGTAACAAGAGAAAGGCCTTTTGTGAGGGTTTGTTTTTTGCCAGTGGGATCTGGTTTTGATGATTATAATTGGATTTATTGTGGAATCAACTAGCTAAGTAAATACAGATTACCATGAGTAGCCACATCTCATTTCCTTTGTAGCAAGTGGTCCTTTGTTTTGCTAGTAGCTTTGTATCCATTGACTTGGTTACCGGAGAATCCATAGTACGATTATTATTAGCATTAAGGTTGAGGATTTTAATAATAATAATTTAAATTAATATATTAACTCATCAGTAAAAATTAATATATTAAACTCATCAGTAAAAATAATTTATTCAAAAATCTACAATTAAATATTATAAAATCAAGCCGACATTCAGTTGATCCTTAAATCTATTCTCCTCATAACTATTTATATCCTCCAAATTAGCTCTTCTTATATCATCATTCATAGAGTCCTGATGATGGATCCCGGTTGGGATTTGAAACGTTGATAGAAAAATGATTCGTACTGTGGATTCTCTGGTAACTAAGTCAAAAGATATAAACCACAGATGTCTTAAATCCAGAGCTTTGTATCCAATTATACCATGGTCTTTGCGTCATTGAACTTACAACATCAACTCAAGGGGAATGCTGGGAAACCAAGCCTATTCTCTCTATTGTTTCCCTACCAAATACCATTCCACTGAGATGACCTCTCGACTTCTACAAGCAAGAATACTTGAGAATCAAGACGTGTGTGTGTTTGCCATGGTTGAAGTGTGCAAATTTAACATTTAAGGACGAGTCTATTTAATAGCGTTGATTCTTTAGAGGATGATCTTTCTTATAGCTTGATGCAATCTTAGATGTGTTTTTACTAGGTTTGTACTGGAGAATACTTCACACCAAGCCCTTTTACAACAATGCTCTAAAGTTGGAAATTGAACATTAATGTAAAAGTCAAGGTTTGGAAAGCGTCATTGGATTCATCTGCTTTGATGGTGATATTATTTTGGAACCCTGTGATGTCCGAAATCTTCCAGCTTTAATGCATTATTATATCAACTGCCATAAGCTTACTCTTTGGATCATTCCTTTGGATGATTATGTTCTGTAGGAACTAATTTATTCCATAAACCTACCTTGATATTGTTGAAATATGTAACTAGCTTCAGTCTTCATAATGGCATATGTAATCATGATTTTATGTATTTAATGAAAAGAGAAAATGAATTTATTATCATTCTTGAGGCATGGGTTTCATGCTCAAGGGAAATCTATTTTTAGGTCAAGCACCCATTAAGTGCTTCTAGGTTTGTCATAAAGTTAATTGAGTCATAGTCATGTATTGAAGACCCATTTGGGCATGTTACATATTGTAAAGAAAATTTATTTGAGTCAAAATAGAATCAAAAGACCCTCCAAGATCTCGTCATGACACAAAGATCAATCCAGCCTACATGAAGGGACAAGTCGGCCTAAAGAGATCAATTCGTACCCCTCACAAGCCTATAAATAAGAAGGAACTCGACCTCATTGTGACTCACTCAAGCAAGTTTGATCTTCTCAAGATAGAAGCTGGAAAAAGGACAAAAAAGAAAGAGAAGAACTAGATCTATGTTTTTGGGCCTCTCTCTCTCTTGCTCTCATGTTAGGGTTTCTACATTTGATGGGCAGAAGAATTTGCTGGGCAGGTTGAAGTTGTAGAAGAGTTAGGTGGGCATATCGAAGTTGCAAAAGAATGTGTTGGGCAGGTTGAATTTTCAGAAGAATCTGCTGGGCAAGTTGAAATTGCAAAAGTTGTTGGAATCAAGGTTTGACTTGGTCTTGGAGGGTCTTGTTCAAGGGTCATAGGTCTTGGAATTCGTCAATTGAAGTTCTATAAGAATAGGATAATTATTTTGGGTTTTCCTCTCAATTGGAGAGGTTTTGGCCCTGGCTGATTGCCTACATCTTGTGTCCCATTGTCTCTTTGATTTTATTGTTTGGTAGCTGTTTGATGATAAAGAACACTAATAATAATCAAGTGTGAGAAGAAGCTAATCAAGTTAAGTAAAAATACATCACAAGCAGTTATCAAAGTAAGAGAAATCACCTAATCTAGCTACCCTAGATTTCTCAACAGATATTAATTGTCAATTTCTAGCTTTAATCCATAGAATCAACTACCATAAGTTTACTAAAAATAACCATTTTGTTGTTGACTTGATCTTTTCAACCAAGGTTCCTATGGTATTTTTTCGGTGTATTTAGATTTAGAAAGAAGCTGGAAAGTATACACCAGAAAATATGTCAAGCACAACTTACATGTCATGATTCACCATGTCCATAACAATGCTAAAACAATTTATCTTAATTGGTTTTATATTTAAGACACGATAGATAATAGATAGTGCATGCTTGTATTTTTGTAGGAATGTTGTGTCTGCCTAAAGGCTGTGATTCCATCACTACATGCACAATTATACAAAATGCTTAGCAATTTGCAACCTTGATTTTACAGGTATTAAAGTGGGAGGATGTGGAGGTGCCAGAGCCTGGAGCAGGGGAAATACTTGTTAAACATAAAGCTATTGGCGTAAATTTTATTGATATAAATTACCGCAAAGGGGTTTACAAAACTGAAAAGCTACCTTTCGTTCCTGGTATGCATTTTAAATTTCTGCTTGCAAGCAAAACAAATTATTCCTTCAGCAAGTCATTTCAATAATTTTTAGATCAAATCATATATGTTCATTGAAATTTTGCCTTCGTGTACACACATATGGGCTTAGATATATATAAGCCTTGTGCAATGAGCTCTATCACCTCCCAAACTCTCACTTATATGTGTCAAATTCTCAAGCACAAAATGAAAGCCTAAGGGAAACTTACAGGGGATACCCACTGTCACCTTGGTAACTCCTCCTTTCACTTTAGGTTGGCTCTTCTCCAAAACAAGGGTGGTATCCGTTAGTAGGATTGCTAAGGTATCTGAAGTTGTGACTATACCCATCTGCCTTTGGCCTCTCAAGCATGTTCTTAGCAAGTAACTTCTAACCTCAACAACAACAATTAGAAATGATAACAAGCTTCACATATGAACAGAGAGAACCCTTGAACTTTCTATTATATCTTCCAAAAGAGATATACGAGGAGGCTCCAAGAAAAGAGACTCCTCACAAATCTAACCATCACTACTAATGGAGAGAGCTATACAGTTTATAGGCTAGTAGCTTCATCTCCTCTTCCAATAAAATATGATTTATATTCCTAGATCCACTAATTTCTCCAAGGAAAACAATAGAATAATTCTCTCACATAACCAACTCTATAAGTCAAACAAATGATAAAATAATAGGAGTGGTTGTGTCATGTTACTCTAATGCTTTCAGGCTTAAACAATCTGCTCTCTTATGAGCACTCTAGGTGACTCATCAAACAGTTAAATAGTGATGTCATTCTCCTCCACTGCCTGACACAACATAGGGAGGATCTTTACCTTCTTTTCTCAATAGTGCCCTTGGGAGGTTTCTCTAGAAGAGATTGCTAAATCAATTCTTATTACCCAACATCAGGTGTAGCAATCCAAGGGTTTTTTGATTTTCTTTAGAATAAGAGATGAAAAGACAAGTAAGATTGAGTGCCTTGTCCTTTGGGAAAAATGGAGTCAAAGCATTACTTGATGAAGAAGCTCACAATGCAAATGAGAAATCAGTAAGCTACGTTATACTTGAACATTACCAATTAAATCAACCATGTTGATACAAGGAGTTGTATTATAAGCTCGTTAAGATGCCTTCCATAACAAATTCAGAACCAAGCAGCATATGGTGCAACAAATAAAGCAGAGAGAACAAAAACAGTCATCAAATAAGAATGAACAGCAGCCTTATTCTTAGTTAACAATCTTGATTACATGAAGGGATAAAAGTGTTGATTTTTCATAAGAGAATGTGATCTTCTAATCTGATAATTACTTTCCAATGATTTCTTAACTTAAGTCACGTACATCATTAAGCAATTATACATAGAAAATTTCAACAATAATGCAATAATGTCAGTAGGATCATAAAGAGACAGCCAAGCACAAAAGAGACACAAATTTACCCTGGGAAAACCCAAACTCGGGAAAAACCCAGCAATCTTTTCTTAGGAGAAATTGTTCAATTCAGCAAAAGTACAATTTGATCTTTCTGGTCAAAATTAGTCAAACAGACCACAGAAATCATACAGGTCAAACCTGGTCAAACAGACAAAAAATTTGGCCTTCCTGATGCTGCCCAGAATTCGGTCAACACTAGTCAACAGGGCCGAAATTTGGCCTTCTGCAGCTGCCTCAGAATCTCGGTCAACCTGTGGTCAAATTGCCCAGGAACAGGCTGAAATTTGGCTTCATGAAGCTACCCAGAAACTCGGTCAAACTGCTCAGAATCTCAGTCAAACTCTGCCTAGAAAGTCGGTCAACTCTGCCTATAAATACTTAGGTCGACACTGTCAACGCTGGTCAAACTAGGCTGTTTCAGAAACTCGTATTCCTCAGAAATCCTTCTCCTTAACTCGCATGTGTGAGCATAAGAATAGATGATCTGTTGATCCGAATTGTTCTCCGAGTGATGAGGTCGAGTTGGTATTTATAGTGTTTATGAGGTGCCCAAGGGGCATGTCTCTTTGTGCTGAGCCGACCTATACTTGGGAGCTGACTTGACCAATTTAAATTTAATTTCCCTCCTTTTCATGGACTGACTGGAATACCAACTGCAACGGCCAAATTTAACACTCTCTTTGAGCTAGGGAGGTATTCACTTTGACTTCCTCAAATGTCCTCTTTGCTGAACAATTTCTCCATCCTAAGAAAAGATTGAATGAGCTCGCTATGTTAATGTATCCATCCACTTGATGTTCTATCCTAGAACCATGTGGAAAGCATTCTGCATCAACATCATGCAAAGGAACTAGTTATCTACTAGTCAAATCTCCTTTGCAAATGGATTTAGTTACCCACTAGCGAAAACCCTTTGGCGATATGGACAAAACCTTATGACTGGGGTCAACAAGACTAATCCTAGGTCACTAGCTCAACGTGTCATCACTTGGAGCAAAGTCAATACCTTTGACCCAAAAAACTGGTGAAACCCTGGGCCAATTACCATTCCTGCATGCTAATTGAATGGTAAAACACTTGCCCGATGCCAAAGGCACTCACGCTACCCACTAGCCAAATACCTCTTGGCAATATGGTCAAAACCTTCTAATCAGGGGAGCTCTTCAGGCCTTGAACCTTCTAATCGGGGGAGCCCTTCAGGCCTTGATGCTCTCAGGGCCATTCTCCCTAGCCACATTACATGGCTCTTGGTCAATACCCTTGACCTGTCAATATCCTGACCTACAATGTCCTTGGTGCTACAACATTGGCACTCCCTCTAACTGAGGGAAGCATTCTCAACCACTCCAAGCTTGTCCTTCAAGTAAACAAACTTCATCTCAGGACAGAGGCTTTGTGAGAATGTCAACAACTTGCTCGTTTGTAGAAATGTATTGGAGCCATACTGCTCCCTTTTGTACCATGTCTCGGTGCTTGATCTGAATGTGCTTCAACCTGTCATTAGGGTCATCTCTAGCACCTGATCCAACAACCCTGCGAGTAGCTTCTGAGGCAACATTGCTTCACAACTCGCCAAACTAGATGCAATATACTTAGCCTCTGTAGCGTTGAGTGCGACTGTGTTGTTTCTGTCTTCAACACTCCTTGCCTAATTTGAATTTGTATATCCCTGTCGCTGTACTTCATCATTTGAGATATATTTCAATCCATATCCAACTATACCATGCCGGTACCAAAACACATGTTGCACCGCATGCCTTGGCTCAACCATAAAATGATTGAATTCCTTCACTAGATCCATCACCACAACTGCTTTTCGATTGCCCTGACTGGGTGCTCCATCTAAAACAGATCATCCTAGGTGCTACCTCTTCCACTGCTGCTTCTTGGTTTCTAAAGCATATCTGCTGTCTGGTATGGTCGATTCATAGAAGGCATACTTCTCTTAGAGACCTTCCCATCTCTGAGCATCTAATCTAACAATCTTGCAATCCATCATCTGAAGGATCTCAATAGTATACTTTCCTTGACCAAGGATGTAATGCATCAAGTCTAGATTCTTCATCTCAAACTCAGAGGTCAACTCCCTTTGGCATTGAAGCAAGGCTTGATTGCTCCCTCTATCACAGAAGTAAATCCTCCTACCACTACTGCTCCCTTTGTTACATGATTCCTTTTGCTTCTATCAGAAACAAGTCATATAATAACAATATCAACCAAGACTCAACAAATATCCATCAATCCAAGAATACCATGCCCGAGGTCTGTACTAAGCTTTCTTTAGACTGCAGACATAAGACTCCTTCTCATGTACCTCAAAGCTTTGAGGTTGTTCTATATACACTTCCTCAATTACTCCATTGAGGAAAGTGGTCTTTACATGTATCTGATGTAACCTCCAATCCATAATACAAGCAATGGAAATAATAATTTTAATAGAAGTGTACTTGGCAATTGGAGTAAATGTCTTCTCATGGTCCTCTCCCTCTTTTTGGGAGAACCATAACGAATCTCGCTTTGTACTTATTTATGTTGCATGCTTGATATTGTAAATCCACTTGGAAGTCACCACTAACTTCCCTTCAAGTCTCAACACAATTTCCTCCATCACAACATCCTTCAAACTTGCTAGCCTGCTTGCCCCCTCTAAACTATGAGCTCTACCGGTCATCTGACATGGTTCTAGATACCAGCGAAATTTCTCCCACTTGAACATAAATCACTCTCACTGAGTTTATGCTCGATTCTTGGAGAATCCTCTTGTCACAAACTTTGCTTCGTTCTTCTCGATTCGTCCATTTGTTGCCAGAGACTTGGAAGCCTTTACGATGTACTTGCAAACCTCATTAGGAGGCCATGGAAAAATGATTATAACCAAGCAAAAGACACAAAGACAAGAAGTTGACCAAAAATGAAGCAATAATAATTAATAAAAAGATATGGAGTACTTATCTTTTGATTTGAGAATTGTAGGGAATTGTCAACTCCCTTTTAATCCTTTCCTTCTTGTAGAAATCATTGGAATCCATCTGCAATTCTCATCGTCATCCTCATCATCAACTGCATGTTACCTTCCTTTCTTTGGTAGGGTTTCTTCATTCAACAAATTCATCAATTTTCAACACTTTAGGTCTAACTCTAGGGTTTTATCCACAAACCCTAGGACTATCAAAAATCATATCCTTTAAGTATTTTCTAGGGTTTACAAACCCTAAGACTTTCAAATTTCATTGACACCATTTGCAAGTCCAAAAACCTTGTACATTATTCTGTGAATCACATCATTGGAATTTATTGCTTTATAGGTGAAGAAACCTTTCTCCTCATCTCCCTCTGGCTTTAAAGTAACTTCCTCAACGACTTCAAATGATTGACCGTTGAGCATTATGAATACATTGTGGGTATAAGTCTTAACTACACAGGTTGTCCTTCTACCCAAATTGTCACGCCCCTACACTTGCGGTGATCTTCCAACCGCTTGTAGCGAGGTGCGGCACCACCGAACGCTTTCTTTTTAACAATACTAACGTTTATGGGCTACGCCTACTCCAACACAAACTTACTTTAACTTATGTTTTCTTGCAACCAAGTAAAGAGTTATCCTTTATACTTTAAAGAAGATCATTCTCAATCATTAACCATGAACAATAAACCGAGAACATCAACAATACACAAGTATAAAGGGAGGGGCAACTCCCAGAAAAGTCTGCCCAACAATATATTATAACAGCTTCTTCAATATTACAATACAAGTGTGCTTGACAAACTTCAAGCCAACACTTAGAATAATTTTACAACAGGCATAGAACAGCCTTATACATCATCATATGCACTCTTGCACAAAGAAGAATGCCCACCCGGGCCACCTATCTTACTTTGTCAAGCCCTGCACACAATCTGCACCTCGGCACACTTGCCTCACCCAAACCGGCACTTTAGAACCCAAATCTGCACTCACCACCGAACCTTCATACCTCAACCTGCAAGTCACTTCCTCCTCGCACTTGGGTTAGACTACGCATGAGATATGCGTATCTACCTCCAAATCTGCGCAAGTGCTTTTACCCCTTGAGCGTATGAAAGGTGAGCGAAGATGTGATGTTGAAATGAGCTCCCAAGTGTGCACATATATATGCTTCCTCACATGGGATTATATGGGGGTGTCAGCGCCTTGGCCGACCCCACTACTACGCCCACAAGCTTCATTAACAGGTCGGCTTTACCATCGTAAGCTAACCTTTACGCACAAGTATAAACTTCGCTCCAACACTTAGTCGAATTCTAAGTGTCGTCCTTAACGTCGCAACTAACTCGTATGATCGTCGCACTTCCACCGCAGACCCGTCGCACTTCTGCTCGCCCGTGCGCCCGCCCGCGCCCTCGTGCACGATCGCCCACCCGGCGCCCGTCGCACCACAGCTCGGAGGCCTTACATTCTCCTCCACCTGAAATCGTTGTCGTCCTCGACAACATACCATCATCCATGATGTTGTCTCCTCCACATAAGGCAAACATCACTGCAACATATGTAGAACCACTGTCATCTGCAATATGTTGTCCATGTGTGTGTCTCCTCCAAAGTGAAGAGATCATCTCATCAAACCGACTCTTGATGTGCCCCATTCAGGTCCATGAAGCTCTCTCCATCATCTGCAATGTGCCATCCTCAAGTCTTCATTCTTATCAACTCTTGATGTGCCCCATTCAGGTCCATGAAGTCCTCTTCATCATCTACAATGTGCCATCCTCAAGTTCCCATGTCACACTAGCAAGTCCTCCTGCATAACATTCCTGCCCTAGCACCTTGTTAGGATGTCCCTTGACATCTCTACAAGTGCTTCCACACAATGTCCTTGCATAGGTCTCTGCCATGCTCCATGTCTTCAAGTCTCCAACCTGATGTCCATGACTAAGCTGCCCATGTAGTCCAACCAAGTAGACACATCACAACATCTGGCCATCTCATCCAAGTCTTCAAACTTCGGTTTAGTGAACTCGGTCACTCAACCATCTCACCATCGTGTCATCATGTCATGAGTCTCTTCATCATAGCTCCTCCACCAAAGTGTCCATCAAGACTATCTCTTGGTCTCGGCCATGAGAAGCCCACCCAAAACATCACAAGTGTGTGCCCTCCTCAATCTGTCCATGAGTCATGCCGGGCACTTAGCCAAAGTGGCTAAAGCATGACCCAATCCTCCACAACGATCATCAAGTTCCACCCTTGTCCCGGGTTCTTGCACCTTCCATCACAAGGTCACAAGTAGCCCCAACAAGCCCTGCAATGGTTGACAATCCTTGCTCTTCCATACAAGGTTCCATCATAGTCATCCATGGTAAGATCCTCCATAGCATAGGCAAACTGGCTTTGCCCTTTCCTGCACATAGTCCATCTCCCAAATGCCCAAATGAAACACAAGTATCATTACTTACTTCATCATCATGAGGCTCCTCCATGTGAGTGACCTCATCCATACATGTTGACAAACTGCACGATCCTGGTTCAACTTGATCATCCTCAAGTTCATCCTTCATCGTAGTCATGTCTTCAACATCTTTGATCATCACGGCTTCCTCTTCCTTGATGGCACAATCTGCAACTTCACCTTGCTCCATTGTCCAACCGGGTTGAAGAAGTTCTTTCTCAGCTTCCCTCTTCAAGGCTATGAGATGCCTCAATTCCTTCTGTCTTATCTCGAGCTCCTTGAATTCAGCTTCAATCAAGTCTCCTTCCTTTGCAAGTCGAAGAGCTTCCCCCATATCAGGAACCCCTTCCTTAACCAAGGCACGAAGAGCATCCCTTGTTTCAAACATCCTTTTGCCACATTCTACAAATCTTTGTGTTACTCTTTCTGACTCTTCAAGTAGACTCCTTCCGAATTCTTTGAAGGATGTATAACCCAATTTCTGCAAGATAGACATCTTCACCTGCAACCTGAACCGGCCCTTGTCTCACTTCGTGTGAAACGGTCTCCTTCACCTGCAAGTACCCTTGTCACTGTCACGAGCAACCTTGCTCACCAGCTCCAACCGAGCTCTGATACCAACTGTCACGCCCCTACACCTGCGGTGATCTTCCAACCGCTTGTAGCGAGGTGTGGCACCACCGAACGCTTTCTTTTTAACAATACTAACGTTTATGGGCTACGCCTACTCCAACATAAACTTACTTTAACTTATGTTTTCTTGCAACCAAGTAAAGAGTTATCCTTTATACTTTAAAGAAGATCATTCTCAATCATTAACCATGAACAATAAACCGAGAACATCAACAATACACAAGTATAAAGGGAGGGGCAACTCCCAGAAAAGTCTGCCCAACAATATATTATAACAGCTTCTTCAATTTTACAATACAAGTGTGCTTGACAAACTTCAAGCCAACACTTAGAATAATTTTACAACAGGCATAGAACAGCCTTATACATCATCATATGCACTCTTGCACAAAGAAGAATGCCCACCCGGGCCACCTATCTCACTTTGTCAAGCCCTGCACACAATCTGCACCTCGGCACACTTGCCTCACCCAAACCGGCACTTAGAAACCCAAATCTGCACTCACAACCGAACCTTCATACCTCAACCTGCAAACCACTTCCTCCTCGCACTTGGATTAGACTACGCATGAGATATGCGTATCTACCTCCAAATCTGCGCAAGTGTTTACCCCTTGAGCGTATGAAAGATGTGAGCGAAGATGTGATGTTGAAATGAGCTCCCAAGTGTGCACATATATATGCTTCCTCACATGGGATTATATGGGGGTGTCAGCGCCTTGGCCGACCCCACTACTACGCCCACAAGCTTCATTAACAGGTCGGCTTTACCATCGTAAGCTAACCTTTACGCACAAGTATAAACTTCGCTCCAACACTTAGTCGAATTCTAAGTGTCGCCCTTAACGTCGCAACTAACTCGTATGATCGTCGCACTTCCACCGCAGACCCGTCGCACTTCTGCCCGTGCGCGCGCCCGTGCGCCCGCCCGCGCCCTCGTGCACGATCGCCCGCCCGGCGCCCGTCGCACCACAGCTCGGAGGCCTTACACAAATGCTCACATAGGGACTTCATCCTTTTGATCAATGTCAATCAATAGATTGTTAGTCTTCCTTGTCCCAACTCTACCAACCTTCCAAGTCTAGGTCTTGGTCAGACTCTTTTGAGTTCAACTCATATTTATACTCCACAAATACACACTCTTACAACAGAACAACTTCCTCCGATGTTCCTTAACTTCGACTTGCACTGACCTCTCAGTTCCCCCAATATAGATTTATCTTCAAGGACATTGATACAATAAACCCCTTTCTAAAACAAGAGTCTTTAGGGTCCTTAACCAACTCAGATTATGTAATGAACTTTACAATTGTCAAAATCATTTGTCAAGGAATTCAAATTTACCATGGTTTCAATACCATTGTTTCTAAAAATTTCAAGCAAATAAATTTCATCTGGTATCACTTTCAAATTTAAATCGCGGATTTTCTCAGTTTGAAACAAATGCGCAAGCCTTTGCTTCAGCTATATAAGAAACCTGGTCTGAAAAAAAGAAAAAAAAAAACTGAAATTTGTGCTGTCCACATCTTTGACAATGTCTTCACTAGCATCCTGAGGCACTTCAGACTTGTGTTCTCTGGGTCTGAGGCCTTTTGGCCTCTTCTAGGCATGTGGCCTAGCCCTAGGTAGGCTGCGAATCTCTTCACAATTCTCTGTCCATATTATAGGTATTTTCGATCCTCTTTTCTTCTCTGACCTGAGGCCTTTTGACCCTTATCTAGCTTCAACGCTCTTCCAAACTTGGTCGAGACACAAACAAAGTTCGACCCTTATTGAACATGGCATAAATACTTGGCAGACAGAGATACAAACTCGACAACCTCTCCTTCTTGGCTTTATTAGTTAGACTTGTGTAGCTAGGCCATTTACTCTTCCACAATCCAAATTTAGTTCTCCTTCTAGGGCATTCTTAGCTTATCTCCTGTCTTAGGGCTGCTCTTTAACAAGTTGGCTTCGCCAAGTCTCTTTAATGGATGCTCTTTCAACCAGTCTCTGGTACCATGTTGATTTTTCATAAGAGAATGTGATCTTCTAATCTGATAATTACTTTCCAATGATTTCTTAAGTTATGTCACATACATCATTAAGAAATTATATATAGAAATTCTCAACAATAATGCAATAATGCAATAATGACAACAGGATCATAAAGAGACAGCCAAACACAAACGAGACACAAATTTACCCTGGTAAAAGCCAAACTTGGGAAAAACCCAACAAAGGTACAATTTGATCTTTCCAATCAAAATTGGTTAAAAAACATAAATCATACATGTCAAACTTGTGTTGGAAAATGTAACTAGGTTCGGTCTTCATTTAATGTATTTGAGTATCTTGTAATATATTTGTCAAAAGAGAAGTGAAAATATTTTTATTATTAAATTGAATTGACTTATTAAAGCATGGGTTTCATGCTTGGGTCAATTATAGGCTAAGCCTCCATTGTAGGCTTTAGGTTATTATCAAGTCATTTATTGTTTGACTCCTCCATCAAGTCATCCTCTTTAGCAAGTCATCAACTCAGCCTCCTCATCCAAGTCTTCAAGACAACCTCAAAGGAATTATAATCAAATGAACTCAAGTCGGCCTAAATAAAGACACATCGCTTCATATACTCATGTCGGCTCATTTATATTGGGCAACCACTATATATACAAGCCTAGTCTTTGCATAAAATCAAAAGTACAGAAGCTCGCATAAATCTCAGAAGGACAAGTTTAGATACATTTGAAATGAAGTTCGTATGTCATAGGTTAAACTCTCGGTGATGCAACAAAAACTCAGATTTCACAAGGAGATTGCAGTGATCTCAGAAATGAAGTTTTGGTGGTATTACAGGGAAGACCTTTGATGATTTCGGTGTCTCCACAGTCCCATAGTTTGGGTAATACTACAGCGCGGTCCCACTACATTGATGAAGTTTTCGTTGACACCACATTGAGAAGGTTTCACAGTAAGAAGATCTCAGTGGTACTGCAGTAGTGAAGTTTCGGTGTAGCAAGTATTTAGTGCTAACACAATGATATGAACCTCAGTGTGCAAACACAGTGAAAGGAGGATGACTTGATGGAGGTAGTCTCTAGTCTAAAGTTGTAAGGGTCTTAGTCGTCTCATCTTGAATCTATTGAAGGAAGATTTTGTGACTGGGTTTTCCCCTCGAGGGGTGTTTTTCCCTAGTAGCGTGCCTATATCTTGTGTTCTCTTCTTTTGTTGCTTGGCATTAATCTTGATGATAAAAAAAGATAATTAAGAGATCTAATACTAATAATGAAAACATCACAAGTTAATGTCATAATAAGGGAAATCGTTTTAACTGCCAACTCTTTGGATATTTTAACATGGGAGGAAGATTTTGGAGTTGATTGAAGAGTTTATTTTCAGATTGGTTGCAGCTTTTTTTCTTCTCAAAATTTACAGATCTTCTCCAGGTATTTCATTGCCTCTACTCCTATTTTATTTTTCTCTAAAAAAAAGCCATAGAAGTTTAAAAACCCTAGGGTTTTCTATGCAGATTTTTCATTTTTTCCTCATGGCCCCCAGAAACAAGAATGATTTAGTTTGGGTTCATTGCCATTTATATGAACAAGGGGTAAAAGTTTGCAACTATTGTGGGAAAAATGTTAAGGTTGGGGGAATCCATAGAATTAAAGAACACTTAACACATTGGAGAGGGCAAGTAAAACCTTGTGAAAATGTTTTTGATGATCTTAAAGTAGAGATGCAAAGTTTAATTGAAGCCTACAATGAAGGAAAGGGGAAAAACAAAAGAATTAAAAAAGATATAGGCAAAAGTCAAAAGGATGATGTTATGCTTAGTGACCCTTAAAGAATATGTGTTCAGTTTAGAAGATTCCTCTAGTTTCCCTGCTAGCATTGGAGAGGGGTAGTTCAAGTTCTTTTAACTTTTATCTTGAAGAGGACAGTAGCCCGTAGAGGGATTGACTCCTTTTTTGTGTCCCACACCACCCCTGGTTCTCAACCGACCATTGATGCTAAATGGAAGAAGATAGAGAAGGAGGTTGCATATGAATGCATTGCTAGATGGTGGTATGATGCAAACATACCTTTTAATGCTACTAATTCTGCATATTATCAACCTATGATTGATGCTATAGCTTTATGTGGAACAGGGTTCAAAGGCCCTAGCTTTCATGATATCAGGGGGCTGCTTTTACAAAATGAGGTCCAAAGAATACAAGAGTACCTTACAGAGTTCAAGCAATCATGGACCAAAACAGGATGCACAATTATGTCTGATGGATAGGCTGATGTTAAAATTTGCACCATACTAAATTTCTTAATTGCTTGTCCAAAAGGTACTATGTTTATCAAATCTAGTGATGCATCTGATCAGGTGAAGGATGCACAATTGCTATTTCGTCTTTTGGATGAAGTATTTATGGAAGTAAGGGTTGAAAATGTTGTACAAGTTATCATAGATAATCCCTCTAACTATGTTGCAGCGAGAAAGATGTTGGAGGAAAAACACCCCACCATTTGGTGGTCTCCATCTGCAGTTCATTGTTTGGACCTCATGTTTGAGGATATTGGCAAAATTGAGTGGGTGAAGAAGTATGTGGAAGATGCAAAATCCATAACCAGGTACATCTACAACCACTCGTGGGTTTTGAACCTTATGAGAAAGCATACCGGTAAAGAACTTTGTTCGATCAACCATCACACAATTTGCAACCAACTTCCTTTCGTTGCAATCCCTTGTTCAACAAAAATCGAACTTGAGGAAGATGTTTTCATGTGATGAATGAGATTCATCTTGGTGGAGCAAAAAGGCTGAAGGTAAACAAATGGTTGACCAAGTATTTAACAAAAGATTTTTGTCAAAGGTAAAGGAGTTTGTGCTATTTAGTGAGCCTCTTGTCAGAGTTTTGCGGATGGTGGATAGTGATAAACTTGCCATGGGGTTTGTTTATGAGGCTATGGAACAAATAAAAGCAACATATGGGGATATAAGACAAAAGTACATTCCTCTATGGAGAATCATTGATGAAAGATGGAACAAACAACTCCATAGACCTTCACATGCAGTAGGCTACTACTTAAATCCAAGTTCTGTAATTTTGGATTTCAATGCTCATTGCTTATAAGTTATAAGTTTTAACTTTTAGTTTTGTTGACTTGACGAATATGTTTTTGCTTTTTGAATTTTGAAGGTACCATTACATTACAAATTTTGAGGCTGATAGGGGGATTGTATAAATGCATTGAGCGCATGGTCCCAGATTCCAAGACTTGATCAAATTCCTAACAAGCTCTTGAATTTCAGTGGGAGTATTGGTACCTTCGGAATTTCTATGGCTATAAGAAATAGAACAAAGAGTCCCCCATGTAATAACTGTCAAAATTTGCAAATTCATTTGCTAATATTTTTTTTCCTTCCACCCTTTTTGCAGCGTATTGGTGGCAACAATTTGGTAGTGAATGCCCTCAATTGCAAAAATTTGCAATTCGAATTTTGAGCCAGACATGTAGTGCTTTAGGGTGTGAGCGGAATTGGAGTGTGTTTGAGCGTATACACACTAAGAAGAGGAACCATTTGGAGCAAAAGCGGTGGAATGACATGGTTTTAGTTCAATACAACCTTAGGTTGAGGCGCAACCAATTGCTAAATAAAACCCCTGAATCAAGCAACATTGTCTTGGCTGATTTTGATCCAACATCAGAATGGGTTGTGGAGATTTAAGCACTAGCATTTGACAATGCAGACCTTTCTTGGTTGGACTTGGACCCACGTCCATAGGATGCAGAGGCAGATAGATCAGAAACACCAGTAGCAACTTCAGGGCCAGGGGAATCAAGCCATAATCCCATTGCAGACTTGGATGCTACTCATTCTTCAAATGAGGATGAGGAGGATGATCAGGAATTAGATGATGATTCTGATGATGATTGATGATTTGATCATTGATTTGTTGTAGCTGTAGTTTGTAGTATTGTAGGTTGTAATATAATACTATGATCTATCATGTTATTTTGGACTATAAAGGTCTTTTAGAGTCTGCTTCTTGATGTTTGTAACATTTTTGGTTCAACGATGTTTTGCACTAAGTGCTATTTTGGTTATATGCACTATTACTTGCTATATAAATGAGAAATTTTGCATATTTGTGTATAAATGGTTTGGATTCATATGGATGCACATGAATATATCTGTTTTTTCTTTAAAATATGAATATTTTATGTGTTTTTGGTAAACCGTTTATTTTTTTATTTGTTTATCTTCTTCCGGTTCTGGTCCGATTCCTGGTCTACAAGGTTTTCCCGTTCGATTACCGGTTCGGTTCCGATAACATTGGTTTTGATTGGAGAATGAAGTTTGAAGGATATGTTGCTGTATGTGAGGGTTAAAAGAAAAGATTCAGTTAATAGGCCTATTGTGTTGAGAAGCAACATCAGGAAAACCCCGAAGGTTTGTGTTTATGATTACGTGAAAGTATATTTTTGATTGGGGTTGTGTGGGTGAATCTCTCAAAGGTTTTGATAGCATAGTGGTTACCAATCAATTTGATTGGGAGAGATTTGTTGTCCTTGATTTGCTGGGTCAAGGAGTGGTGAGGCTTTGTGAGTGAAGGATTGCCTGTGAGGACATCTGGCCGACACTTTGTGTTGATGTCTAGATCCCGAAGTTGGAAGGGTGGTGTTGATTGTACAACTTTGTTTTTGATACACCCCTGGATTCTTGGGTTGATGGTTAGCAATTAAGCTTGATGGTACCTATAGAGGCTGAAAGCTTGAGTCCATCTTAGTCCCACCCAGATGGATTGCCTTGGTCAAGAATCTAGTTCGTGGCATTGCAATGCCTAAATTGTTGAGAGACCAATGGATAGATTGCCCTGGTCAATAATCTAGTCCATGGCATTGCGGTGCCTAAACTTCTTCATAGATGATGTGGTTTGAGATCTTCCATGTACCTCTTTGATTATATGTAAATATGAATACCTCCCTAGTTAAGAGGGAGTGTTGGAAAATGTAACTAGGTTCGGTCTTCATTTAATGTATTTGAGTCATCTTGTAATATATTTGTCAAAAAAGAAGTGAAACTAATTTTATTATTAAATTGAATTGACTTATTAAAGCATGGGTTTCATGCTTGGGTCAATTATAGGTCAAGTCTCCATTGTAGGCTTTCGGTTATTATAAAGTCATTTATTGTTTGACTCCTCCATCAAGTCATCCTCTTCAACAAGTCATCAACTCAGCGTTCTCATCGAAGTCTTTAACTTAGCCTCAAAGGAATTATAATCAAATGAACTTAAGTTGGCCTAAATAAAGACACATCGCTTCATATAGTCATGTCGATTCATTTATATTGGGAAACCACTATATATACAAGTCTAAACTTCACATAAAATCATAAGTACAGTAGCTCACATAAATCTCAGAAGGACAAGTTCGGATACATCTAAAATGAAGTTCGTATGTCATAGGCTAAACTCTCGGTGATACAGAAGCTCGGATTTCACAAGGAGATTGCATGATCTCAGAAATGAAGTTTCGGTGGGATTACAGGGAAGACCTTTGATGATTTCGGTGTCTCCACAGTCCTACAGTGCGGTCCCCCTACAGTGATGAAGTTTTTGTTGACACCACAATGAGAAAGTTTCACAGTAAGAAGATCTCAGTGGTACTGCAGTAATGAAGTTTCGGTGTAACAAGTATTTAGTGCTAAAACAATGATATGAACCTCGGTATGCAAACACAGTGAAAGGAGGATGACTTGATGGAGGTAGTCTCTAGTCTAAAGTTGTAAGGGTCTTGGTCGTCTCATCTTGAATCTATTGAAGGAAGATTTTGTGACTGGGTTTTCCCCTCGAGGGGGTTTTTGCCCTGGTAGCGTGGCTATATCTTGTGTTCTTTTCTTTTGTTGCTTGGCATTAATCTTGATGAGAAGAAAAGATAATCAAGAGATCTAATACTAATAATGAAAACATCACAAGTTAATGTCATAATAAGGGAAATCGTTTTAACTGCCAACTCTTTGGATTTTCCAACAACTTGGTCAACCAGACCAAAAAATTGGCCTTCCTACTGCTGCTTAGAATTCTGTCAACCCTAGTCAATAGGGCCGAATTTTGGTCTCCTGCCACTGCCTCATAATCTTGGTCAACTTTTGGCCAAAGTGCCCAAAAACATCTCAGTCAACCTGCGGTCAAACAACCTAGGAATAGGCCAAAATTCGGCCTCTTGAAGCTGCCCAGAAACTCAGACAAACTGCCCAAAATCTCTGTCAAACTTTGCCCATAAATTTGGTCAACTCTTCCTAGAAATACTTAGGTGAACGTTGGTCAATGCAGGCTGTTTCAAAAACTCGTCTTCCTCAGAAATCCTTCTCCTTAACTTGCATGTGTGAACAAAAGAATAAATGATCTATTGATTCGAATTGTTCTCCAAGTGATGAGGTCGAGTTGGTATTTATAGTTATGAGTTGCCCAAGGGGCACGTCTCTTTGTGTTGGGCCAACGTATGCTTGGGAGCTGACTTGACCAATTTAAATTTAAATTTTAAATTTAATTTCCCTCCTTTTCATGGGTTGACTTGAATATCGGCTGCAAGTACTAAAGATCAACAAAAAGGGCATGAATGCCTCTCCAAAATTCCATTTTCTAACATCACAAGAACCCACTAAAACATGCATGAACATATTTGACGATAGAGATATACCGACATAATTTGATGTGGCAACTCAAGCATCAATTGATTTGAAAATAGAGATATGTCAACAAAATTTGATGTGGCAACTCAAGCATCAATTGATTTGAAAATAGAGATATGTCAACAAAATTTGATGTGCCAGCTCAAGCATCAATATAATCTATACCCCAACAGAAGATAACATACTTCACTAAAGTTTTTCCTCCCTTTAATGCATGACTTACAATTTCCTTGGCTTTCGAAGGGGGGTTTCTGTTGAAAATGTAACTAGTTTCAGTCTTCATAATTGTTGTACTCATTTAAATATGTATCCTATGTAACAAACAAAAGAAGAAAATAAAAAGTTATTATTTTAAAAGCATGGGTTTCATGCTCATTATTGATGGTCTTCTAGGTAAAAGCATGTTGTTCATGCTTCTAGGATTTGTTAGGTCTTAGGATTTATTGTCATGAGTCAAAGTAGTCAACATCATGTTTATAAAACCCTTTTGGGCAAAGTGTGAATGGAAAAAGAATTTATTTTGTGCCTAGAAAGTCCTGGAAACTCCAAAAGTACAAGTCGGCCTAAAGGAGGGAATTCGATCCCTTGGAAAGGCTATATAAAGGAGCAGTTCGATCTCATTTGGCATCTACTTACTCTCAAGTTTGATCTCAAGAAGGAAGTACGATTTGTAGTTGGGAAGTAGAAGAAGAGAGCGAAGATCTAGAAGAAGAAAGGAAGGACAAAAATATTGTTTCTAGGCTTCAATCTCTCTCACACGTGCAAAGGATTAGGGTTTCTGCAACTTCCAAGAAAGGCCGAAATTGTAGCATTGTGTTGTAGTAAGATGAAGTGCAGTATGTTGTTGCTGGGAGGAAGAATACTCTATCTTGACCTCATTGACCTTGGGAGGAGCTGTCTTGCTCTAGGAAGGTCTTAAGAGGAAGTTGAACTAGGGTTTCTACAGTGGTAACAAGGGTCAAAGTTGCAAGACGAGTTGCAGTATTGAAGCTGGCAGGTCAACATTGCAGGTTGAAGCTAGTTGGTGCAGAATTAAAGGATTTGTTGAAGGGCTGACTTGGTACTTGGAGGCGGACTTGGTCTAGGGTTTGGGTCTTTGTGTCTCATTTGAAGAAGATTCTATAAGAAGAAAAGAGCTTTTTGAGTTTTCCCCTTGGAGGGGTTTTGCCTTGGTTGAGAGCCTAATTTTTGTGTCCTGTGTTGTTATTGTTTCTGTTCTTGATATTTGTTTGATGAAGAAGATCTAATAAAGTAACACAAGAATAATAATAAAGTTCACAAGCAAATATTAAGGTTAAGGAAAATTGGAATTAATAGCTACCACTTTGAATTTTCCAACATGGTATCAGAGCTAAGGTGAACAAGAGGGAAGCTAAAAGGATCATCTTGTGGACACAAGGAAGGGTTTGCTTGTCAAGGGGAATCATTTGTGGAAGAAAGAAAGTAGAAGTCCTATTGATCTTAAAGGAGGGTTTCTACATTGAAGAAGATCGAGACTACATCAAGCTCTCAAGGAAGTATTGAGAGGAAGACTAGAAGAAAGGGTTGTCTCTTGAGAGAGAAGATCTACTTAAAGGCTTGTTGAAAGGTATTTGTGAGGGAAGCATCAAAAGGATCTTGGTATCATTCATCACTCTTGAAAGTTGTTGTTGGAGGAATCCCAGGGAACATCTTTCAAGGACATTATTGAAGTTTCTTCAAAGGTCTTGAGGGCATCGAGAAAGGTTGAAGACATCATCAAGGAAGATGAGAATCTTGGTTATCAAGTAAGTATCATATTATTTCTCTTTGTTTGAATTTACAAGTCATATGGGTTCTTTCTCCTAGGAAAGCAATAAGCTCATTGGAGCATCAAATTACCTAGCATGGAAGAAAATGATTGACCTAGCATTGATAGAGCATGAGGTAATGGAATATGTGATTGGGGAAATCACTGAACCTCGCAAAGACATGACTCAAGATCTAGCAAAATACAAGAAAGGGGAAGTAAGGGCTCAAAGGATCATAGTTGAATCCATCAAGGATCCTCTTGTTCCATTTATTGCAAATTTGAAAACTTCCAAGGCTATGTATGACAAGCTAGTGAACTTGTACTCTGTGAGTACATTAGGACAAATGATGTCTTTGTAGAATAAACTATTGATTTGGGGTAGCATCGGATGTGCTCTAGCCACGAAATTTGGTGGAGAGGTTGGGGCACATGAGATCTCCAATACTCAGAAAGGGTTTTGGCAGATTCTAAACAGATCAGGAGATATTAAAATAATTAATATTTTTAATGAAGTCCCTAAGTCTAAACTTGGGGAAAATAAAATATTAATGTGTATTAATATGAATCTGTGTTAGAATGGTGCAAAAGACATGGATCAAGCAAGATCTAATCTTAGCCGTTGATTAGGGACTTAATCTCGGCCGTTGAGATGTCAACAGGAAAAGTATAAGGGGAGGCTTGAGGGTCACTTGGAGAATACACCAGATGATCAGTGATTCTATTCTCTAGAGCGGGGTTTGCTAAGAGAGATAGAATCAGTGATCGGGAGAGTAGCTGAGGGGCATTAAGTATAGAGGAATAGAGAAGGCAGAGATTGTGTCGGGAGAGCAGCGCAACAGCCAAGGAGGGTGACGCAAAGCCAGCAAGGTCTCACGTAGGGCCACACAGAGGAAGCCAAGCGCTGCGCAGAGCATCAAAGGGGCCAGCGTCGTTGATGCAGAGGCTCCCAGAGCTGACGCAGGGCCTTCTGGGGCTGATGCAGGCCAAGAAAGGCTGACGCAGGGCCAGTGTGAGACAGAGAGGGGCTGACGCAGTCCAGATTGGGCAGATGCTGGGGTTGCAGGAGCAGTTTTGTGCTGAGGAGTTGCCGGAAGGGTTTTTCGGGGTTTCAGCCAGGAGATTTCTCTCAAACTGTGAGGTATAGCTGCTAAGGAAATTCTCTGTTGGGTAGGCCAGTTACGGCACCTAGATTGTACTCTGATATTGCTTAATAAGAAAATCCTCAGGTAGCTGCACCGGTTTTCCCGCATTGGGTTTTTCTGGGGACATTAGTTCAAAAATAATTGTGTCATGTGGTGTGTTTGTTCTTGTTTCTTTTAGTCGCTGATATGTAATATGTTGAGCATGCATTGGTGTTTATTTTCAGTATTTACTATGTAAATAACTTGTTAAGGAAAAATAACAAGTAGGTAGGAATAAATCAGATAAAGTGCACGGAGGGTTTCTAAGCTAAGTAAACTTAGAAACTTCAACATAAACTATACAAGATCAAGAAATCAAGGGATGAGGACATGGCATCCTTTCTAATGAAGATATCTCAGTTAAGAGATCACTTACAAGGGCTTGGAGGGAATTTTTAATTTGGAAATGACCATCTGTGTACTAAATGCATTGCCACTGGAATGGAGCAACTTTGCAACAAGCATCTACTCTAAGAAAGATTCAACTCCTTTTGATGAGCTATGGGCTCAATGCATTTTGGAAGAATCAAGGATCTGTTGAAATATGTAACTAGGTTCGGTCTTCATAATGACACATGTAATCATGATTTTATGTAATGAGAAAAATAAATTTGATATTGTTTTCTTGAGGCAGGGGTTTCATGCTCAAGAGGAATTTATTTTATAGGTCAAGCTCTCATTGTGAGCTTCTAGGGTTTATTAGTCATTGTCATGTATGAATGACCCATTTGGGCAAGTTACATATTGTAAAAAGAATTTATTTGAGTCAAAGTCAAGTGAAAGAACCCTTTAAGACCAAGTCATGATGCAATATTCTAGTCGGCCTAAAAGGAGCAATTCAACCTAATTAGATGCCTGTATAAAGGAGACATCGACTTCACTTGGAAGACACACTTCACTCACACAAGTTCGATCACAAGAAAGGAAAAGAGTGTGAAGAAGAAGAGGACAAAGGAAGAAGAGAAAATCGAGTTTTTTTGGAATTGTTTATGGGCTAGTTCTCTCCACACGTGCGAAGGAATTAGGGTTCTTGCTGCTGCTAAAAAGCTGAGTTGCAGAAGTGAAGTTAGGTCATCAAGAGGAGCTATTTTGGAAGCCGAATTCTCTAGGAGAGAGAATCTACCGAAACAAAGGAGAAAGGAACTAGATCACACCATCATTTCTCACACTTGCAAGGGTTAGGGTTTCTACAAAAGATTTTTCTAGGCAAGTTGAAGTTACAAAAGGTTTTTCTGGGTAGGTCGAAGTTGCAGAAGTTTTGTTCTGGGTAGGTCAAAGTTGCAGAAAAAGTTTATGGGTAAGTCGAAGTTGCAGAAGATTTTTCGAGTTAGGTCAAAGTTGCAGAAGTTTTGTTCTGGGCAGGTCGAAGTTGCAAAGAAGTTGCTGGGTTGGTCAAAGCTGTAGAAGAAGTTGTTGGAAGTTAGAGTTTGCAGAAGTTGCTAAAAGAAAGGTTTGGCTTGGTCTTGGAGGTTCTTGGTCAATGGTCAAAGGTATTAGAATTTGTCAATGGAAGGTCTATAAGAAGAGAAGCAATTTTGGTGGGTTTTCCTCTCAAGTTGGAGAGTTTTCGGCCTTGGATGTTCACCTACATCTTGTGTCCTATTGTCTCATTGTTCTTAATGTTTTGGTAGCTATTTGATGATAGAGAACACTAATTATAATAAAGGAAAGAAGAAGTAAATCAAGAAAAGTAAAAATTCATCAGACGCAGTTATCAAATTAAAGATAAATCTCATGTACTTGCTGCCCCTAGATTTGTCAACAGGATCAAGGTAAAAGATGACATTGGATCATATGAGCAGTCTCAAGCCTTTCTAGCTCGAGTAAAGAAGTTGAAGAAAGAAAAGTTCGGGAAGTCCAAGGAGAAAGATATGTCCAAAGTTCAATGCTTTTAGTGCAATGAATATGGACACTATAAAAAGGGACTATCCAAGCCAACAAAACAATAAGAGAAGGGAAAGAAGCGAGGCTTACATAACCGAGGAAGTAGGAGAACCTGAGAAGAAGTGAAAGATCTCTACTACTAAAGAAGGCATCTTGTCTCTCAGGTTCTTGGTAAAATTGGTCTTTCCTTTAGGATAACATGCATTATTGATTACTTTAAAATAGTCTTGATTTTGCATAAAATCATACGAAGAAGCATGTGGAAGTAGCATATGTAGAGTCTAATTGGTTAAGTTGCTTTGTAAAAATCATCTAGTCTTTAGGAATAGATAGATAGACCATTTTTGCATATGGTTCATCCAAGCATTATCTAACATTATGTTAGAGGTAGTCATCTTGCTTAAATGGATCATCATGATCCTGGAAGGACCATCATTTTAGAAGGTTCATGGGAGAAGCATTATGACAAAGTTAGTATACATTCCATGTAATTTGGGAACAATACTGTTAAGGGATGAAGGAATGCAATGGGTTAGGATGCAAGGATGATTATGAGGGATGTAGCTAGATGAGGAATAAGAGGCATAGGGATACACATTGGAAGTGACTCTTGGATAAGATTCATGTGTATAAAAATCTTGTAACATGCTTTGTATGACTATGTGATGTTTTAAAGAAAGGATTTGACTTACTTAAGGATGTATGAAAGATTAAGATTTTCTCTAGAATATGTAAAATAATGATTAACATCCAGTATAATCTTTAGAAGAAAAAGGTTGTAACTTTGTAATCAAGTTCGATCCTTGGGCACTCTGCTGCATGAAGGAAGATTCATATGGAGATGGACAATGAGGATGTTGATGGAATGAGAATGTTGATTTGGGGTAGCATATGATGTGCTCTAGGCGTCAAATTTTGCAGGGAGGCTTGGGCACATGCATTCCAAAGAACCCAGAAACTATTTTGGGAAATTTCACCCAGAGACGATTATATTAAAATAATTAATATTTTCAATGGAGTTCCTAAGTCTAAACTTAGGAAAATTAAAATATTAATGGGTATTAATCTAATTGTGGGTGAAACTTCTAGAAAAAGACAAAGATCAAGTCAAAACGATCTGAGCCTTTGATTAGGAGTTAATCTAGGCCGTTGGTTGCCCAACATGAAGATATAAGAAGGGGCTTGAGGGTCATTTGGAAAACACACCAAGAGAGATCAAGAAATCGATTTTTTGAAGTGAGAAGTTCTCAGGAGGAAAATTCGATTGAGAAGATTTCTTGCAGCAGAGGGGCAGGGATAGCTTCCAGAGAGAGAGTGATTTTCTCAGTCGGAGAATCATCAATAGAGAGAGGCAGAGAGTAATCTAGCAATGGCAGCGCTGAGCTAGAGGGGCCGAGGCAGAGCCACGTAGAGGCAGTCCAGAAGCCAGTGAGGAGTCCAAAATTTGCAGAGGGAATTCGAGTTTTAGAAGCCAGGAGCTGGGTGTGAGACCAGGAGGCAGAAATTGAATCTCTTGGGTAGAAAATGGACCAGCTAGAGGAGTGACGCAGTCCCCAGAGAGCTTGACGCTGGGCTGACGTAGATATTGTGCAGAGGTAGCCAGAAAAGTCGGGGGCAATCAGTTTGGGGCTGGATCAATCAGGATTTCCAATGATAGTGTGAGGCAACCTCACAATTCTTTATGCTAGTGTTTCTCTCTGTAGCTGAATAACCTTGTGAGGTATTCAAAGATGTATTCAGAATTTGCTACTGCTTAATAATAATAAACCCTTAGAGCTGCTGCACCGGTTTTCTTGCGTTGGGTTTTTCCGGGGACATTTGTTGAAAAAATAACGGTGTCCTATGTGTTTGTATTTCCTTGCTCAGTGTCCATGTTTCAAAATCATATTTAATTTGGTGTAGGCTGCTTCAGTAATTTACTTCAATATTTTAAGAAGAAATCTGAAATAAGTTTGTAATGTAATTTACAATCTAGGTGAAGTAGATTCAGCTAGATGCAGTAGGCTATGTCACATGGTTCGAGTCCGACAACGATTAAGTTCGATTCGAATTCAAATTCGAATTTTCCGATCAGGTTCGAATGAGGTTCGGCATTAGGTTCGACTATACATATTTTTCAATATATATATATATATATATATATTTATATCAGTGTTGTGAAAAGCGCGATTAAATCGCGCATTTTATGGGAAAAAAGCGGCTAAATTTTTTTGCCGATTTTTTCCGAAAAAAGTGCGCTTTTTTTCCGAAAAAAGCGTGGGGTGTCGGGGCAGCGGGTTTTATAATCCAATTTTTGATTTTTTTTTGTTCATTTGGACTGTGGGCACGCGTAGGAGGAGGAGAACGTCTTGGAGAGAGCAGCTGGAGGGTTTGTGAGCAAATCTAAGTGCTTGTAGGACAAATTCAAGAGGAGACCACCAATTTCTCCATAAAAACGGTATGTGGATTAATTTTTTTTTGTTTTCCTTGTTTAAAAACATTGTTTTTCATTGTTTTTGGTTGGGAAACTTCATATGGGCACCATTTTCCTTTTGTTTTCATTGTTTTTAAAGAATTTTTTGTATTTTTTCATTGATTTGGGATGGGTAAATTGGTATGACTATGGGAACCAATTTTTTTTTTTTCATTTTTTTTAAACATTGTTTATGTTTTTTCATTGTTTTTGGCATTTGCCATTTGGTTGGGTAGCTTGGGTTTGGAACTTTGGATTCTGGAAATTTGTAACTTGTAATTTGGTAAATGTTAAATTGTAATCCTAAATTCCTATTTCCTAATCCTTATTTTCCCATAGGTTTGCAAATTCAAAATTCAAAAACAAACATGCCAAGGAAATTGGATCCTTTCTGGGAATATGGTGAACCTAAAGCTCCGAATGATAGACAAAACTTGAATTGCAAGTTGTGTGGAAAGGAGATACGCGGGGGGGTGTACAGGTTGAAGTTTCACCTTGCACAAATCCCTGGACATGATGTGGGGCCCTGTAGAAATACAAATCCTGAACTTATCCAAAGAGCCATGAGAGCATTGGGAGAATTAGAGCACACTAAAGAGGCCAAAGAAGAACTCAAAAGGCAACTAAAAAGGTCCGCTGAAGGAAGTGGGCCAAGTGGCACTGGTTCTACTACAACATCAGTCAATCCGGTAGCTGCATCATCATTTTTTGTTCCTCGAACCACACCTGGTTCACAACCATCTATCGGTTCAATGCTAAAAAGAACTGAAAAAGAACAAGCTGACAGGTTGATGGCAAAATTTCTCCTCTGGAGTGATATTCCTTTCAGCATTGTAAGGAATAATCCATTTTTCCAACCTACTGTTGATGCTATTGCCAGTGTTGGCCCGGGGTACAAAATCCCTTCTTATCATGATTTCAGAGGCTGGATTCTTCAAGATGAAAAGCGTGACTGCACCCAAAGATTGGAGGATTTTAGGGCATCATGGGCACAAACAGGATGCACTGTTATGTCAGATGGTTGGACTGACCAAAAGGGGAGAACCCTTATAAACTTCTTGGTTAGTTGTCCCAAGAGGACTATGTTTATCAAATCTGTTGATGCATCTCATCAAATC